>OX422209.1:527775308-528192808 GCA_949130495.1 Sambucus nigra
AAGCTAGTTAAGGTATCTCTTTAATGGTGGGATTCGTTGACCACATCGGAGGAGAGGGATACTATATGCGGTTATGTATGCGGTTCGACCAAAAGTTCCTTTCATTAGCAGTTCAGATGGCAATGAAGAGGATATTTTAATATCTCTCTCAAGAGATCCGAACATTGGTTGAGTACGAGGAAGATTTCACTCTCCTGGCAAATTTTATGCCAGATAAAGTGAACACTGAGGAAAAAAAGGTTCTCAAATTTACAGATGGGCTTACTTATAGGATTCATTAGTACTTATTATGGAACTCAATGTTGCAGAATTGCACCGATATCATTAATATCACGTTGCTACACTGCCAGGACCATCACTTTCATCTAAAAGGGGCAAAGAGGATAGGAAAGTCTAGCCAACAGGGCAAGATTGGGGGAAACAATACCAATGGGGTGCCACAACAACATAATAGGCAGCATGAATGGGGTTTCCAGCAGGGGGACTCTGTTAAAAGATTTAGGTCGAGTAACGATAATTTCAAGCAGGGCCAGCAGCACGCTCCTCAGGGCTAGCAGGATCAGGGGAACTAGACTTGAGGCCCATAAGGCCGTAATTATCAGGGATAGCAAGACCAGAACATGGGCAGCCTCATCAGTGTTAGCAGAGATCGAGGCATACATATTTTATAAGGAGATGTTTTGTATGTGGGGAGCAGGGCCACATGCGGCATGCTTTCCCGAATAAGGCTAAGGGTCAGTAGTAGGATGACCAGCCGAGACAACAGTTGCAGCTTCTAGCCCCACTAGAAGTTCCAGCATTTTCACTGTCGTAGAGGCAGGGGCAATTTGGGTGTGTGTATCACATCCATGGACCAATTTTACAACTAGTGCTGTTAATGATTGAGGGTATGTTCGCTATCCATGGGCACTTAGGGCGGGTATTATGAGATATGGGTGTGTCACACTCTTTTGTTATCACTTGATTCACTTATGAGATAGTTTTAATGGATGCATCTTTAGATACTATCATGACCGTAGATTCATTATTGGGTTGTGGGGCTTTTATTCGTCCCATGTGCAGGGAAGAGGGTTTGGACATTGGGAGGTTATATTTTTAATGGATCTGCTCATTTTAGAGATTTATGAGTATGATTTTATCCTGAGTATGGATTAGTTAGTGATGGTGGACTATTATAGTAGGACTATCGTGGTTGTTATTCCGGGGCAGAGTAGGTTTTTTATGGCGATACCTCATCCGAAGAGAGGGTGAAGCACGCATTTGTATTATATCAAGGAGGAGACTTTGAAGATTATAGTTGTCTTATTAAATTCGAACCATGTGTATAGGGACTTTATTGATGTGATTAAAGAGATATCGAGGTTACCACCAAGTCAAGAGATTGAGTTTGCGATCGACTTAGCGCCAGGGACTAGGAAATAGTACGAGTGTCCTATTATTTGACTCCTTTAGAGATACGAGAGGCTAAAGTTTAGAATTATCTCCTTCTTAGGTTAATGGATCTTGATAACCGACGAAGCTAGGTGATAGTGTATCAAGAGGGTTCGTTATTTAGACTTCACTTGCGAGACGTCCCAAGTATGAGGCTTAGCAAATGTCGGGAGTTGAGAGACATTGGGCTCTAGGACGTTGGTTTATTATGTTAGTCATTACTAGTGTGAAGATTTAATGCATTGAGCAGTGAGCTATTATATGATTTAAGGCCAACGGAGCCAAGGAGTGCAACGTCGGGAGTAATCAGGGATGTTTTCATCATTGTTTGAATAACTAGAGCGATCTCAAGAAGAGTTGAGTCTCGATTAGTAGGGTAATTGAGTATACCTTTAATGTACGGTCACACATGATATGTGTGGTTAATTTGGGGATGCTCGTAGTATAGGGTGTATGGTCGCCCCAGTCAATTCGATATTCAGTATCATCTGAGCAAGGCTAACGTGGTGGCAGTTGCATTGAGTTATGTACTAGTAGGGCTATTAGCAGCAATGTAAAAGGCGAAGTAATCTGAGCTTCATCAGGAGGATTAGGTAGTCAGGGCATACATAATAGTGATGACCGTCACACTCAAGATCATTTTGAGTGTTGTGAAGGCATAAACAGTGGATTCATATTGTAAAGAAAGGTTTCAATAGTTATTGGAAGGTGAAGTGAAGTCTTACTCGGTCAGTTCTGAGGGTGGCTTGTGCTTTAATGGGAGATTGATAGTCTCAAAAGACGAGGACCTATGATGCACAGTTATGGAGGAGGTGCATGGGTCACGATTTTGAAGCATCTTAGAGGGGATAAGATGTACCAAAACATGAGGATGCAATATTGATGGGCCAGTATGAATCGGGACATAGAAGAGTTTATCTTCACGAGCACTACTTATCAAATGGTCAAGGTTGATCATCAGAGACGAGTTAGGGTTCTACCTCGTTTGGAAATTTTGGTGTGGAAATAAGAGAGTATTTCGATGGACTTCATCACATGGTTACTAACGTCACATAGGGGTCACGATTCCATCTGGGTCATTTTGGATCTATTAACCAAGATAGGCCATTTTTTGCTAGTTTGAGTGGATTATACGATAAGGTAGTATGCACAACTATTCATAGAAGGTATAATGAGTTTGCATGGGGGGCCTTTCAACGATGTTTCAGATCAAGATAATATTTTTGTGTCCCACCTCTGGAAGAGTTTTCAAGAGGTAAGGGGAACAGAATTACGTTCGAGCATTGTGTACCACCCACATACTGATGGGAAACCTGAGAGTGTGAATTAGTTGTTGAAGGATATGCAGAGGATGTGTATTATGGTCTTTAAAGGGTATTTGAGGACATTATTACTGATGGTAGAGTTTACGGGTAATAACATGTACGAGTTTACAATTGGCGTGGCACCTATTAGGAATTATAAGGGAGGCCTTGTAGTTCGCCACCTAGTTGGTGAGGGTTGGGGAACAACAAGCTTCTCGACCTAGATGTGATTCAAGATACATCGGTAAGGATTGAGTTGATCGGGATTCGTATTCGAGTAGAAAATGATCGTTCGAAGAGTTACGTCGATGCTAATCGGAAGAACTTAGAGTTTGATGTGGCGATTAAGTGTTTCTGCGGGCATCTCCCATAAAGGAGGTGATGCAGTTTGGGAAGAAAGGGAAGCTGATGACTTAGTATGTGGGGATTTTTCACATTATCGAGAGGGTAGGGCCAGTTGTGTATAAACTCGCCTTATCGGAGCATTTGCAGTCGATTCATGATGTGTTTTATATATCATTGTCAAGGAGGTATTTAAGGGATGATGTAGCTTATCAGCATATACTGTTAGAGGAGATTGACCTACAACCGAATATTTCATATGAGGAGAGACTTGCTGCTATTTTGGGTCTTAACGAGCGAAATCTTTGGTAAAAGGTGGTACCGTTATTGCATCTATAGTGGGAACATCACATTGTTGCCGAGTCGACTTGAGACTGTGGAGATGACATGAAAAAAAAGTATCCATAGCTTTTTGTGGCAGGTACGTTTGAACTTTGGGGAAGAAATTTTGTTTTTAGGTGGAGATTGTAATACCCCGTACTCTTATTATTAATTATTTTTTGAGTGCTTAAAATTATTAATTTAATTGGGGAAATTAAATTGGGTTTCGATAAGTACTAATTAGTGAGACAAAGGATTGATATTTATTATCTCCATTGTTGGTGTTGGTCGGTATTCCTGGTGTTGGTCGGTATATTATCCTTGATGACTAGGATTAGTCTCCCATTGCACAACATGTGTCAATGTCTGAATGGTCCATGCAGATGGATAATTTTTGGTATCAACAAAAGCCCCTAATGTTTCATGCTTGAAGTTTTTACAAGAGTATGGAGCATTTGGCTCTTAAAGTTGCTCGGGCAATAATTTTAGGATAGGCCGGTTGCCGACTTCCCATACTTGTAAAAAAATATGGTTTAATTATGGAAATATAATGCGCGTGGCATTTTTGAAATTATCCATAACTTTAACGAATCTTTTTTGAGCAAATCCGTCTTTTCTGTCTTTTAGCCGCCACCAGTTCAATCGACACTGCCTTTTAATAATTATTTTTCCAGTTTTTGAGGCAACTTATAAAGAGCGGGAAAAACCACGAACTTTTACTACCTCAAATTTTTTGAGTGTTTTTTGCTACAGTATCTTCAAGCTTTCTTTCTCTCTCTTGTGCAATCATTTTCTGTTCTTCAGTTCTTGTTGACTCCTTAATTCCTGTAAGAACTCTCTCTCTTATCTTCTATTCTACATCATGGTTTACTCTATTAATTCTCTTGATGAATTCAGAAATGAATTTAAGATTTCCTCTTGGGTTGTTTTGGAACACGCTACTTTACCTACTGATTTTTTCTCACTTGTTGAGGGTCATTGGTTTCCATCTATTTTTATAGCTGAGTGTGGGTTTACCTTTTCTCCAAACCCACTGTGCCTTGAATTTTGTCAATACTTTGATGTTGTCCTAGTTAGGGTCTCCCCCAATACTTGGAAGGTCGTAAATGGACTGTATAGGTTGAATCAAATTTATGGAACTTATCTGGGGATTCCATAAATAATGTTTTGTTATAAGTGGGTGACTACTGACACTACTTTTTATTTAAAGACTAAGGTTGTAAACAAAGCGTTAGTAATTAATTTTCCAGACTCCAATAGGGATTATTTTGAGCATGAAGTTGTTGTAAAAAATTGGCAATACTCCCCTTTGACAAAAAATGCTGATTATTAAGGGCCTAGATGCCCTCCTTTTGGCAATGGGATAGGTTATTCCTCATTTAACTGTTTGACCTATACATATCTGTTTAAATGTAACACTAATTGTTGCTCTGTAAATTTTTATTGCAGTTGATCAGAAGAAAAGGTGCCTAAAGGAAAATGAAGTTAATATGAGGGAGTTGAAGTTTATTTGGGGACTTCATTATAGAATTGGCGAGGAGCACGTCAGGTCTGCATCCTATTTTTTACAGTAAAAGAATATAATTTCTTCCTTTATTGCTTGTACTACTCCTTACCTTGATCAAGAACCTCCTTCTACTTCCGCAGCTACTGAACCTGGTAGTGGTGACCTTGCTGCCTTTTCTCCCTCTTCCTTAGATTTCGATTTGCCCTTTGCCATATCCACGGGGAAGAGGAAGATTCTCAATATTTTAGGAGACATAAATGTCAATCCCCCTTCCAAACAAGATGATGAAGGGGTGAAAAATAAAGACGAGACTAGGAAGAATCCCCCATCTAAGAAAATTAAAGAGAGCCGTCTAAAAAGAATAAAGAGAGGGTTGTCTTCTAAGTTAACAGAAGATTCCTCTGCTCTTCCTAACCAGCGTGAGTTGGTCGATATCTCTTCTTCTACCTCTCTGGTGGTCCTTGGCCCAGGATTAGCAAGACAACTAATAAAGTCTGGGACTCTGCCAGACCACAGGGGTACTGCAACTGCATTACCTCATTCCAAGATTTCTGACAGGGTTGCTCAAAGCCTCGCTTTGGTATATTCTTTTTCCTTCTTCAATTTTATGTCTTCTTGATTTGTTCTTCATAATAATGACTTTCCTTATTATTCTTGTGCAGTTCCTCACTGACTTCAATAATATGTTGGAGAAAGATGAGGTTTTGAGAGCTTCTTCCTCTGGTGAAGTTGAATAAGCTTTTAATGAGTTGAAAAAGTCATTGTTTGATTCCCAACAAGCATTGGCTAATAAACAAAATAAATGGGAGGAGAAGATAAAAGTGTAAGGACATTGTCTGTCACATTTAGTATGTGGTATACCGCTACTAGTTTGCCGAAGATATGGGAAGCTTACATCTACAATCGGCGATCCGAATTTTGAGACTGTGACACCCCGCCTATTAAAATGTTGGGTGGCGAGCCCATAATTAAAATAAAATGTTGTTCTCGTATGGCTCATTCTTAACATCACTGTCGAAAATATTTTTTTTAAGTTACTAACCACCTAGTAATTTAATTAGACCGGTGCTAAATTTTATCTTTCATTAATTAATAACATGCAGAAATAAATAATAAATTAAGCCATCAACACACCATGATAATTAAATCAAACACAAATGAATACTATAAAAGAAGATAATCGAATCCACTAACAGTTAAACAATAAAATACAACAGTAATGAGAACAATAACCTGGATACCAAAGTCCAATAAATAAACTGAATACAAAATCTGGGGGCCACATGCCCAAATGAAGCTGAAGTAAAGTCCCTATACTAGAAACAAATGAATGAAGCGTCTATAATAAAGTCCTGCAACTTCCACATGAGTTGCAACTACTCATCCCTGTATATAATCCTTAATCTGGGCATCATTGTGGCTGAACACCTAAACTTTTTTGGAAAAGATTTTGACACGGGTCAGAGCCCAAGTAAAACATTTTGAAAATATTTAGCAAGCTTGCAATAATTAAATATGCATGCACACTTTTCATATTTAAGCTAGTGTCGCACTCTCTTGAGACATAGCTCACCCCTCATCTAATGTGCACACTTAACGCCATCCTTCTACCCTTCCTAGTTAAGCTACCCCACCTAACTAGCCATAACAAGTCTCATTCTATATACTAACTCATTGTACTCACCCGTATTACCCATACAATATGTTATCGAATTTTCATGCCTTTTATCTCATTATAAATTTCTCAATATATGTTTATTTCTCCCCAAAATATAGTTATTTTTAATGTCACTATCTTTCTCTCGTACTAAACCCACACAGTAGAATAAAATCACACGTATACATATATTACTTTGTTATAGATATACTAACACTTCACCCCTAAGCTGAGTTGCGGTGAAAGTATATTATGATATAATGTCCTGGTACATAATCTACCAAACACAGGTAGTAGAATAAATTACAAGTATATATATATTTATCACACTAATTATATATATACAATACAACACCCCTAGACTGGGACCTGCGGTGCATGCATACTCTGCTATCAAGTTCCGATACATCACGCACGGTATAAAGGACTACGGATTTCGAATCACCCTGGAACTTTAACAATTCAAATCACACATATTGGAGGCGGACATTGTTCACATACCCAATGGTCATGCACATACCTACTCTCCCATGGTCAGCTGACTTATCAACTCACAAATAAGTCATTCACAGTCCTTTGATCTTAAGGTACCAATCTAAATCCCCCCGAAGGCACACAAAGATTAGATGGTCCTTTTTCAAAAATCAACCTCTCGTGATAGTAAGTATGGTAGGTATGTCATACACATAATAAATCATTCAAATCAGTATAGGTATACGCACAACCTATATCATACATTCCATACATAGCGTATATATCCCTCGAATATCCTACGTATTATTAATTCCAATTATACTTCTTATCGTATATTATCGAGTACCTCTCACTACTCGAAGTGTGACAATTATCCTTTAAAATATTTGAGTAGGTAATTCACTCATATCCTACTGATCTAAGTCATAGGTTCGCTCATCCCCCGAATCCGTTACATTTCAAATTACACCAATTAATCTAATCAATTTTACATTAATTAATTTATTAAAGTAGTGTCAACCAACTACAATACTCAGACTCACTCATATGGTCTGTATCTTCACCCTCTAGAATTTATTACACAAAAATCCACTATTAAGGTTAACACCTCTCGTTAAATTCACTATTCGATAATTTATTATATACCTCTATAATAAATTAAACCGACTAATCTGTGCCTAACTCCCGTCGAACTAGCCTGAGAAATATCAGAGTCAAAACCCCGGTCCTCAATTTAATTACTATCACCTCAATTAATTTTATCCGAGTGGTGTCACTCAACCAAAATGCCAGGACTCCCTTTATTGGTCCGTATTTTAACCTTTTGGAATTCATTTCACCAAATTCGGTTAATAAGTATGACACCCTTATTAAATTTAATAGTCCTTAATACTCATCCCATAAGACTCTAAGTATTAGGTTCCATTTAATTTCTATCAATTAAATTCCACCTTAAGATACCAGACCGTATGCTAAATTCATCCAACATTCCCATTCGAATACGATCCTATATTTTTTACATCTATTATCAAGTGTCGTTCATTATAAATACTCCTAAATTCATACCCCAGATTCATACCTATCTAATTCTAGGATAAAATAATGTTCCTTAATGTTTTCCAAAGTCCTTCACTCATCTACGGACATCTCCAAATAATCCAAATTTATGTCTTCCTAAAGATGTCGGTCTCACGCACCTTATCGTAGAAAAATCATATCAAATCCAAAAAAAAATCAGAAAAATACAAGGTCGGTGCCCACGCGACCATGAAGAAAAGATCTACAATCTCATGTTTTACAATAACTGAAGGGGTCGATCGATCGACGAATTGGGTCGATCGATCGATCGACCATATATCAGTCATCTTCCCCGATTGCTTTTTCCACCATTTTTAAACTCCGAAGCTTTCTAACTTCAATCCAAACCTCGATTACTTTATCTCCCATATTTATTTCATCTATAAACATGCTCAAACTCTAATATATGACATTAATCCTCAGTTATTTTCATTAAAATTCTCGGGTTCATAAATTGGGTTTTTCTCAATATTCCTTAAACCACAATTCTCAATTCGATTGAATAGTCCGAATTCAACAATAATTTCTACACGTTTTTTATTCTAAATCATATTATAGCCTCATATGATATTATTCTCACATCAATTAAACATCAATTTCACCCTTAATGCTTAAATCCTCAAAACCCAGATTTAACACGTGATACCCTCCAAAAATGAATTTTGCTATAAACACTCATCCCAAAATGAATATGGTTTACACCCACCATGATATGAATCGTAATACTGCAATTTAAATGAAAGCTAGTTTAACTACTTGCCTGGATAATTTCGTAGGGTCTGATCCTTTGATGTAGATGGAGATTTTGACGAAGAACACATTAATCTCCTCTTCATGATTTGGCTCCCAAAATATGTCCAATTTGCTCTCCTAAACTTCCTCTGCATATTTAAGTTTTCTCCCATTGAGTTATGGATGCCCCCAACTCTCTTAATTGTCTTTTATTGGGTTAATCCCATTTTTAAACTAATGGGCTTAATTTAAATGGCCCAAACCCTCCCGTGTGGTCCCAATTATGCCTAAAAATGCCCCGAGACCCGATTACTACCATCGGGTACTCTTTTTCGACATTTCGACCTATCCGAAGTCAACCGTGCACTCAAAATTTCCATCCGAATTACTTTATAACATTCTCACATTTCGACCCCAAATTACGACATGTGAATTTCCAAAAATAACCCGAATTAAATAAATCTTAATTCACAAAATTAATATAAATTCAGCTAATTAAATAATATCTCCAAATCACCAATTTAATTAAGTTCTCCCAATTAATTAAATCTTCTATTACCAGATTATTTAATTTCTATATCCTCAGATATACAGGTGTTTATATACTTTCCCCTTTACAAAGGAATTTCGTCCTCGAAATTAAGATAAGTCTAGTACTCCAAGCCTCGAATACTTCCCCACTTACATGTCCTTAAGATCGTTACACATATTTCTACCTCTTCTAAACGCGAATTTTATTAAAATTAAATTAATTGTCCAGGGCGCCCATACACCCTAGACCCATTCATAACTACACAAAGGTTACCCGACTCCACTAGCCTTAAATTATAATACAACTTTCAACTTACAGTTATAACTATCGGAATGCGTAATAGCCAAGGTACCAAAACTATGTACTAGTGACCAAACATCTCCCCACTTCCAACGTTGCTCTAAGTTTCATGCGTGGGATGTCTCGCAAAGCGAAATCCAAACAAGGAACCCAATAGACTACTTCCTAGCATTGCTGGTCGGTGAGATCCGTTTGGCCCTCAATCCATAGCATGTACCTTCAAATCCCATCTCCCGGCATAAAAGTATACTCGACCATTTTCATATTACCAAATATATCGTACAATATAGCGCACCTTACTATCACTAGTATCTTAGCGTGAGTCAATCACAAGCTATATATCCTCGCTCATTACTAAACATATCCACTCTGAACCCCATCGGTAAACATCCCTATTCCCCGAGATCAAATATAATAATAAAAACAATTCCTTATAAGTCTATTATGCAACACACAATAACATATATAAAATGATTATATATATACTAAGCCCTCTTTCAGGTGATAACTAGCACATGTAAATCATATCTCAGAACAGTGAACACAAAGTCTCACCATACTATATACTATAGCCTAAACATTTAAGTATAATTATTAGTAATGTCTCGTACCTAATATATTTATCTCGAGCTCAGCTCCGCACTCTCGGCGTGGCTATATCATAAGGGTATTCTCGATTACCCAAATTTTCAAATTAAGTCCTTCTCGACCCTGCCCCCACCCATTAACTCGTGGTGCAAAATTTTTCTCAGTGCATCCTTCGTAGCACTACCTGGCTCCGCTGGCCATATATCATATTAAATCTCAGCCTAAAGTGTTTCCTCTACTCGTTTAATAATTTAACATTTAAAACCGATGCACTAGCATCCAACAACGTCTCGCTATTCCCAACATTTATTACGATCCATGTGTGTAACCTCCCGTAACGAATTTCAAAAGAACTTTCCCCAATCCACTATCCCCTAGCATTGTCGGTCATCGAAATTCGTGAATTCTAAGCACATAACCAAGATATCATAAATTTTGTCTCTGAATATATATATCAAATCATCTATTCCCATATATCTTAAGGCGTCACACTATACTATGCTCTCACTATGACTAAGTTCTCAGCACTTACAAAACAATGAGTTAAATCTCTCCACTCAACGGTAAACTCAGCATACCCTGAATCACATTAGTAAAAGTCCCTATGCACAGGGATCCAGTATAACTAGACCTATGTACTCTCTGAAGTCTACTTTATAAAACTGTCGTCGCGAGCTTGACCCTCTTTTAAGTGAGACACCATACAAATACCCATCCTACCCCGGAACAACTAACATGATAGGCTTGCTGTAACCGTCACCATTGCTTAATAGTCCGTACATAGGATATAATCATACCTCGAATATTACCTCTCAAAATGAGATAGACTCATAGTATATATATATCATCTCAGTGTTCACATCCGCTCCCATGCGAATGGATCTAAAGAGAGACCCTCTACCCAATGGGGAATAACCACACATTTTAGTTGTATTTATGATACCTCTATTAAACCCGTTTCACATGAAAATCTATAATAACATCCGTCGTTCAAGCCACATTTTCCCAATCCTCGCTTGTGTATTACCATGAGTCCATTTCAACTTACGGACCCTTTTTTTATTCTCAATATCCACCTCATTGGGTACAAAGTTCGCTAAAAAAGTGAACTCTCCTTCACGCCCGACCACCGTCCGACCCTTCTGAAGTAGGACTGAAATTTTCTTTATCCCTTTATTTAAAAAATTGATGAGGGGATTTGCGGTTAAACCGCACCCCAATTTCTTCTTTATCCATGGTATCTCTACATGGTTGTAGTGACCAGCTTCCACCACTACTACGCCGCTCCTATGAGCAAAACATTTTCCTAAAATATAACCATGGGTGTCACTGCACCCCACCCTACTCAATTTCCTTTGGGTTATCTCTTTCCATTGACCCGTTACACTCCCTCTCTTTCCCACATCCTCGCGGATGGCTCTTCGAAGGAGTTCCCTCCACTCCAGCCCTTTACCGATTATAATGGGTGAGTATGAATATGCACCACCACTTTCTATGAAGGTGTTTAGGGAAACTAATGCACCCAGGTGTTTATCCTAACGTCGTCTATCATTAACAATAATTATGGTGACTTCTATCGTGATCACCATTTATAGAATATTCCATGCTTTCTGCTGAGCCTCCCCTCCTGCAATCCTTCTATGAACCCTTGCTGGTTGTCCCAAGGTTGTTCAGGGTATGAAGCCCAACCTAACTCGTATATAAATCACATAAGCTATACTTAATCGCAGGAGAATGTAAGTCGTATACATGAAAGAATACAACAATCCTATAATAAGGATTTATATCAAAGAACGCTACGCTGAAATGTAATAAGTCGCACATATCCTAAGGAATCTAGAACCTAATGCTTTGATACCATCTGTGAGACTGTGACACCCTGCCTATTAAAATTCTGGGTGGCCAACCCATAATTAAAACAAAATGTTGTTCTCATATGGCTCATTCTTAACATTACTGTTGAAAATATTTTTTTAAATTACTAACCACCTAGTAATTTAATTAGACTAGTGCCAAATTTTATCTTTCATTAATTAACAACATGCGGAAATAAATAATAAATTAAGCCATTAACACACCATGATAATTAAATCAAACACGGATGAATACTATAAATGAAGATAACCGAATCCACTATCAATTAAACTATAAAATACAATAGTAACGGGAACAATAACCTGGATACACAAAGTCCAATAAATAAACTGAATAAAAAATCTGGGGGTGACATGCCCAAATGAAAACTGAAGTAAAGTCCCTATACTAGAAAGAAATGAACGAAGCGTCTATAACAAAGTTCTGCAACTTCCACATGAGTTTCAGCTACGCATCCCTATATAGAATCCTCAAACTGGGGGTCCTTGTGGATGGACACCTAAAATTTTTGGACAAGATTTTGACACGGGTCAGAGCCCATGTAAAACATTTTAAAAATACTTAGCAAGCAGTTAAATTGCAATAATTAAATATGCAAGAACACTTTTCATGTTTAAGCTAGTGTCACACTCTCTTGAGACATAGCGCACCCCTCGATAATGTGCACACTTAACGCTTGCCTTCTGCCCTTCCTAGTAAAGCTACCCCACCTAACTAGCCATAACAAGTCTCCTTCTACATACCAACTCATTGCACCCACCCATATTACCCATACAATATGTTACCGAATTTCCATGCCTTTTATCCCATTATAAATTTCTCAGTATATGTTTATTTCTCCCCATAATATAGTTATTTTTAATGTCATTGTCTTTCTCTTGTACTAAACCCACACAGTAGAATAAAATCACATGTATACATATATCACTTTGTTATATATATACTAACACTGCACCCCTAAGCTGAGTTGCGGTGCGAGTATATTATGTTATAATATCCTGGTACATCATCTACTAAACACACTTAGTAGAATAAATTATAAGTATATATATTTATCACACTAATTAAATATATACAATACAACACCCCTAGGCTGGGACGCACAGTGCATGCATACTCTGCTATCAAGTCGCGGTACATCACACACTGTATAAAGGACTACGGATTCCGAATCACCCTGGAACCATAAGAATACAAATCACACATATTGGAGGCGAACATAGTCCACATACCCATGGGTCACGCACATACTTACACTCCCATGGTCAGCTGACTTATCAACTGACAAATAAGTCATTCACAATACTATGTACTTAAGGTACCAATCTAAATCCCCCCCAAAGGCACACAAAGATAAGATGGTCCTTTTTAAAAAATCAACCTCCCGTGATAACGAGTATGGTAGGTATGTCATACACATAATAAATCATACAAATTAGTATAGGTATACACACAACATATATCATATATTCCATACATAGCATACTCATCCCATAAGAGTGTGACACCCCGTCTAATTAAATACCGGGCGATCACTTCTTTATTAAATTAAATTCAAGGTGAACAGTTGGTTCATTCTTAGCATCGTTGTCGAAAAATAACTTTTCCAATTTAAAACACCCTAAATAATTAAGCTAAGTGTCAAAACCATTTTTGGACATTACTTTCCAAATTTTATTTTATAAACCAAGATTTAAATATGTACAATAGTTCAATATTAAAGAATCACACCATAATTATCATGGAACATATAATCCAAATAAATTTAACATTCAACAACTAAGTCCCAATATTTAAAATTTAAAGTAAAACATCCAGACAGTAATAAATCCCAAAGTGACAATACTAGAAATAAATGAATCACAATGTCCAATAAGACAAATGGATAATGGGAACGGGCGACACATGTCCAACTGAATAAATAAGCTAGGAGTGGAATCAAATAAATGAAGTCGTCTAAGCAAGAGGCCTGCAACTCCCACCTAAGCCGCAGCGCGTTCCTTCCAAAGGATCCTACGCAAGACGCCCCTGTGGCTGGGCACCTCTAATATATACATATAGATACAAGAGAGAAAGAAAAATAGAAACGGGTCAGAGCCCGATAGTGCAAATGATTTAAAATTTGTTTAGCAAGTATTTAAAATGTTTACAGGCCAATGCAACAACATATTAGTACGACACTCTCTTGAGAAATTCTCACCTATCTTCTAATGTGCACACCTATCACACTAATCTTCCCAACGGTTTAACTTATCTTATATCGCACTAAACTTCCCAATGGTTTAACTTATCTTAGGTTACTCGTAAGATTTAAAACTGAACAATGTAATTGTTTAAGAGGAAAATTTCATTCAGTAACAAGGCTCTCATTTTAACTTTATTTATTAATAAAGTTTCCAGTGTTCCATTATACTTTTCAAAACAAGTATTTCCAATTTGAAGTCATTATTCATTTCTTACCTACCATAGCACCGTAGGTAGTTCCAAATTTCAGGAATTCATATATATATCAAATTCTCGTATATTATATATATTTTAACAGCACCCCACATAAAGATTATGGTGCGTGCATACCCTGCTATCCAATCCCCGTATCACTCGTACTAGGGGAAATAAAAGTTCTGAATCACTCTCGAACTGTATTAACACATACAAAAATAATATTGAGGCGAAGAATAGATTCCAAGTCTCTAAGAGGATAGAACATGCCCCCACGTCTCTTAGGACCGTCTGAACTATCGATTCGATAGCCTGTACTAAGGATTTCTATCTTCTAGGGTACGAGTCAATATCCCCCATAAAGGCACATCGAGATAAAATTGTCCCAGCGCGGTAACCTCAGGGGTAGCAAGTAGCGCGGGCACGATTTTCACACATAGGTAGTATATGCATAAACATAGTCATATAACTAATTTACTATTACCATATCAAATTAGGTACATTTCAAATCCCATAATTACGACATTTGTCCTCATTTCTCATTATTTAGTTCTCACATATGACCGTTCATTTCTTACTTTAATTTGAGGGATCATTCCAACTTATTGCGTAACACTCATGGACTCTATCCTCTCAAGTGTAGAATTCAATAGGTAATCTAATTTCCAACGTAACTATCTTACGCGTCTCTCCCCTTAATACATAATTTCATCATCCCTTATATGTAAATATCCCGAAAATACAACTCTCATTTTACATTAAAGGTCCCATAATTATTTATAAGTCCTACTGGTATTCTTTATCTCCCAAAACATTTTAATAAGGGTGTCCAAGGGTTATTTCTCATTAAATCGAATTCAACTAAATTTAAAAAGGGGAAATATTAGTCTGCCAGAAGGGGTTGATCGATCGATGGCAGGAGCTCGATCGACACTCCTGGTTCGATTGATCGATCAAACATGTATGCGAATTCTGCAGATTAGCAGTTACGGGTTTCACAATCCAACCTCAATCAAACTCAGATTTTACACGCCCAAACTCCCTAAAATTCGTACCATAATCAGTATATACCCATATTATTCATCTTCTACGTAAAGCATGCAATTTTTCATCAATAACCATGGATTAATAGGCCAAAATTTCATAAAAATCTCAAGAATCCTAGAATTTCTTTAACATGGTTCTAATCAGTCTTTTTTCAAAAATTTCTACTCCTAATTCATCATAATTTCGTGGTTAAGCCTCTACATATGAAGGGGTTACCAGATTTACATTCAAATTAATTCTATATGCGATTTTCCTATCTCCAACATGGATTTTCTTCTACCAAACTCGTCCTAATCACCCTAAACTAACATGAACGATGCATTAACGAAAATAAGCAAGATAAATACTTGCCTGGAAATTTTAGAATTCTGGTTTGCTGACGATTTTGGTGTGGTTGCGTTCCCCGTCGCGCGATCTACGCGTTGGTGGTGGTGGCGGTGCAATCAGACGACTTTTTGGCCTTGGATTGCTTGGAAAGCTTTCTCCTTCCCTCTCCTACGGCCGTTCTAAGGTTTTGAGTCTGATAACCCTAAAGGACTCTTCTAAATGGCTGATATAGCCTAATAATTTTCGTGGGTTTAATTACCCAAAAATGCAAAATGTCCAAAATTCCCTCCTGGGGTGTTAAATAGGCCTAAAAACTCCCCGAGACCCAAACTAAACCCCCGAGTACACTTTTCTGACTATCTCGACCCTTTTGGACACGTTGGCGCACTCAAAATGACCATATGGATAACTTAAAAATATTTCACTTTTATTAATCAACATTTATTCCCGACGCGACACAGGCGCGTCCCGACTTAAATTTCCAAAATTGTCATTTTATTCACTCGTGACATTTCATAGAACCAATATTATATTACTTTACCCATTAGTAATATTCAACAACAAGTTTCCCATAATTACTAACTCACATCACGTTAATAATTATAAAATAATTAATTTTTGAATTTATATTAAATAATTAACTCACCTTAATTTTACTAAATTCCCAAATTAATAAAGCATAAAAATACGGGGTATTACAAAGAGTTTAAGTATTTGGTTCCATTTAATTTCTATCAATGAAATTCCACCTTAAGATACCAACCCGTATGCTAAATTCATCCAAAATTCCCATTCGAATATGTTCCTATATTTTTGACATATATTATCGAGTGTCGTTCATTATAAATACTCCTAAATACATACCCGGGATTCATCCATATCTAATAAAATAATGTTCCTTAATATTTTCCAAAATTCTTCACTCATCTACGAACGTCTCCAAATAATCCAAATTTATTTCTTCCTAAAGATGTCGGTCTCACGCACCCTATCGTAGAAAAATCATATCAAATCCAAAAAAAAAATCAGATTCCCCGATTGCTTTTTCCACCATTTTTAAACTCCTAAGCTTTCCAACTTCAATCCAGACCTCGATTACTTTATCTCCCATATTTATTTCATCTATAAACATGTTCAAACACTAACATAGGACTTTAATCCTCAGTTATTTTCATTAAAATTCTAGGGTTCATAAATTGGGTTTTTCTCAATATCCCTTAAATCACAATTCTCAATTCGAATGAATAGTCCAAATTCAACAATAATTTCTACAGGTTTTTTATTCTAAATCATATTATAGCCTCATATGATATTATTCTCACATCAATTAAACATCAAATTTCACCCTTAATGTTTAAATCTTCAAAACCCAGATTTAACATGTGATACCCTCCAAAACTGAATTTTGCTATAATCACTCATCCCAAAATGAATATGGTTTACACCCACCATGATATGAATTGCAGTACCACAATTTAAATGAAAGCGAGTTTAACTACTTGCCTGGATAATTTCGTAGGGTCTGATCCTTTGATGTAGCCGGAGATTTTGACGAAGAACACATTAATCTCCTCTTCTTGATTTGGCTCCCAAAATATGCCCAATTTTCTCTCCTAAACTTTCTTTTCATATTTAGGTTTTCTCCCGTTGAGTTATGGCTACCCCCAACTCTCTTAATTGTCTTTTATTGGGCTAATCCCGTTCTTAGACTAATGGGCTTAATTAAAATGACCCAAACACTCCCGTGTGGTCCCAGTTATGCTTCAAAATGCTCTGAGATCTAATTACTACCACCGAGAACTCTTTTTCGACCATTTTGACCTATCCGAAGTCAACCGTGCACTCAAAATTGCCATCCGAATTACTTGATAACATTCTCAAATTTCGACCCCAAATTATGACATGTGAATTTCCAAAAATAACCTGAATTAAATAAATCATTATTCACCAGATTAATATAAATTCTCCAAATTAAATAATTTCTCCAAATCACCAATTTAATTAAGTTCTCCCAATTAATTAAATCTTATATTACCAAATTATTTAAATTGTATATCCTCAGATATACGGGGTGTTACAAAGACAACTTCAACAATAGTGCCTAACAAGTACGAATTTGGTAAAATGTGTTTTAATTCCATTTACATTTTACATTAAAAGTGTTGGGATATTTTTGTGAAAAGAAAAAATATTTTTTGAAATATTTTTAAATGATTTTAATCAAATTTTTTTTTGGATAAACATTTTGAGATTCGTAAGATGTTTTGGTTTTAAGGTTTCCAAAGTTTTTAAAACTATGCTACGAATCTCAAGAATTATGCCTGGCCGTTCAAATGATATCTTATCTCGTTCGAACGAGATCAGAAGATCGTTCGAATGAATTGTAATGTGATTCGAACGAATATTCTTTTTACCTTACACATCACCGCCTCAAATGTTTTAATAAATAAGATGTTAGCCTTCTGTAATTTTGTGTGGAGAAAAATTGGGTTTTGACATAATACGTTTTTTCTATTCTCGAGCATATTTGGGGGTTTATAACTTTTGTTTTACTATTAACAATCCCAATTGATTTTGTGTGAGTTGTTTTGTAGAACCCAAAAGCATAGATTGGCTACTGTTCGTACTTTGTGGGGAGATCTCTACAACCGAGAGTTTCGTGCTATTGTGGAGTGAGTCGCTACAAGGTTTATCACTGCATGTCATTGAGGATCTTCTACTTGTTGATTCTTTGCTGAAGACTGTGTGTCCGTTGTGGTATAGCTGCGTGTGAACCATTGTTGATCTTTATTTCATTATAATCCGATGTAAGTTGCGATTTACAATTATAGTGAAATAAAAAGGTTTTGCCATGCGGGGATTTTTCCAAAAAATTATGTCGCAAATTTATTTATAATGGTTGATACTTGCACGCGCGTAGTTATTTGAATTTAAGGGCTGAATTGATTTTATTCATAATTGACTCTAATTAAATAAGTTTGTGATTTGAATTTGCACAACTATTTAAATTAGTATTGCACATGATAAGGTTTCTTAAATTGGTATCAGAGCAGGTTATACTAATTTGTCATGTATTCCTATTTTTTGCAAACTTGTGTGATATTGATTTTTGAAAGTTTTTTGTAATGTTTCCAAATGAAAGCTTATATAGTCGGTTGCCATTTTTTTACGGATCTAATTATACATACTGAAAAGCCCGAATGAAATCCCATTTAAAAGCAATAGTTGAGAGAGTTTGGGTCATTTGTGAAAGAGGTTGGACCCCTCCCCCACTATCACCCCAAAAAATGTCACGAATTTAAAATCTGTGTCAGACTGGGCTAAGGATGAGTTTAGGTGGAGCACATATAATTCACGAGGGCTTAGTGCAATTTTTGGACACGTCACCCTAGACGATTTCCTACGTATTATGACGTGCACCGCGTCTAAAGAAGCTTGGGATGTTTTGCAACTCACCCATAAGGCAGTAACACATCCAAAGAGTCTAAAATTCAAAATTTGACCACTCAATTTGAGATAATCACTATGTTAGAGACTGACTATTTTGACGACCTTTATGCACATTTGTCCGACATTGTCAACACTAGTTTTAACCTAGATGAGCCGATTCCTGATGCACGAGTGGTTAAAGAGATTTTAAGATCACTGCCAAAATATTTTATCCCTAAAGTACTGTTCTAAATACCTTAGGAAATTTGAATCGTCTAAAATTAGAAGAGTTGGTTGGAGACCTACAGACGTACGAAATTGACATGTTCCCCGACACTTTCAATCCTATGGATAAAGGGATAGCACTTAAAGACCAATTGAAAAATAAAAAGAAAGAGAATTTTTGTGAGTCCGAGTCTGAATCCGAGTCTGATTTTGACATGGCCCATCTTGCAAAGAATTTTAAAAAGTTTCTCCAGTTTTTGAAACAAAATTATTCCAATAAAAAGTTTTCAGAGAAAAATAAAAGAAAGACAAGGCCAAAGAAAGCGATGAGAAAGAGAAAGAGAGTGTAGAAATTTTTTATAATTTAAATTGTTTTGAGTGTGAGGGGAAGGGCATAAGTTGTTTGAGTGTCCCACTAGACTTATAAGAGAGGGAAAGAAAGTTTTCATGCCAGCCACCCTGAGTGATAGTGAGGAAGATGTATATGATTTCCAGGATTAGTCTTCACAAGGAAAGTTTATTGCCTTTTTAGCAAGTCATGTGAGTGCACCCACTTTGTCCCACGACGAGAGCGACGGTGATGACTCAAGCATTTCTAATGGTGATGAGAGCGAGTTTGAGAATGGAGATGAAAGTGAGCTCCAAAAAGCTTTTAGGGATTTGTACACAGAGACCTTGAAAATAAATAAATATAATAGGGATTTAGGTCGTCGGTTATTAGATTTGGAGAGAGATAAGGAGGTTTTAAAAAGGCAAAAGTGTGACTTGGCCGACACGGTGTCTAGTGTGACGACACGTGTATCCCAACTCGAGAGTGATCTCGAACGTTCCCAGGAGGTTAAAGTCCCTTTAGAGAACGTATCTAAGAAAGTTGAAAAGATAGTTCTCAATCCTATTTTGGATGGTGATGAGAGTTTAGGAAAAGGTCATGACGGTGCGTCCACTTTTTTTGTTGCACCCGAGTCGGTTCCCACTTTAGTGAGAGATTAACAAGGTTCTCATCCCAACCCACATAGGCGTCCCATTCCCATTAGGATAGCACGTCCTAGAATTTTTGAAAAAGTAATTTTTAGGCCGATGTATGTTTGCTCCCATTGCAAAAAGCGAGGACACCTAAGGGAATTTTGCTTTAAGTTGGGTAATGTATTACGCTATACTCCTACTCATGATCGCACACATGCATGCACTCATGATACTTTTCTTACACATAATGATATAGATTTTGCACATATTCGAGAGCAAGAAATTTTTTTTGGTCAAGACTTCACATTATTTGATGGAGTTATCTCAAAATATGTCACCAACTCCACTACACTTTCGTATTGAGGTCTAGACATGTTTGCTAGCATATGGTGATTTATATGATGACATTTTTGCCTATTGCTAGTATGTACCATTTGTATTTTATTTGTTTAGTTTTGGTACTATTTTAGCACTATTTTGGAACTGTTTGCCCTTTCCAGGAACTATTTTTTATGAAATTTTCCACTGGACTAAACCGCATGTCATTCTGTATAATCTCAGAAAATTTGACTTTTATCGTTCTAACGAGATGGCCTGTCATTCGAACGACAAGGCATCTCATTCAAATGACCCCAAGAATTTTGTTTGCAGTCCTCGATTTTATATTGATATATTTTATTGGTACTGCTGGGTTATTTCTGAACAGTGTTTGCAGAATACAAAAAGATTTTCTCTTTTTAGAAAAAATTGAAAAATCTAAAAAGTGTTTTGTATTTTGTTTGCACCTTATATGAATGCACATTTAGGATGACCAAGTCACAATTTCATGCTATATCCATGTGACTGTGTTGATAGTGTTTTGAGACAAAATATTGTGTCATTCACGTGCTTTACAAAATTTGGAGTCTTTGAGATACTATAGTGGTTCTATCTACATGATTGACTCACTTTTTTCGTTGATGCACACGAGCACGAATTTGTTTGAGTATTTCTCTTATCAAATCACATGTTGGTTACGCGTTTTCATCTCAATTATGTCTATTAAAACGAATCAAATGCGATAAAACAAGATAATAAAAGGTGTGCATATTTTATCCGTTTGCCGTGAGTTGGTGTGAATTTTTGAAAACGATAAAGGGCTTTGAAAGATACTTATTTTTCTTTTAAGATAAAGCCACCATTTAAAAGGACCTAAAAAATTGAGTAATTTTAATTATCCGGGGTCCAAAGATGTTTAAAATTTCCCGAAAAAATTGAATGGCGATAAAAAATATATATGCCAATAATGGGCCATGAGGTTTATTCACCAATTCTCCAATGTTTGAGAATTTAGATCACCTCGAAAAGAAAATATAAATGAGGGAGTATGGTTGGAGAGTTAAAACGGCTTTGCACGTCCTTAAAAAGTCTTGAAAAAGCATAAAAATGTTTTTAGACGTTATTGGTGTGAAAATCATGTAGACTTTGATTTAAGACGATGTCATCTAAATTCAACACTTTTACACCCAAGGACGATTTTGACGTTCATGCATTAGGAGTACTCTTTTGCATCTTGCACATATGATATGATTGAGCTGCTTTAACCATCGAATTTGTTCACACCCATTCATACCGTTTCCACGATTTGGTTCTCTTAGTATGAATTCATGGTGTGTGTTTGTAACACTTTTTTATGAAAAAATTGAAAAATTCAAAAAATAGTTTGTTTGTTTTATTTACCGTGACACCCCGATTTGTTTTATGTGATTTATTTTGTTCCTTGTCTATTTCGGACAAATAAAAAAGGGGAGTGTGAACTATGATATTATGGGGGTTGTAACAATCCAGGCTTTTGAGCGGCTATTTTATATTATTTTGCCCGATGGACAAATTTTATAAAATAGGGGAAGTTGGAGTAAATATTGTTTCCCGTGATATTAAGGGATAATATTTACTAGGTTTTGTCTATTTACCGTATGAGAAGGTAAATGGCATTATATTGTGATATGTTGTGTCGTTATATGTAAAACGACGGTTATAGTTCATATTTAAATTGTGGTATAATTAATGAAATAAAATTGGAACATAAAATTTGTTCACACTTTCCCGAATGCCAAAATAGGGGGTACAGTGGTTTTTAGAATGGTCGAGATAGTCGAAATAAGTGCCAAGTTGTATTTTGGAGTTTCGGGCACTTTTAACGCGTTATGACTCAATTAAGTGGATACGAGTCATTTTAATGGTGTATTAGCAATTAAAAGAGGGCATTTTTGTTTTAAGACCCGTTTAAGTTCCCCCACCCCTTTTTCTTTCTTCATTTGTGTTAGAAGCCAAAAGAGAGAGAGAGAGAAGAGAGAGAGCTTGGGAGAAATGGGAGAAAAGAGAGAAAATGGAAGATTGAGGCCGGAAATCGTTGTTACCGGAAGAGGATCAGAGGCTACGAACCTCGAGGTAAGTTTCTTACTTGCTAGATGTGATTTAATGTGATAAATTGCATGTGTAGTTGAGTTTTGGGAGATTAAAACCCTAAATGGGTTCTTTGTTAATTTTGGTTATTAAAGCCTTAAATCTTAGTTCTAAATTAACTTGAGGTTTATATATTAGTTCCTAGTTGTGTAGAAAGGATTTGGTGTAAATTGTTGTTGTTGATGTTAGGAGAAATCAAAGATTTGGGGTTTTGAGATTTTAGGGTTCATACAACCCGAAACCCATACTTGGGAATTCTGCAGGACCGAATCGATTTGGCCCTAGGGGCGAATCGATTCAGATAAGGGGTAGGCTACAGGTCTAGCAGACCGAATCGATTCGGGTTAAGACCGAATCGATTCGTATAATTACAGAAAGTCAGATTTTCTCACCGAATCGATTCGGCTGCTTAGCGAATCGATTCGCAAGGGCGAATCGATTCGGTCCAAGGGTCGAATCGATTCGGTTCCCCTATTTTTGTGAGATTTTTCCTAGGATTAGGGACCTTTCTTTGGGGATTAATGGGGAGTATTAGAGGGATGTTCTTGGGTAGACTAATGTCCTAAGATTTATGAGATAATTAGGCTTACCCCGAGGTCTAAAGTGTGTAGGTTGGTGTCCGAATGAAATAGGAGATTAACCGGAAGATAAATTGAAGATAAAATATCAATGTTGAGACATTTGGGAGACAATCCTTGAGGGAGATTCATTTTAAATGGTTTATGATATTATATTGAAGTCTTGGGGACTAGTTGAGGTTAATGGCACTTCGGGTCTTAAGTCATTAATAAAATATGACTCTAAGAATAAGAAATGTATATTATTAAATGTTGTACTAATAAATAAGTACAAATGATTTTGAGAATATAAAAATGGATTTTTTCAAATGAAAAGGAAGATGACTTTTATAAATGTTAAAAGGTATGGATACACACCCTCTCTAAATCTCTATCTTAAGGGAAGTTCGCGCATTGTGGTGATGCCCCCTGGCAAATTAATGCAGGGTGGATATAGTCCCTAGGCCATGTGAGCGCTTGTGATTGTATATTTTCTGCGATGGGTAGGAGACTCCGGGTGTGGTCTTGACTATCCCGCAGGCACATGGCCGCTTCCCGACGTTTGGTAGGATCCCAGGTTGTCTAAATAACAGGCCCTGGAAGATGATTGCCATTTAGGGGCGCGCACACTGGGGAAACCCGGACGGGCAATCTTAGAATTGATATATATATATGTAATTATAACTATTCTAAATAAAGTTGGACTTGATGTATATGGGTGCCACAAAGAGCACAATGAAATGCCATAAAGAGCATGATGAAGTGCCACAAAGAGCACAATGAAAATGCCACAAAGAGCATATGATGATGATTATATTCCTGATAAGGAAGATATTTTTACAAAGTGTATAATTGGGATGAAATGCCACAAAGAGCATAAAAACTATGATTATATTTCCTGATAAGGAATGTGACTATGAAATGAAATTGTATACGATGAAATTGATTGGTAAACATTTGATAAAATGTTGTACCAATTATATATATTCCTAAAGAATAAATGGGAATTATGTTTTGATGGTTAATGGATATAATTATATATCCTTGAGTAGTAGTAGTTGAGACCTCTCACTTATGTGTGTGTATATATAGATATATATATAATGTTGTGCTAGGGGTCTAATGTATCTCGACGATCAACCTTGCCTAGTAGTAGTGTATAGGGGGGTTCCTTGTTTGGATTTTGCTTTGCGAGACACCCCACGCATGAATAAGGGCATAGTGTTGTGACTGGGGAGAAGTTAGCCTTTAGTACTTGAATTAATTAGGACAGGGTCTAATGTATCTCGACGATTAACTTTGCCTAGTAGTAGTGTATCGGGGGGGTTCCTTGTTTGGATTTCGCTTTGCGAGACACCCCACGCACGAATAAGGGCATAGTGTTGAGACTGGGGAGAAGTTAGCCTTCTGTTCTTTCTTTAACCTGAGCATCATTTATTTTACGCTAGGTTCCTTTTAGATTGAGGGGTGAGAAATATTATTGTTAACTGCGAGAGAATTACGCACTTAACTGTCATGCATTTTATTCACATGGGAATCATATCAAATCGGGCCCTGGCCGGTATCTATATTTCTTTGTCTCTGCACATATTATTGTCATTACAGGTGCTCTACCGCATGGACACCCGTATTTACATTTCCATTCCGGTTGTCATGGAGCTACAGCATATTGCGGATGTTGTAGGTTATTGGTATTAAATACTTCTTTCCATTGTACTATAGTTAAGTTCAGTTTATTTATTCGGGCGTGTTTGCCCAAGCGTTGCACTCATTTACTATATTGTAAATATTGAAATGTAATACTCGGTGTAACTATTTGTATTAGTCTGTGAACCGACAGTTTATTCGGTGATTATTTATGAAATTGTCGTTCTTCATTATCGATTTTTGATATCCACCGTTTTCGCAAATGGGATTGTCTAAGTGTTTTCTATGATTTACAAAAATTTCTTTTATTGACAATCCGTTTTCTAAAATGATTGGTGGTTATCTTGTACTATTATTTTAATCGACAGTGATGCTGAGAATGGACCATCTTTGATTCCTGTGATTATTAGAGTATTGGGTCGGCCACCTATTATTTTAGTTGGCGGGTTATCACAGATGGTATCAGAGCTTTAGGTTCTAGAGTCCTTAGGAATCTGTGCGGATGTATTTCGTTTTCAGCGTTACTTCTGATTTGACATAGAGCCTTAAGATTAAGATCGTTGATTTTCTTTTGTGAGGTCTCGTTCTTCTGGTATGCTATGAGAACCCCAAAAATCGTTTACGCTATCGTGTGAGACTAGTAAGTCGTCAGATGATAGGCATCAAGGGAGGTTGTCGTGAAGGCGTAGCGAGACGGGATTTCTAGGAGCTGTAAGCTGTAGTCAGGGATGTAGGCCGCTTTAGAGGTCACCCCTT
The DNA here is from genome assembly GCA_949130495.1 of Sambucus nigra. Lineage (NCBI taxonomy): Eukaryota > Viridiplantae > Streptophyta > Magnoliopsida > Dipsacales > Adoxaceae > Sambucus > Sambucus nigra. The sequence goes on from OX422209.1 coordinate 527,801,284, forward strand.
TTGTAGCATTTTCTCGCATTGATACCGTGACTACTAAGTACAGTAGAGTTAATTTTCCATGTGCCGCTGTTAGTAGAGAGTGGTACTAAGCTTGAGATTTCGAGCAGTGTCAATCTAAAGATTGAGAAGTCCTTGATGAGGACCACAAGTTGAAGTTCGGACGGATCGGAGAAGTGAAATCTCATTTGGTGAGAATATGAGGCCCGAGAGTCTGGCTTAGAATTGGGCATAGAAGTGCCCAGGTACGAAGATTAGAGGAAAATCTTTCACCTATTGGAGCGAGATTTAAGTGGCGGATACGGTAGTAGCCTCATTTTGGTGGAACGGGAGGTTTTGCCCATAGAGAAACCCATTAGATACTTGTAACAACGAGTTTCTCTGGGATGTCAGGAATGACGAGAAAGCAGATTCTCAAGTATTCACGCGAGGTTAGGTCAGAGGCCGACGGGGTGTTACGGTCAAGGAAACTGTTGTAACAACCCACGTAATTTTGGGCTATTTTAATTAATTTCTGGAAAATGGAGCAAAATATAGTTTTTGATAAAATTATTTTTATTGCTCAAATATGTTGGTTGTTATTTTTAAAGGCGAGAATTTCAAACGGTTTCGAAACCGGAATTAAAACGGATTTTAAAATGATTTTTAAATGTTTTTAACTCTTGGAGTTGTTTTGACTTCCACCTCTTCATTTCTTTGCCTTATTTAAAGGAGTCTTTTGGATTCCAACTATTCATTTCTTTGCATTATAAAAGGAAGTCATGGGCAACCGTTTTAACCTACTTTTGGCATAATTTTAGCAGCAAATATATTTTATATTCCTCTTCTTTTTATATACACATTGGTCCTTGAGATTTGTGAGTTCCAACCTTAGATTATAGGTGTTCTTGGGGCTATTTTGTTGGAGGTTCCTGGAGGAGCTTTTGTAGATATTTTGGGTTGATCTTGAGGATGTGATCATTGGTTTCTCATCATGGTTTGAGGTATGGGGTTTTACACAATATGCTCCTTAAATCTCGCGAGTGTCATTCTCTTTGAATTTTTGTTAATTGAACTCATATTTGAATTGATAAATTCATTGAAATCTGGAAAATAATTGTTGAAATTATTTTGATTTGTGTGGTATCATTATATTGTTGATGAGCACATTGTCATGAGATTTTAATATGGCACGGATATTGGGCACCCGCCAAAATTCCTGTTTCTCGGGCTATGGCTAGATAAAGCATATACAGATCTGGTGAGGCCTGGTGACCCGGTTAAAGTGTTGTTGAGAAATTATATTGATAAATTCTTTGAGATTTGCATTTTTATTTGAATATTCGTACTCGTGTTGTTACGTTTTATTCATCGCTAATATATATTTGTTGAGCATCTTTCTTGTTGTATTGTGTACTTCCCCATATTTTCTTTTAGTTGGCAGGTTAGCGTGGATTGGGACGCTATGGACCAATTGGGATTATTTTAGCGTGGATTATTTTGGGAAGAATATTTTTGGAAGATTGTATTTAATTATTTTGATGTATAGAACTTTGGATATTTGTATTTTTATTCGAGTTAGATAGTTGTAATTGAAGAGATTGAGATTAGTGGATTTATATTATTGTGGGTTTATTTAGATGCTCTATACCTTGTCATTTGTGGATTTGGATTTATTTTATCGAAAATGACGCTCCGTTCGCTCTCTCTAGACGGGCGGGGTGTTATAACTGTGCACTGAAATAAGGTTGGTACAAGGATGTGAGAGAGCCTTTCAATGGAAACGATAGGCTCACAAGTAAGTGTTGTTAACACTTTTGGAGAAGTAGTGTTCGTGAGGCCCCAGCGGTGGACATCCACCCGGGGCAGGCTCATTGAACTAAGGCAGAGGAGGCCGGTAGGATGTTCTCTTTAGTAAAGAAGTTAAGGGAACTACGCGAGTGATCGCTAGGGTAGCATGGGATGAAAGTAGTTTGGTTCGGTTAAGACTAGAATGATGTGTCCAGGAACCATTGGTAATGGCCAAAGAAATTGGCCAATATGTTGGCGAGAATTTCCACAATAGAGGAGGGTGGAGTGTTCCTTACGATAAGATAGAATGGTATTTTATTTACCCTAGATTCGAGTGTGCATATTGATCTTGTGGTAGTATATTTTCATGGCTTCCATGATAGGGAAGTTCTATATTTTCTTTCACTCGTTATGGGGCGAGTGATGATATGTGTGGTATGTGCTACTTGTATTATATGTAATATACGAGTAGAGATGTTCTCGGATCGGTTGGGGAGATAGCAAGCGAATAAATTACGAGGCTATCCTATTTTCTAGTTCTAGAGAAGAGCTAGTTGTTCTATAATATCTCACCTACATATAGGATTGATACTTTATAGAGATGGTTTACGGTGTGTAGTTAGTTTTCATTTTTATTTTATTTTATTTGTCTTACTTTATTTGTTTTTGATTACTTGCTTGCTTTGTTTGTTTTGATTGTGTATGATGTTGCTTGATCTCCACAACCAACTAGTTAAGGGGATTGTGTGAAGGGGTTCCTTGTTTGGATTTCACTTTGCGAGACGCTCCATGCATGAACCTTAACGACGTTGGGAGTGGAGAGATGCGCATATTCTTTTTTTTCTTTCTTTACTTTTCTGCTGGTTGAGATGCTGGGTTGGAAAGGTTTAGCCAAGAATCACGTAAATGAGTGATTGAAGGGCTAAGTTGATGTGCGATATATGGGCACTATGATAGTTTTTCCTCTGATAGATGTGTGGAAGACTAAGATATGAAAGTCGAATAGAGACTTGTGTTTATGCCTTAATGAGAAGGCCATCTATAAAAGATGTATGTATGTATATTGTGATAAAGTATTTGTAGTGCCTTACAGAAAGTAAGTGCTCGATCAGTTAAATTTTTTTATTTTTCTGTTGTAGTTGTAAGACTTAGAGTTAGGATTTTAGTGATCCCAATCATGTGTCTTCGACCGTTACTTCTCAATGACCGACGATGCGAGGTAGTAGTGTAACGGGAGGGTTCCTTGTTTGGATTTTGCCTCGACGAGATGTCCCACGCACAAAACTAAGCGGCTGTCGGAAGTTGGGAAAGGTCTTGGACACTAGGGATCTAGTTAGGATAATACCCATACGAATTGATTAGGATAGATAGATTGATGTTAGGATTTTTAGGATGTAAGGCCCTTAAGGCATGTAGCATGATTTTAGGGAGGCAGTGTGGAGTTGACCAAAATAGGTTTGTGGGTTAACTCTAAGTGGGATTTGGTCCATAGAACGAGGAAGTTTAGGAGCTTGAGTGATTTGGAATGTTAGGCCATTTAAGGAGGGGCCTTTCTTAGATATAATGTTACGTTGGTAACCTATCTTTTGAGGAGTTGAAGTATGAGTTGACTATTTCTCCTGCACTCGTGTTATTAAATTCGAGAGTGAATTTGATGAACGAGACTTTGCCAGGAACGGGAAGTATTAATGCTAACGCATGAACCCATCGTTTATGCAACTCGTAGACCTAAACTCCATGAGAAGTACTATCCCCCGCTTGATAAAGAGTTCATAGCGGTAATATTTGCCTTAAGGAATAGAGGCACTCCATCCTGGGCAGGAAATTTGTCTTTTCATGAGCAAGAATTTGGAGCTCGTGAGGGATTATCAATTGAATATACCCTTTCGCTAAAGAAATTCGACGGGTCAGATGCGCCGAGTAGGTTACCGTCGGAGAGATTAGGGAAGGAACGGGATGCTAAGTAGAAAGAGCTTCTCCGAGGGGATGTTCTAGAAAGAGCATTTATGTCCGTGATTGACCAATTCACATACTAGTATGAAGAGACTAGTTGTGGGAAGAGGAAGGATGGGAGTAGTAGTGTAGTAATCGAAACCTCCGTACAATTGTTCGGATCATTTTTATAAGTAGGGTGCTGGGATAAATTTGTATTTCCTTCCATAGTAGAAAGGTAGGATCGATAGTTCTAAAGGAACGACGAGGTGCTATGTTAGAGCAAGAAGAAAGTAGCCTAAGATCGAAAATGATGACCTTAGTTCGAGCCCAATAGGGACACCATTTTTACCAAGGGGTTGTCTAGGGATGATAGAACGATAGTTAAGTATAGTATACCTTTATATGGGCATACTATATGCCTGAATTTTGATGGAAAAATTCCCTTCTAAGGGGGGGAGTATGTAACAACCCAGGCTTTTGAGAGGCTATTTTATATTATTTTGCCCGATGGACAAATTCTATAAAATAGTGGAAGTTGGAGTAAATATTTTTTCTCGTGATATTAAGGGATAATATTTACTATGTTTTGTCTAGTTACCGTATGAGAAGGTAAATGGCATTATATTGTGATATGTTGCGTCGTTATATGTAAAACGACGGTTATGGTTCATATTTAAATTGTGGTATAATTAATGAAATAAAATTAGAACATAAAATTTGTTCACACTTTCTCGAATGCCAAAATAGGGGGTGCGGTTGTTTTTAGAATGGTCGAGATAGTCGAAATAAGTGCCAAGTTGTATTTTGGAGTTTCGGACACTTTTAACGCGTTATGACTCAATTAAGTGGATACGAGTCATTTTAATGGTGTATTAGCAATTAAAAGAGGGAATTTATGTTTTAAGACCCGTTTAAGTTCCCCCACCCCTTTTTCTTTCTTCATTTGTGTTATAAGCCAAAGGAGAGAGAGAGAGAGAGCTTGGGAGAAATGGGAGAAAAGAGAGAAAATGGAAGATTGAGGCCGAAAATCGTTGCTACCGGAAGAGGATCAGAGGCTACGAACCTCAAGGCAAGTTTCCTACTTGCTAGATGTGATTTAATGTGATAAATTGTATGTGTAGTTAAGTTTTGGCAGATTTAAACCCTAAATGGGTTCTTTGTTGATTTTGATGATTAAAGCCTTAAATCTTAGTTTTAAATTGAATTGAGGTTTATATATTAGTTGCTAGTTGTGTAGAAAGGATTTGGTGTAAATTTTTGTTGTTGATGTTTGGAGAAATCAAAGATTTGGTATTTTGAGATTTTAGGGTTCATACAGCCCGAAATCCATACTTGGGAATTCTGCAGGACCAAATCGATATGGCCCTAGGGGCGAATCAATTCGGATAAGGGGTAGGCTACAGGTCTAGCAGACCGAATCGATTCGGGTTAAGACCGAATCGATTCGTATAATTATAGAAAGTCAGTTTTTCTCACCGAATCGATTCGGCTGCTTAGCGAATCGATTCGCAAGGGCGAATCAATTCGGCCCAAGGGTGAATCGATTCGGTTCCTCTGTTTTTGTGAGATTTTTCCTAGTTTGATTTTTAGCCTTTTTTCTTTTAGGCCCAAGGCTTAGTGACCTTTCTTTGGGGATTAATGGGGAGTATTAGAGGGATGTTCTTGCGTAGACTAATGTCCTAAGATTTATGAGATAATTAGGCTTACCCCTACGGCTAAAGTGTGTAGGTTGGTGTCCGAATGAAATAGGATATTAACCGGAAGATAAATTGAAGATAAAATATCAATGTTGAGACATTTGGGAGACACTCCTTGAGGGAGATTCATTTTAAATGGTTTATGATATTATATTGAAGTCTTGGGGACTAGTTGAGGTTAATGGCACTTCGGGTCTTAAGTCATTAATAAAATATGACTCTAAGAATAAGAAATGTATATTATTAAATGTTGTACTAATAAATAAGTACAAATGATTTTGAGAATATAAAAATGGTTGTTTTCAAATGAAAAGGAAGATGACTTTTATAAATATTAAAAGGTATGGATACACACCCTCTCTAAATCGCTACTTAAGGGAAGTTCGCGCATTGTGGTGATGCCCCCTGGCAAATTAACGCAGGGTGGATATAGTCCCTAGGCCATGTGAGCGCTTGTGATTGTATATTTTCTGCGATGGCTAGGAGACTCCGGGTGTGGTCTTGACTATCCCGCAGGCACATGGCCGCTTCCCGATGTTTGGTAGGATCCCAGGTTGTCTAAATAACAGGCCCTGGAAGATGATAGCCATTTAGGGGCGCGCACAGTGGGGAAACCCGGACGGGCGGTCTTAGAATTGTTATATATATATATGTAATTATAACTATTCTAAATCAAGTTGGACTTGATGTATATGGGTTCCACAAAGAGCACAATGAAATTACATAAAGAGCATGATGAAGTGTCACAAAGAGCACAATGAAAATTCCACAAAGAGCATATGATGATGATTATATTCCTGATAAGGAAGATATTTTTACAAAGTGTATAATTGGGATGAAATGCCACAAAGAGCATAAAAACTATGATTATATTTCCTGATAAGGAATGTGACTATGAAATGTAATTGTACACGATGAAATTGATTGGTAAACATTTGATAAAATGTTGTACCAATTATATATATTCCTAAAGAATAAATGGGAATATGTTTTGATGGTGAATGGATATAATTATATATCCTTGAGTAGTAGTAGTTGAGACCTCTCACTTATATATATATATATATATATATATATATATATATATATATATAATATTGTGCTAGGGGTCTAATGTATCTCGACGATCAACCTTGCCTAGTAGTAGTGTATCGGGGGGGTTCCTTGTTGGAATTTCGCTTTGCGAGACACCCCACGAACAAATAAGGGCATAGTGTTGTGACTGGGGAGAAGTTAGACTTTAGTACTTGAATTAATTAGGACAGGGTCTAATGTATCTCGACGATTAACCATGCCTAGTAGTAGTGTATCGGGGGGTTTCTTATTTGGATTTCGCTCTGCAAGACACCCCACGTACGAATAATGGCATAGTGTTGAGACTGGGGAGAAATTAGCCTTCTGTTCTTTCTTTAACCTGAGCATCATTTATTTTACGCTAGGTTGCTTTTAGATTTAGAGGTGAGAAATATTATTGTTAACTGCGAGAGAATTACGCATTTAACTGTCATGCATTTTATTCACATGGGAATCATATCAAACCGGACCCTGACCCGTATCTATATTTCTTTGTCTCTGCACATATTGTTGCCGTTACAGGTGCTCTACCGCAGGGACACCCGTATTTACATTTCCATTCCGGTTGTCATGGAGCTATAGCATATTGCGAATATTGTAGTTTATTGGTATTAGACGCTTCTTTCCATTGTACTATAGTTAAGTTCAGTTTATTTATTCGTGCGTGTTTGCCCAAGCGTTGCACTCATTTACTATATTGTAAATATTGAAATGTAATACTCGGTGTAACTATTTGTATTAGTCTGTGCACCGACAGCTTATTCGGTGATTATTTATGAAATTGTCGTTCTTCATTATCGATTTTTGATATCCACCTTTTTCGCAAAATGGGATTGTCTAAGTGTTTTCTTTGATTTAAAAAATTTTCTTTTATTGACAATCCGTTTTCTAAAATGATTGGTGGTTATCTCGGACTATTTTTTTAATCGACAGTGATGCTGAGAATGGACCATCTATGATTCCTGTGATTATTAGAGTATTGGGCTGGCCACCTATTATTTTAGTTGGCGGGTTGTCACAGGGGTGTTTTAGTATGGGGGATATTTGATTATGCTTTCATATTTATGCTTTATATCATTTCAAACTTGATACATAACAGGTTTTCGCTTTGTCTCTTGTGTGTAGGTACAATTGAAGATCTTTATGTTTCACAGACTGATGAGAAAAGTTTGGAGTTTTAAAAAGTTAATTGTCGAACCAACCTTTACAAAGTTTAAAGTTTTGAAAGTTTATCTTTCCACGTTTGAGTTTATGGGAGGGTAGATTTTTATAGGTCATATTTTGATTGATAATTCGGATATTTTTATATTGTACCGACATAGGCATAGGGGAATATTTGTAAGTACATTGTCTGTCACATTTAGTATGTCATATACCGCTACTAGTTTATCGAAGATATGTGAAGCTTACATCTAAAATCGACGATCCGAATTTCACGACAGCTTTAACAATCATGCCCAATAAGGACGAATTTGGTAAAATGTGTTTTAATTCCATTTACATTTTACATTAAAAGTGTTGGGATATTTTTATGAAAATAAAAAAATAATTTTTGAAGTATTTTTAAATGATTTTAATCATAAAAAGTTATGGATAAACGTTTTTTAGATTCGTAAGAAGTTTTGGTTTTAAGGTTTCCAAAGTTTGTAAAACTCTGCTACGAAACTTGAGAATTGTGCCTGATCGTTCAAACGAGATCTTATCTCGTTCAAACGAGATCAGAAGATCGTTCAAATGACATTACAGTTCATTCGAACGATAATTGTTTTTACCTGACACGTCACCGCCTCAAATGTTTTTATAAATAAGGTGTCAGGCTTCTATAATTTTGTGTGGAGAAAAACTGGATTTTGACAGAATACTTTTTTTATATTCTCCAACATATTTAAGGGTTCATAACTTTTGTTTTACAATTCACAATCCCAATTGCTTTTGTGTGAGTTATTTTGTGGAACCCCAAAGCATAGTTTTGCTACAGTTCGCACTTTGTGGGTAGATCTCTACAACCGAGAGCTGCATGATATTGTGGAGTGAGTCGCTATAAGGTTTATGACTGTGTGTCATTGAGGATCTTCTACATGTTGATTCTTTGCTGAAGATTGCGTGTCTGGAATGCGTGTGAACCATTGTTGATCTGTATTTCACTGTAATACGATGTAAGTTGCGATTTACAATTATAGTGAAATAAAAAGGTTTTGCCCTGTAGAGATTTTTCCTGAAATTTATGTCGCAAATTTATTTATAACGTTTGACACTTTCACGCACGTTGTTATTTGAGTTTAAGGGTTGAATTGATTTGATTCAGAAATGACTCTAATCAAATAAGTTTGTGATTGAAATTTGCGCAACTATTTAAATCAGTATCGCACACGATAAGGTTTCTCAGAATGTTATAGAAGAAGCTATTCAAACTTCTCGGGGTCTGGCAGACAAGTTGCAAAAAGACTTAGATGCTGAGAAAGTCAAGTCTAACCAGCTACAGAAGGACTTGGGTGCTGAGAAGGTGAAGATGGATAAGGCCATAGAGGTTGGCTTCAACAGGGGCTAGGATAAGGCCTTTGGAATAGCTTTTTCCAAATCAAGTTTGCGAATAAGAAATGCTTTAAGGATGGCTGGTCTGCTGCTCTGCTGCTCTGGTGGAGGTCGTCTCTTCAAAAGGTTTTGAGCTATTCTTGCGATATGATCCTGGGGCTCCTCCAAACCTGAACGAGGAAGTTGATGATGGGGGTTACAGTGAATCCTTGATAGCAATGGAGTCTGCCGATCAACACCAGGATGTTGATTCTATTGTGCAATCTAAAGTTAATCATCCTCTTCCTCCTACTTCAGTTAATTATGAGGAAGATAAGAAGAAGGTGTAAAACTGAGCATCTTTTTCTTTTTCTTTTTCAGTAGTTATACTTTTTCGTTTTTGAAGATGTATCTGTACTCCCCTTTCTATTAATGAAAAGAGAAATATTTTTATTCCTCTGTTTGCGTTTTTCAATTCTTTTCACCTTGTTTATTGATGACTTTCTTCTTCTTAATAGTTTATGGATAAATTAGAAGACTTCTCATCTACTGATTCCGAGCTAGTCCAGAGGTGTAATAAGCTGTTTAAAGCTGGTCACTTATATTTTACTGATGCCGACCTACTAAAGTTGCTCGGGGAAGGGGTACTCGATCAAGCCAAAGAAGCCTATGTTCATTTGAACTGTCTTCTTGATCGGGCAGTGGTCAATAACGTTGCCTACTATGAAATGATTGAAGAGTTGCAAAAGGAGCATAATGAAGCTATGGCACTTTTGCATGAGGATTAGGAGATGAAATTCTAGGCCCTTAGTGAAGGTTGGGGCCTTGAACAAAAGTTGGATAAATTTTCTTCTCATTTTTTTAAGACAAGAATTCCTGCTAAAACGTGAAGTAGAAGAATCAAGGTACATTACAAAGCTTCTAGAGGAAGATAATAACAACTTGAGAGATGAAATTAATGCCATGAAGTCATCCACTGCTATTGTCACTACTACAGATGAGGGTCATTCCTTCTTGGAGGTTAAAAATGCAAGGTTGAGTGAGGAGTTGGAGACTTTTGAGGAAATAAAACATGCTTCTTCATCTTCCCGAGCTATAGTCAAACCTGTACGAGGTACTACAGAGGAAGTCAGGGCCAACAAACCCTTACCAACCAAGCTGCACAATTAAAGGCCAAAAATCAAGACATTGTTGATATATCACAGAAGCTACATGCCTTGTCTGAGCAAATATCCACTCAATCTTCTCAGTTATAAGCTAAGAATGAGTTATTGAAGAAACTGCATTATCAAATTGACAGATTGACCTTCAAATTTCATAAGCAACCAAGAGAAGTCTGGATGGACGGGTATAATGAAGATATGTGGCATTTTGATGATAAGCTCAATAGGCCAAGAATGGGGCCTATAAATGGGGTTGGATGAATGCTTTGACGGTGATGAAGGTGGATCAAAATAGCTCATTGTGGGACTGGTATGATCCAGGCTTGCTTGATCTTGATAATCCTCCTTTTAAATTAGATGTTAATTGGATTTCAATCTATCGTATTCCTCAATGCTTGATTTTAAAATACTTAGGGAGATTATGAACTTCGTGATGAATTAGAAATTGTTTGACCTCGTCACCTGCTTGATCGTCCTAGTAGCAGCAATACCAGAATGCTTCAGGACTTTAACTTCATCAATTCTCCTTATACTTTAAATGATCCTCCTGCTGGAATGAATCATGTTTCAAAATATAAAGGGAAACGTCCTGCAGAATAAAGCTTTGTATTTTGTTGTTTTAACACATTAATGTAATTAATTTGATTGAATAAAATGGAAATTTTATCAACTTATCTTATGTTGAATGTTAATCCTTTCTTTATCATTAATTATATTGATACACTTTGATTAAGTTGAGTATCAATGATTAATGAGTGCAGATGTTATACTAGCATACTTAGATTAAAATCTAAATTTAGAGCTAGTTACCCATGTGTCTCCAAAGGTTTTACTAATGCACCCAAGTATTGGATTTTTTCATTAAATACAAGTGGTGTAACCAGGCATTTGTATAATATGTTCTTACATTCCTCTTGAGGAATCTTTGCAACGTTCTTCCTGTACTTTACTAAGTAAGATAAAGATCTTATTGTATCCTTATGTTTGTGGACCAAGTTTTTTGAGGATTTCACATCCTGTTGACTTGGACTTTGTGTATCAACGATCAAGTTTGTGTCTACTCTAAGCAACAATTTTTTGAACTGAGCAATAATTTATAACTTTTTGTCAATCAGCTAGAGTAGTGCATAGCACTAGTACTCCCATAAAAATTAACAATAAAAATGGAAAGTGCTGAAGATTTTATTAATAGCCCAAGTAGATTTCAAACTGATTACAACATCATTGATAATATTTTCTGAGATGCTCTGCATGCCATGGGTTTTTAAATTCTTCGCCTTCCAAGGTTTTAATTCGATAGGTTCCAGGTTAGAACACTGTTGAAATACGGTATGGCCCAAGCTTGTTATTTTTTTGCAGCACTTTCTTCAGCACATAATCTCCTTCCTTCTAGTTGGTCAGTTTCATCCTTTATTGTAAAAACATGTTATTTTCTGTTGGTAGGACGCATTTCTCAAGGAAGCATCTTCTCTTACTTCTTCCATCATGTCTATATCTAACCTTCTCACTAGGTCACTTACAGGAGAGTTAAAATTTAAAACTCTATGGGATGGCAAACCTATCTCGACAGGAATGACAACATCAGTCCCAAATGCTACCATATATAGGGATTCTCCCATTGCTGCTCGTGATGTTATTCAGTATGCCCATAAGACAAATTTTAGCTCATTTATCCAATTTCCCTTGGCATCGTCAAGCATTTTCTTTAACCCGTTAAGCAAGGTTCTATTCGTGACTTCAGTTTGCCCATTATAATGAGGATGCTCTGGAGCTGAATGCAATTTTCAAATGTTGGCCTGAGCACAGTAATTTGTGAATTCATCATTGTCAAATTGTGTTCCGTGGTCGGTCATGAAATCATAAGGCAATCCATACCTACAAATGGTGATTTTCCATATGAACTGGTAGACCTTTTCATAAGGCATGTCAATCAGATGCTCTGCCTCAACCCATTTTGTAAAATAATCCACGGCGATAACCAAATATTTAAATCTTTCTCGGGTGATTGGGAGTGGTCCGACCAAGTCTATACCCTATATGGAAAATAGCTATGGTGAAGTAATTAGAGTGAGAGCAGTTTGTGGAGTTTTGCGAATTATTGAGAATCTCTGACATTTATCATGTTTCTTAGCAAAAGTTGCACAGTCTGCTCGCATTATTGGCCAGTAATACCCTTGAGTACTGATTCTTTGCAGAAATGTACTCCCTGCTATGTGAGATCCACATGATCCTTTATTCACCTCCTAAATTAGATCATAGACCTTTGGTGGATGCACGCAGCACTGTAAATTGACTGTTAGTCCCCTCCTATATAAAACACCTTCATCTAATACATACCGAGCTATTTTTTATTTCAACTTCTTTGATTCCACCATATTTGTTGGTAGAGTTCCTTCTTTAATGTATGCTCTTATGAGGTCCATCCATGATGACCCCATATGTATGGCAATAAAATTGATCATCAGATCTTCATCTATGCTCCTATAGACCAAAATCTCAATAGGGATATTTTCCTGGAGTTTAATTCTGGTAGCAGATCGAGCTAGGGCATCATCTCGAGAATTTTCCAAACTTCGGATTCTGTTCATCTGAACAGTTGGTAATTTTGCAATGATTTCAATAGCTTTGGATAAATACCTAGTTGTCAATTCTCCTTTAGCTCCATATAAACCCAGTGTTTGGTTTACAACCGGTTAAGAGTCATTGTGTGCCACAACTTGCTCCGCATTTTATGATTGGGCTAAATTTAGGCCCACAATGAGAGATTTGTACTTTACTTCATTATTTGAAGCCTAGAATTAAAAATATAGTGCATACTCAATATCAATACCATTAGGAGTGTTAAGTATTATACCTTATCCACTGTCGGTTGAACAAGATGACCCATCAACATATAAGGTCCATATTGGGACGTAGTCGTCAAATGCTTGGTCTGTCAAACTCGCATAGTGGAATATTTTTCCCTTTGCTTCTTCATACTTCCTAGTCATCTCTAGTGTTCAGGAAGAGGAATATGGCAGGTCTACAATTTCTTCTTTTGAAGAACGTTCTTTGAGAGCTTTCTTGTTAACATCACTTTCTCTTGATTCTTGTTCTACCTGCTTACTTTGTTGCTCGGGGGCCTCAGAGTAAATGAACTTTGTTATGAAATCTGTCATTGCTTGGACTATCAAGGAAGACCTTATCTCATATATGATATCATACTCCCATAATTCGATATCCCAATACATTAATCTACCCAATTTCTCCGATTTATGCAAAGCCTGCCTTAGAGGCATATCAGTGTAAACTAAGATTGCATGGGATGGAAATAAGGTTTCATACGTCTGGATGTTTCAATTAGTTATAAAACCAATTTCTCTAAACTAGGGTACCTGATTTTTGCTCCTCGAAAAGCCTTACTGGTATAGTAGATGGGTTTTTGAACTCCATTCTTTTCTCGAATCAATGCAGGACTTAGTGCCGATTCAGAAACAACTAAGTACATGTATAATTTTTCACTTGTAATTGGTCGGGAGAGTAATGGAGGTGAACCCAAATACTTTTTGAACACCACAAAAGATTTTTCACATTCTTGGCTCCATTCAAAGCTTTTCCTGAGCACCTTGAAGAACGACAGACACCTATCAGTAGCTTGGGACATGAATCTGTCCAAGGCTGCTACTCGTCCAGTCAGTCTCTGCACTTCCTTCTTGTAAGTTGGAGATTTCATTTTAATTAATACTTTGATCTTATCTGGATTTGCTTCAATTCCCCTTTTATTTACTATGTACCCGAGGAGCATTCCCTCTTGCACTCAAAAAATGTATTTGGTCGGATTCAACATTATCTGGTGCTTCTCAAGTCGATCAAAAGTCTGGCTGAGGTCGACAATGTGATCGGACGCCTTTTTTATTTTTGTTAGCATAGCATCCACGTAGACTTCCATATTCTTGCCTATTTTCTCCTCGAACACCTTATTGACCAGCCTTTGATATGTAGCACCTGCATTTTTCAAACTAAAAGGCATAACATTATAACATTATGTTTCCCAGGGAGTGATGAACGAAGTGCTTTCCCTGTCCTCAGGTTTCATTTTTATCTGGTTATAACCAGAATAAGCATCCATAAAGTTGATAACTCATGTCCTGATATTGCATCCACGCGTTGATCTATTTGGGGCAAAGGAAAATGATCCTTTGGGCATGCTTTATTTAAATCTGTGAAGTCTACACGCATTTTCCACTTTTTATTTTTCTTTTTGACTATAACTACATTGGTCAACCAGTCTGGGTATTTCACTTCATTAATAAAAGCTACTTTTTAAAGATTTTTGACTTCTTTCTGTATGGCTTAATTCTTCTCGGGGTTGAACACCCTTCATCTCTTTTTACTGGTTTAACTTCTTTATTTACGTTGAGCTCGTGACAAAGGAAATTGGAATCTATCCCAAGCATATCTTCGTGACTCCAAGCAAACACATGCTTTCTCTATTTAAAGAAGGTCACCAGTTCCTATTTAATAACATGATCCAATGTTGTCCCTATTTGAGTAATGCATTCTGATTTGTCACCGTCTAACACAATGCCTTTAGTTGCTTTTACAATTTTCCCTTTATTATCTCTGTTTCCTCTCTTGGATCTAAGGTTCCAACCTCAGATTCTTCATCAAGATCAAGAGTATCCATTTTGTAGGTTGTGGTAGAAGAGTAGTAACACTCCTGAGCTACTTTCTGATTACCTTTCACAATTACCGCACTAAAGTTAGTTGAAAATTTTAAGCATTGATGAAGAGTGGATGGTACTGCTTCGAACTTTTTTAGCCCTACTCTTCCTATGATTATATTATAAGCTGAATGGGCATTTTTATCCATTACAAAGAAACGGATCTTCTCTGTTCGGCTAGCTGGTCAGGTGCTTATCATTACCTCCATTTTAATGGTTCCCAAAGGAAAGACTTTCTCATCTGCAAGGCCTATTAGGGGTCGATGATAAGGCTCTAATTGGTTGAGTTTAAAATATAAGTCGCTGAAATAAGGATAGAATATGATATCCACCGAGATGCCATTATCTACCAATACTCTTGAGATAATGATATCTTTCTTTCTGTCCTTGATTACTAATGGGCCTCGTGAGGATAAAGTACTCCTGAAAGGTCATTCTTAGAGAAACCAATTAATAGTTTGTCTTTGATAACCTTCCTTGGTCGATCTTCCTCTACAAGGTTGATTCTTGGCATGTACGAGCAAGATCGTGCCTCATTGAGGTAAGCTTTTCGCTCTGGTGTATGATCTCCACCCCCTACATCTCCACCTGTAATCATTTGGCAATCAAAGAAACAAAAATTGATCCATAATACCTAACATTCTAGTTATCGGGTTTTTTTAGGGAGATCAGGATCATTATCATGGTCATCTTCATGAGTTATTTTCTTCTCCTCTCTGGTCTTGCAAGGAGATTTTGATTTAAGCCGACTTTCTTCGTTGTTTTGCTTATCAACATACTGATTTAGCTTTCCTTGTCAAATGATAGTTTCAATCTCATTTTGAAGATCTATGAAATGTTTCGTTATGTAATCGTGCTCCTTGTGGAATTCATATTACTTAGTTTTATTTCTCTTGGTCGGGGAACTTCTCAACTTATCAAGCCAACACACATATTTATTATGCTTGATTTCTTATAATACATGGTGAATTCCCATGGTTAACTGAGTATAGTCATTGTACTTCTTGAGTCACTCCAAAGATCCTTTCTGCTTTGATTCCTTGTGTTCTCTGGGGTCTTTATGATCTTTCTTATCATTTTTTCCATCAAGTTTTTTGCCCGAGCTACGCTTGGCAGCCATTTCTTCCTCAGCATTCATGATATTTGCCGCTTTGGCCATCAATCTTTCCATTGTCTTCAGAGCATCCTTGGCAAAAGTGTTATACAATTTTTCGGGAAGAAATCCACTCATGAGAGTAGTTATTGTAGTCTTCTCCTCATAATCTACTACTTCTAGTTTGTCGTTACTAAAATGAGTGATGTAATCTCTGGTGCTCTCTCCTTCTTTCTGTCTCGCACTAAGTAAGTGTGACACCCTTTTCATAGGCTTTGCTCCAAAGCAAAAGTTGTTAATAAATAGCTCGTCCAGTTGGTTGAAGCTAAAATTTGTCCCCGAGGAAGACCATTATACCAGATGTTGGCAGATTCAGTAATGGTTCCACAAAATGCTCTACGCCTCATTTTATCGGGGACGACATAAATATTAGCAGCAGCATGGTATTGTTCTATATGGAGGACTGGATCAGTTTTTCCATCATATTTGGGTCTTACTACTGGAGCCTTGAACTTTGTTGGAGTAAGGAAATCCATAATTTCTTGCACAAACGGAGACCCTTTTACCAAACTTCTTTGTAGTGGGTTTCTTGTCTTCACCATTTATCCTAATATTTCTTTCAATCTCTGTATGGAGCCTTTCCACACATCATTAACAACACTGGATTTATGCAGTACAACTTTGTTAGTTGTTGAGCTTTCTTCCTGAAATCGTTGCTCAGTCCGAGTAGCAGTTCATCAGGCATTTGATCTAGATTGATTGTGCTTTCCCTTTGATCAGATGCTCGTGGGGTATTACCAGATCTTACGCTAGGAAATTTTTTGTTCCCCTTGGGTCCCAAACGATCGAAGGTAGAAGCACTACTTAATATCTCTAAGGCACTTGGCCTCTCTGGAGAATAAGACTGCGTGTGGAAAGACTCCGATCTCTTGAGTAATGAAGTTGACCTTGGATGGTAGGAGACATCTCTTGTCGATATCGAGTGGATGCGCCGACCACCTCTTAGTGGGGGGTGGCATATTTCCTTGAGCAGATAGAGCACCTACCCTGGCTTAAAGAGTTTGTGTAAGTTTCCTGATAGTATCTTACATAGCCTCTTGCAAGACTGGCCAGTTAAATCATTTGTAGATGGAGCAGAAGGGGTAGGCGGAATACCTTTCGTTCTTAATACTTGATTTGGGAATTTCAGCCATTTAGATGTTTGATTGAGTGAGATTAATTAGAAATATCGTTCCCACAGACAAAGCCAATTGTTGATGCAAAAAACTAGACTAGGCTAATTAATTGATCACAGATAGATAGAAATAAAATAGAGAAGATATTTTCAAAGTGGTTCGGCTTAATGGAAGAGCCTATGTCCACTGTTTTGTATTGCCTTAGGGTTATTCAATTGCCTCTCCTTTCGTGTCCCTTGGATGTAGGGTTTTTAATGTATTTATAGCCCCCAGGGGGTGTATAAGATCTAGAATATCAGTGGATGGAGTGTCTTTATATCATTAACATTTACATTTGTATAATCATTAATGTATACAACTGTTGGTGTTTTCCTGTCATCGTTGGTCGGCATCCCTGATATTGGTCGATATTCCTGGTGTTGGTCGACATTTCATCCTTGATGACTAGGATTACTCTCCCACTGTACAACAAGTGTCAATGTCTAAATAGTTCATGTAGATGGACAATTTTTTGTATCAACAATCATTATTTACGTGCGTGTGATAAGTAAATAGATATGTGATTTATTATATGTCGCGTGTGAGTGAAAGCGACGGTTTATTATTATATGTCAATAGAGTGTTACATCAACGGATTGACATAATTTATGAGCGATGCATACGATATGCGTGTGTCAGGCTCGATTAATGAATTGTTAGCATATTTGGAGTTAGGTGATTCGGATGACCTTTTCGAGTGCACCAGTGATCCGATAACAGTGGAAATAGTCCAGAATAGGTATCCGAGTGTTATGATTGGGTTCCTTAGACTTTTTAGACATAACAAGACTCGTATAAGGGTGGAAGGGTCATTTTATACTCAGGGTTAAGTGAAAAAATTGTATTAGGGTAATTAAGGGATTATTTAAAAGGTTAGGAAGGTGGATGTCAGCCCACTTTTGACAATTCTGCATAAGAGAGATTGAGAGAGAGTTCAAGAAAAGAGAAAAGAGGAAGAAAGAAGAAAATCTCTTGGAGAAGAAAAAGAGAAGCAATCTCCGGATTGAACCCACCATCAAATGTAGAGAACATGAGATTTAATCCACAAAGGCAAGTAGTTACTTGCTTTAAGTTGAAATTATGCGTAGTTAATAACTTTCATGATTAGGAATAAAAATATGAGTTTTTAAAGTTATAAAGATTGAAACTTTGGTTGATTGAATTAGAGGCATAGAAGACAAATGATTTCTGATTATAATTTATTTTAATTGGTATTAATCACATGAGAATTTCGAAATCGATTCAGGAATTAAAATGATGAGCATGTAAAACTTTGATAGGAAGGTTGAAATAATGAAAATCATATTGAGTAATTTCAGAGTGGAACTGAATTAATTTTTGATTTGTAATCCTTGGTGTTTGAAATAGGATTCATGGTTAGATATATGTTTTAATGTTTATGGAACCTTAAGTTAATGATATACGAGGTTAATTTGATGTTTGGGGTGGTTTGGGACCTCCATTTGAGGGTTTGGATGAAAAAAACCCAAGGAAAGAGATGACAGGAAGCCATGCAAACCAAATCAAATTTGCTGGGGGAGCGAACCATTTCGCTCAACTGAACCGGTTCGATCTTCCAGGGAATCAGTTTGGTTTACTGGCCTGCCTAGTTTTTGTTTGTGCATTGTTATTACCAGTTAGGGCTTGGTGAATGACCGTAGGGTTTTTTGGGGTATTGCGGGATTACTGGGGAATGCTTTTTAGGATTGTGCACGTGTGATAGGCCAACGAATAAATGGGTTCGAGTGAGGAGAACCAAAAATTCAAGTGTGTGACATTTTAAATAATTAATCGGGAAGTTGGTTCAAAGTTCAGGATTGGGTAAACCGTGTGCCGTGGGATATGCGTACGAGCTCAGTACTTTATATATATACATATTAGAGTGACATGTCTATAGATGTATGTGCTTATGTTCCTTGTTTATATGAACATACCTACTCGGTACTGCTATCACAATAGCTTGCGCATAGTGGGTAGTCCACTCTGGCGTTAACCAACATGTTTTGGATTGATTCCCCGAACATAGGACTTTTGCATGCCCATTATCCGAGTGTGAGGTTAGGTATTGGTTTGCAGACCGGTTGGCTGCTATGTGGTATGGTAGTGACTCCCGAACGTATGTCTATGACCCCCTCCATTGTATGTGTTTACATTTGGGTTCGATGGTGAGATTCGAACCCAATGGCTCAGTGTGATGTGCGATACCTCAAGACGAATAGCACACAAGGGATGTATTCACGAGGTCCAAGCTCTGGGGATACGATTATACATATATATATCGAGTGATATACCTATAGCATGAGTGTAGCTATGTTATGTTCATTACGTGAATATCTAGCTATAACAAATGTGTTGCTACAATATTGTTTATGAACGTATACCTAGTGAAGGTAGTTATACTTAGCTAATAGATAGTGTTAGTGGGGTTTGGGCTTGGATATCAGTTACACATCGTAGTTAGATCGAGTAGTTTAATTAGAATGATAAAATTAACGTGTTAGGTGCGCACTATAGTTGAGAGGTGAGGTTTTATCTCATGAGAATACGACCGATTAATTATGAAAGTAATACACTACAAGTTTTAATCTATTTAAAATAAATATATACTTGCAACATTTTTTTTTCTTTTCGAGGGGCTTTGACTCGCGGACAATTATTTTTCCTTATTTTTCTTTTAAAACCCCAGGTGTGCATCAGTAGTAGCCGTGACTGCAGGGATATATTCATTTTTACCATTGCAGTAATTATGGAAGCTACAGGTCTTAATTTAGACGCCTCAGCTCATTCTATCATGATAGGATCTTTTCATTCCAATTTCAATTTGGGACTGTTGCCCGTAGACGGATGGAATTTTACATTACTGTCAGGATTTTATTTCAATGCTCAAATATTTTTTAGTTTTTATTCAATTGATGTTGTTATATAGTGACCTGTGGTTTATTCAGTTCATTTTTATTATTTTATCTATGCATGAGGATTATTCTATTCATTTTATTATAGGGTTTGTTCGTATTTTTATATTTCTTGTTGCGACATTGATGCTGGGAATGAGACCATACTGAGATTCTTGTTTTCTTTTAGTAGAGGATTAGGTACCCGATATTAGAACAGGTGGGGTGTTATAGTTGTCTCATTTGTCGCCCGTCAGTCTCATCGATTTGCCTAGACAATAAGGTGTCCATTAACACCAATATCCGAATAGACTCTTTTGAAATTATCCACTTGATATCTCTTAGGGCAACCCGAATTGCAACCTCAAATACATGTCGATTCCAGTCTATCACAGTCTCATGACTCTCGCACCCCAACCCAGTCAATTGATAAACATCCAAAAGGCATAATTGTCATTTCCCTGACACCTAAGTGAAAAGTATGGATGGTGTTCTACCATCTCTCACCCAGAGCACTAAGCACCGTAGAAGAACACAATGTCTTACCCAAAGCCCCAATTGGAGGGCCAAATTTAACAACCTCCACCATCAACCATTCTGCCTAAGGGAGCTTGTCCCACACTTTTTGCATTTCCATTTACCCATGAGAATGAGTACTCGATGATGCGATGTGCGCCTACACATATGACAAAAAACCTCTAGCACCCCAGGGATAGAAGAAATGAGGAAAAAAAATGAAAACAGTGAACAAACACTTACATACACATTTAATTTTTTCATCCTCATAGAACGATGATGTACTGGTTCCCGCAATAAAACTCCATCATTAAGGAGAGGCTCAAAACTATCATAGGTATTCTCATTCCCCAATATTAGTGCCTTAGCATCATGCCACTCCAAGCTAGCCTAGTCATTAGTATCCAACCAAGCATTTTTTGCTCCACTCTCCATAATTCCCTTTCGAAGAAATATGCTTAAACTCATTGCCAGAAAGATAAAGGAGCAAATTCACTTGAATGAAGGTGTGAAAAAACAAAGAGGGTCTCCCCCTTTTAATAAGCAATTAGAGGGTATATCGATCGATAGTCCTCTAGTCATGCTTAAAGGCTGCAACTTTTTACCTCCCTTGAGAACCCCAGGAGTACGTCCCATATGCCAATAGGCACCCCTCTGACTATGCCCATCGACAGTCCCCTCAAAATTTCATCACAAAATTGTAGACAAATAATCACAAAAAATCCTAATTGGATCGAATACATGATGGCCCGGAGAAAATTCATTAATTAAAGCACGAAGCACTTATACAACCCTCCCCACCGAGATAAAAATAAAAATGTGGCAGCACTCACATTACCATCACACTCCCTAGTAGAATTAGAATTGAAGAACATCCCCTGCCATCAAGACTCTTTAGGTCCACAAAATCGACTTAGACCCTTTGAATCAGTCACCTCAACTCCTTAGGTCCGTATAATTGATCTCGACCCTCCGAATCGATCATCTTGACTCCTTAGGTCCCCAAAATTGACCTTAACCCTCTGAATTGGTCACCTAAACTCTTTAAGTCTGCAGAATTGACCTAGGTCTGCAAAATAAACCTCAGCCTCTGAATTAGTCACCTCAACTCTTTAGGTCTGCATAATTAACCTAGGTCCATAGAATCTACCTCGACCCTCTGAATCGGTCACCTCAATTTTTTAGGTCCAAAAAATCGACCTTCACCCTATGAATCAATCACCTCAAATTTGTAATTTCGAAGAATCGGCATTGACCCTCTGAATAGGTCACCTAAACTCTTTAGGTTATCAAAATTATCCTAGATTCGTAGAATTGGCCTCAACCCTTTGAATCGATCACCTTCACTCTCTCAAATCCCCAACACAAGCCTCTAACCTCCAAACATTGATGATGCGTCCATATTTCAATGACCTTATCTTATGCCATGACCTCCCGTCGAGGGTCTCTGTAAACACTCGATCCTAATACCCTCCAAATACCTCATTAGGTCCCTAGTACTTCTCCTTTCACCCTAAGACCCTAAGTCCTTCTCCAAATCCTGATCTAGAGGATATCCGGCGCTCTCGAGACCTATTTGACTTTGGCCAACTCTTTAATTTGAACGAATCTCATTGCATTCCCATAGGTCTCTGAATCTACTTTTTAAGGGTGTAACACCCCGTAATTTTGAGGATTTAGTATTTAATTATTTTTGGGAGAAATATAAAAATATTTAAATTGGAGAAACTTAAATTTATGATTTGGAGAATTTATTTGAGTGGGAAGAATTATTTATATTTGGCGACTTTAAGTTTAATTGCTCGAATTAATGTGTGTCGCATTTTAAGGTCGAAATTTGAAAATATTATAAAGTATTTCGAATGACAATTATGAGTGCGCGATTGAGTCCGGACGGGTCGAGATAGTCAGAAAAGAGTACCCGGGGATAGTAATCGGATCTCGGGGCATTTTTGGGCATAGTCGGGCCCACACGGGATGATTCAGGCCATTTTAATTAGGCCCGTCTGGCCAAAAACGGGATTTGGGAATTTAACCCTAATTGAGAGAGTGTTAAACGACCGTTAACAATTCTAAACCTAGGGTTTGAGAGAGACACAGAGGAGACAAATCAATAAGTAAATTGGGGATCTTTTTAGAGACAAATCGAGGGACAAATTGGGTGTTCTTCATCAGCACCTTTTCTACACCAACGGATCAGACTCTATGAATAATTTCAGGCAAGTGGTTAACTCTTGTGATTCATAAATTTATGATAATCAATTCATGTTATGGGAGGTGTAAACCAAAATTCGTTTTGGGTGGGTATTTATGCAAAATTGGGTTTTAGGTAATTGATATACTTTAATGGGATTAAGGGTGAAATTTATTATGTTCATGATTATAGAATGTAGAGGTATGAATCGTATGTTAAATCCAGTAAGAATCGATGGTTAATTTCTGTTAATAGGAATGAAAATCTTATTGGAGATTTGAAACCCGGATAAAACCCAAATCGGAAAAACGTTGTAATTAATGGAAATTAGTTGTTGGATTAAGGTTTCTAGGACGATTAGAACCTTTTTTCGTGTGAAAATATCATTGATTATGATCAGAGGATGTTAAGAGAGGATTGGTTGGGTTAACAATGGCTGAAACAGCAAGTCGGAGAAGAAGGGTACCTATTTGATCGATCGATCGATGTTCCCATATTTTTGACAGTTCACCCAATTCTATATATAAGGGGGAAATTATATTTAATTTAATTCCTATGCTTTATTTAGGGATAAATAAATTGGAGGCACCTACTCTTAACAATTATATGGGAAAGCAATTGGGATTAGGGAGGATTTACGTGAGGTATCTTATGGATAAATTTGGGGAATTAGATTTCAAATTTATTTATATACGGATTGAGTGAGGAAGTCCGGGTATATTGGATTAGCGACGCCAAGGTATTAAATTAATTATGGAGATAATCAACTTGATTTGGAGTTGGAATATAGACTCGGGTAATATTATATTAATTAATGTGTAAAGTACTTATATTAGAGTCTGACCATAGACTCGGGGGAAATATTATATTAATTGATGTGTGAATTAAATAAATTAGAGTCGGACCATAGACTCGGGATGATGATAAATTAATAAGTGATAAAATTAATTAAGTTGAGTCGGGCCAGAGACTCGAGAAATTTCAGGCTAGTGTTGCGAGTTTTTGAGTATACGGTAAAGTCGGGGTATATGTTATATATATACGGTGTGGTGATAGTATGTATATATATATATATATATATATATGTGTGTGTGTGTGTGTGTGTGTGTGTGTGTGTGTGTGTGTGTGTGTGTGTGTGTCCTATTAAATATCAGTGACTAGATATTTATTTAATTTATATACTCTAGTGCTATCAAGGGAGGTTGCGCGATGTGGGTGAATCCCCTAGCTTGAGGAGTAGAGGGTATATCCCCAGGTCATAGCATCCGGTATATGGGTGAGGGGCTTATCGCACTTTTAGGGAAGGAATATGACCGCCTCCACTATGATTATATTTTTGGGTCAGGTTGGTGAGCGATTACAACTTGGGTAACTAGGTTATGTGAGCACAACTAGTGAGATAGCACTTTAGAGGGAATCATCCGGTGAGGGTATACTCGAAGGGATGGATATACATATGAATTATGTGTGGATGTTTTAGTAAAGGTACGTGTATAATGAGATGTAATATTATATGCGGGTCATAATACAGTGTGTAATGTACTTACTTTTTATAACTCGTGTCACGGTTATATGATATTATTTAAAAGGAATTAATTAAGTTAATCGGTGAGATAAATTATGACCCATGAATTATTATACTCGGGTTAGAGTAGTATGGCAAGGGGAGATTACACCAGGACTAGTTGGATGGGGTAGTACAGCTAGGTGGGGTTAAGGTAACCGTTAGGTGTTCACATTAGTGGAGGGGTGAGTATGTCCTCAAGAGAGTGCGACACTAACTTAAATATGAAGCACATTCATGCATTTTAAATTACTATAGTTAATTCACTTGATAAATATTTTCAAAATATTTTGGGTTCTAACCCTTGCTATAAAATTGTTTTCAAAACCTTTTAGGTGTCCAGCCATGGGGACACCAGGATTGATATTTTATTCCAGGGACGCGGAGCTGCGGCACATGTGGATGCTAGCAGGAGTTTGGTTTAGACGCATCGTTCATTACTTCCTAGAGTAGGAATCAGTTATCAGTTTCAGTTTTACTTAGGGCTTGTCGCCCAGACTTTTCAGTACAGTTTTCAGATTTATTTGTTCAGGTGTTGAATATTTGTATTGGACTGTTTACTTTGGTGACCGATGGTTTATTCGGCATATAGTTTATTATTTATTCAGTTGATTTAATTCAGCCGTGTTGTATGACTCATATTATCTTTCCGCATGTTATTGGTTGTTTAATTAAAAAAGATAAAATTTAGCACCAGCTTTTTGGAATACTAGGTGGTTAGTAAGTTTTAAAAAGGTTTTCGATAGTGATGATAAGGATGAACCAACTGGGATTCCTATTTTAATTTGGTATAGGACTGATCACCCGGTATTTTATTTGGCGGGGTATCACAGATGGTATCAGAGCATCAGGTTCTAGCGTCCTTAGGATCTGTGCGGCTTTTCACGTTTCAGCTTAGCGTCCTTTGATGTAGAGCCCTATCATAGGATTATTGTATTCTTATACGTATGAGCATTTACGGTCTTCAGCCAATTACTTTATATTTGATGGTGAACTCATACGATTAGATTCTCATTTTAGATGCCGCCCTGAAGAGAGAGAGCTTCTAGGGAAGTAAGGGGAGTTGAGACTAGGGAGGCTCATCAGGAGCCAAAGTTGCCGCAACAACTGCCAGATATGATTTCGACCGCACAGGTAACTAAATTAGTGGCGCATGCAGTTAAAGTAACGATGATCGCAATGGCAAGATACTTTCCACGAGATCAGATACATGCGTTAGTAGTACCAGATGTTCAGGCCCACCCGGGGCGGTTTGAGTGGAAGCAAGTACGAGGGATTTTTCAAAAAGGGCATCCACCAGAGTTTCAAGGGGGTTCAGATGTGGTGCTAGCGGTTCAATGGAAGAGAGATATACAACATCACCTACGCATGGTAGACTGCAATGAGGTGCAGAAGTAGATGCTAGCCACTTTTAGGTTAGTGGGAGCAGCGCTATAGTGGTAGGAATCGATCACCACAGTTGAGGAAAGGGACACATTAGCTATTGCAGAGTTTTGGGTGCGATCGACCGCAAGTATTTTTCGCCAGCAGTGGAGACCAAAATGACAAGAAAATTCAGAGAGGTGACTCAGGGGGACTGTTCAGTGGCCGATTACGAGGAAGAATTCACTCATTTGGTAAATTTTGTACCGGATGAGGTAAGCGATGAAGAAAGAAAAAAGCAAGGTTCATGGATGGGTTAGTCTGGAGGATCAGACAACATTTGATTGGTAATCCCGCATTAGTAGCTTATACAGATGTCGTTAATGCAGCACTCCTGCACTTCCAGGAATATCTCTTTCACGTGAAAGGAAGCAGGATGGGAGTGGAAACCAGCCAGTCGGATAAAGCGGGAGGGAACAGTACCAGTGGGGTATCCCAGCAGCTGATAGGGGGACAGCAGGGGCAGGATTTCCGACAGGGGAATCAGGCTAAGCAATTCTGGTCTGGATGCTATCAACAGGATGGTCGGGACTTTCGACAAGGCCATTAATGAAGGGATCAGTGGCAGGGTGAATTTCTTAGGAGGTGTTTCGTTTGTGGGGAAGAGGGACACGTGAAAAGAGATTGTCTTAAGCGAAGCAAGGGTCAACTATAGGACGTGGTCCTGGATGTACAACCACTACAACAAGTCATGGGTGCATTCAGGCAGGGGGAAGCTCCTCAGGAACCCAAGGATCATCCATTGAAGCAAGAGTATGGAGGTAATTATATATTTATACTATGGGCATGGGGTATGTTTTGAGTGGGGTATGTTTTGAGTGACAGTGGGGTATGTTTTGAGTGACAGTGAGGGTGTACACAGAGAGGGGATTGGTATTATGCGAAAAGTTACTACTTTCGGGAATTATGGGAGTAGGGTAGATGATTTTTCTAATTATCTTTTGGATAGCTATGGATTTGAACTATTGTGGATAGTGAGGGTAAGTTTTGGTGCTTGTGACACCAGGGTATGAATGACTTTTACTAGGTATCACCTGTGAGGACGTCTAGCCTATATATATGTGTGTGTATATATGTTATATTGTGTGGTGCGATAGAGACACATAATGAGGTCTTGTATTCTATTATTTTATCCCAGTAAGTAGGGGTGTCTACTAAAGTGAATCAGGGTGGTTAAATTTATTTTCAAGTGGGGAGAGATAACTCCGGATTTATTTTGCACAAGAACTAGTGATAGAAAGGGCACGATAATTTATGTTATCTTTTGTAGCATAAGGGTAGGCGTGTATACTTTTGTGTTAAGAGACAGGTATTTGGGGGTACGTGTTATGGACTGAGGGTCTAAGGGATATCAACGACCGACAATGTTAGGTAGTAGTGTATCGAGGGGGTTCCTTGTTTGGATTTCGCTTTGCGAGACGTTCCATGTATGAAACTTAGCGCAACATTGGAAGTGGAGAGATGTTTGGTCGTTAGTACATGGGTTGGGTACCCCTATCATTATTCATATATGTGATGTGACTACGAGTTGAAAGTTATATTACGTGTTACGGCTAACATAGTCGGGTAACTTTCGTGCAGTTAAGCACGAGGACAAGATGTATGGGCACCCTGGTTAATTAGGGTAACTTTCATGCGGCAAAAGCATGGGTAAGGGTGTATGGGCACCCTCGTTAATAATAATTCTTATTTACGTAACTCTTAGTTAGAAGTGGGAGAAATAGATGTAGCGAGATTAGAGGCACAAGTATAGGAAGTGATGTTCGAAGCTTGGAGCACTAGGCTTGTCTTAATTTCGAGGATGAAATTCCTTTGTAGAGGGGAGGAGTATGTAACAACTCGTAATTTTGAGGATTTAGTATTTAATTATTTTTGGGAGAAATATAAAAATATTTAAATTGGAGAAACTTAAATTTATGATTTGGAGAATTTATTTGAGTGGGAAGAATTATTTATATTTGGCGACTTTAAGTTTAATTGCTCAAATTAATGTGTGTCGCATTTTAAGGTCGAAATTTGAAAATATTATAAAGTATTTCGAATGACAATTATGAGTGCGCGGTTGAGTCCAGACGGGTCGAGATAGTCAGAAAAGAGTACCCGGGGGTAGTAATCGGATCTCGGGGCATTTTTGGGCATAGTCGGGCCCACACGGGATGATTCGGGCCATTTTAATTAGGCCCGTCTAGCCAAAAACGGGATTTGGGAATTTAAACCTAATTGAGGGAGTGTTAAACGGCCGTTAACAATTCTAAACCTAGGGTTTGAGAGAGACACAGAGGAAACAAATCAATAAGTAAATTGGGGATCTTTTTAGAGACAAATCGAGGGACAAATTGGGTGTTCTTCATCAACACCTTTTCTACACCAACAAATCAGACTCTACGAATAATTCCAGGCAAGTGGTTTACTGTTGTGATTCTTAAATTTATGATAATCAATTCATATTATGGGAGGTGTAAACTAAAATTCGTTTTGGGTGGGTATTCATGCAAAATTGGGTTTTAGGTAATTGATATACTTTAATGGGATTAAGGGTGAAATTTATTATGTTCATGATTCTAGAATGTAGAGGTATGAATCGTATGTTAAAACCAGTAAGAATCGATGGTTAATTTTTGTTAATAGGAATGAAAATCTTATTGGAGATTTGAAACCCGGATAAAACCCAAATCGGAAAAACGTTGGAATTAATGGAAATTAGTTGTTGGATTAAGGTTTCTAGGATGATTAAAACCTTTTTTCGTGTGAAAATATCATTGATTATGACCAGAGGATGTTAAGAGATGATTGGTTGGGTTAACAATGGCTAAAACAGCAAGTCGGAGAAGAAGGGTACCTATTCGATCGATCGATCGATGGAAGGGATCGATCAATAGATGGTCCTAGATTTTTTACAGTTCGCCCAGTTTTATATATAACGGGGAAATTATATTTAATTTAATTCCTATGCTTTATTTAGGGATAAATAAATTGGAGGCACCTGGTCCTAACAATTATAGGGAAAAGTAATTGGGATTAGGGAGGATTTGCGTGAGGTACTTTTTGGATAAATTTGGGGAATTATATTTCAAATTTATTTATATACGGATTGAGTGAGCAAGTCCGGGTATATTGGATTAGCGACGCCAAGGTATTAAATTAATTATGGAGATAATCAAATTCATTTGGAGTCCGAATATAGACTCTGGTAATATTATATTAATTAATGTGTAAAGTATTTATATTAGAGTCGGACCATAGACTCGGGGGAAATATTATATTAATTGATGTGTGAATTAAATAAATTAGAGTTGGACCATAGACTCGGGATGATGATAAATTAATAAGTGATAAAATAAATTATGTTGAGTCGGGCCAGAGACTCGAAAAATTTCAGGCTAGTGTTGCGAGGGGCTTATCGCACTTTTAGGGAAGGAATATGACCGCCTCCACTATGATTATATTATGTCATAGCATCCGGTATATGGGTGAGGGGCTTATCGCACTTTTAGGGAAGGAATATGACCGCCTCCACTATGATTATATTTTTGGGCCAGGTTGGTGAGCGATTCCAACTTGGGTAACTAGGTTATGTGAGCACAACTAGTGAGATAGCCCTTTAGAGGGAATCATCCGGTGGGGGTATACTCGAAGGTATGGATATACATATGAATTATGTGTGGATGTTTCAGTAAAGGTACGTGTATAATGAGATGTAATATAATATGCGGGTCATAATACAGTGTGTAATGTACTTACTTTTTATAACTTGTGTCACGGTTATATGATATTATTTAAAAGTAATTAATTAAGTTAATCGGTGAGATAAATAATGACCCATGAATTATTATACTCGGGTTAGAGTAGTATGGCAAGGGGAGATTACACCAGGACTAGTTGAACGGGGTAGTAGAACTAGGTGGGGTTAAGGTAACCGTTAGGTGTGCACATTAGTGGAGGGGCGAGTATGTCCTCAAGAGAGTGTGACACTCTCAGGGATGAAATTCTGTTATTAGGGGGGAAGTATGTAATACCCCGTAATTTTATTGATTTTTATAAGGGATTATTTAAATTAAATGAGGCTTAATCCGTGTATAAATACTAGCGAGATGTGAGTTAGTATTTGATTATGATGTTAAAATTTAATATTTCTGGGTATGTATGGTAATACATGGGTATTGAAAATATTAGAATTTGTCGCGAGGCAGAAATACGACAATTTGGAAATTTAGTTGGGACGCGCGTGTCAGTCGCGTCAGGAATGAAATTATTTAAATTAAAAAGTGAATTATGTTTTTATCAACCGAATGGTCATTTTGAGTTCGCCAACATGTCCGGAAGGGTTGAAATAGTCAGAAAACACTAGCCGGGGGTTTAGTTTGGGTCCCGGGGCATTTTTAGGCCATACCGGCAACCCAAAAGGGTAGTTTGGTAATTTTAAAAATATGGGAATTAAAACCCACGAATTTTATGGTTAAATAATATATTACTAATGAACCCATTAAGTCCATTATCAACATTTATCAAATAGTGGGCTACGGGAGTTAAAGGGAGAGTCCTAAGAGGTTCCAAAAGAAACCCCTAGCCACCATCACCATCTTTGGGAGAAATTTGTAGAGAGAAAGAGGAGAATCAACCTTCATCCTTCAACATCAAATCAGAACATCTAAGGCAAGTGTTTTAATTACATGAATTCAAGTGAATGTTTCCTCCATGCTTAGAATTGAATATATGTCTTATATTGAAAGTTTGATGAAAACCCATGAAATTAGAGATAGAAGTTGTAATCTTAGGAGAATCGCATGTAGAATAGTTACGGACGAATTTCATATCCAAAATATATCTATTGATGATTTTAAAAACGGATTTATAAGAAATAGTTGTAGACATTAAATTCTGTGTTCATGTTTATAGGGTTTGGGACAAGATTTGGGAATTATGATGAGTACATGTTGATCTAGGAGGTATTGGCCCCATATGTATGTTAAAGAGTGACCTAGTAGGACTTAGTGTAGCTTAAACACATTAAAACTTAGTTTGGATGATCATAGGATGGATTTAGAAAGGAGAAAAAGGATGAAAATCGGATTTTGCAGATTTCTGGGCGTGTTCTGCCATCTCGTTAGAAAACCTGCCCAGGTCGTTCGAACGAGTTTCTAACGAGATGACAGTATCCCTTCTAACGAGTTGGTAGTTCATTCTTAGCCTTTCGTTCGATCGACACTCGTTCGAATGAGACTTCTAACGAGTTGACAGAATGGTCTTTTAAGCCTGATTTTATTTCAAATGTTCCGTAGACTTAATTAATGAAGAATTAACCTTCCCTTATTGACTAGTGGGTATAATTGTGAGGATTTGGGGTACGTTGAGGAGTAGAACTTAGAATCTTATAGTATACCGGATGACAATTGTGGATTTGTAAACGAGTACCTAATTACGACGTGAGAAGAGTTGACAACTCTAATGCATTTAAAACAGGAACTTATAAGCGTACAACAGTAAATGATGGGATAAGAACGAGAAGTATACCTCTATTAAAATACTAAAATATCTAAGAAGTGTGAATGCTTAGTATATGTGGTTATCTGTGTATAACATACCTACCATACTTGCTATCACAGGAGGTCGGCGTTCGATTCGGGACCATCTAATCTTTGTGTGCCTATGGGGGGGATTTAGATTGGTACCTCGAGGACATAGGTCAGAGAAGGACTTGTTGAGAAGTTAATAAGTCTGCTGATCATGGGAGCGTAGGTATGTGCGTGACCGATATGATGTGAACTATGTTCGCCTTCACTATGTGTGTTTGTTACTTATCAAAATGGTTCCTGAGAGATTCGGAACACGTGATTCTTATGTACGTGATGTACCGTGATAGGATAGCAGAGTATGTGCGCACCGCAGCTTAGTCTAGGGGTGCCAGTATTGTATAATTCTAAGAAGATTGATGCAATGAAATATTGATGCGAACTGTCTATATAAGTGCAAGTGTGAATTAATGTTACATCCTATAGAATTAAAAATGGGAAAACGCTTAGAAATTGTTATGATTAATTCTGAGAATTAAATGAAAGTAAAATTCCCAGTTTATATAAAGGCGTCGGGAATTAAACCATT
The DNA here is from genome assembly GCA_949130495.1 of Sambucus nigra. Classification (NCBI taxonomy): domain Eukaryota; kingdom Viridiplantae; phylum Streptophyta; class Magnoliopsida; order Dipsacales; family Adoxaceae; genus Sambucus; species Sambucus nigra. The sequence goes on from OX422209.1 coordinate 527,833,127, forward strand.
ATTAGTTTAGTAAATACCAAATATTGAAGCGGACTAGTTTGATAGTAGAATAACTAGATTTGGTTACAGATATGTTAGGAGTGCACAGATAGTCGAGAGGTGAGTATTTCATGTGAGAGCACGTCCTGACATGCATTTTGCATTCATTGTTTAATCTCGTTAAGACACTTGCTATATTTTAAACTATTTTCACACTCGGGCTCTGACCCGTTTGCTTCCAAATATATTTTCTTGTAAAAACCTTTTAGGTGCCCAGCCACAAGGACACCAAGTATAGGAGTTTCATTCAGGTGACGTATTGTAGCTGCTGTGGAAGTTACAGGACCTTGACAGTAGACGCCTCCATTTTCAAATCTTGACTCTATATTATCAGATTTTCTCACTTGTTGGGCATGTCGCCCCATTTCTTTTAGAGACATTTTATCTATTCGGTTATTTTAGATTTGGGGTTGTAATTAATTTAGTGATGCAGACTTGGTATTTGTTTATTTCAGTATTCGGATTGTTGTGAGGAGTATTCCTCCAGATTCATTATTATTTCATGGTTATTCTATTGTGACTATGTTGTGGTGGTTATGTTAGCATTTCATAATCTACTTATTGCATGTTAATCGGATTTAATTAAAATTGACAACTCACTTTTTAAATATTAGGTGGCTAGTAACGTTTAAAAATGTTTTCGACAGTGATGCTATGAACTGAACCAACTTGGCATTTTGTATTAATTTGAATAAAGGAGTAGCTACCCGGTATTTAATTAGTCGGGGTGTCACATTCATCCCCCTGCCTATAGGCAGAGGTGTACTTTACTTCTCAAGCAAGATAGGGATATACCGATAGCAAGGAGAGGGCCTATACTGATCGTCTGTCCACTAAACCCTAATTTTTGGCTATATAAAGAGGTCATGATCTCATTCCGAAGGACCCCTTTTCAACAATCAAAACATTCATTCCTCAAAATCAATACACTTTCACTGAAAAAATCCAAATTTCCAATATTCCTTTTATTTTTCTTACCTCACTTTCATACCACCTTTTTCCAGTTACCTCATCCCTACTTCACCATTATCCTACCACCATAAAATTAACTTACTCCTCTTCAAAAATCAATAGCAAAATCTTCGAGGAGGTCTACTCTTATTCTTTTCTAATTCATTTAAATAGTGTGGTTTATTTACTTTTCTTCCATTTTTTATATGCTTTAGTCTTACTATCCATTATCTCTCATCAACTAATTTCCTTTTTATTACTAATATTCACATAATATATTTTCATAAAATTAAAAAAAAAAAGATAAAAAGAGGGTTTACTTATAAACTCCAAAATTAGGATTTCCTCACTCTCTCCACACTTTTACACTTGAGCAGCTCTTTCCAAAATAATTAAAAAGCAATCCTAAATTTGGATTTATAGGTTAAACCCCCCTTGTTATATGTCGAACTATGTGGACTTTTTTGCCTATTTTATCTAAGTAGGCGTCCCAAATCATTACCGGGATTCGAGTACTATTTTACTCATTGTGATACCTTTGTATATATCTCATATCTAGTAGTATTGCGCATACGTATATGCTTACATATTAGTGTTCTCACCCGACATGCACATTCACTTTCTCATAGTGAATCGTGATTCGATGGACACTAATATCATATTTTCTATTATCATGTTTTTTTACATAATCCTTAGAATAACTCCTCTCCATCTTTCCCATGATGAGAGTAGGATGATTTCTCCTTCTCACTTATTTTTCACATTGCATACATTATATACACAAATCACATCTTGGAGAAAAAGGAGAACATTATTATAGCCCATGATTGACTGAAAGGGCAGAATGGGTGCCTAAAACCTTTACATTTCGTAACTTAGTCCTTGGACCCTCGACCCATTTGGTTTTGTATGCATCAGTTGGTTCTTTGATGTCGTTCTTTAGGGTACGACTACATTCTTTTGCCTGTTTTGAGAAAAATAGGTTGACGAGTCCATTTTCTACATTACCCCCTTTGAAGACGACCAATTTAATCGATGGCAGCTTGCGAATATCGCGCGAGTGGCGAAAAGAGAACACATATCCTCGAATTCTCACACGCCGAAAAAAAATTCCTCATTTTCCTTCTCCTTTCAGGGCTAGCCCGCACCTAAGGAATCCCTGGATATCTATAACATGTTTTTAAGGCTAAGTTTATATATTTACAAATTATCGTCATATTCTAAAATTGAGAGTCTCGTAAGGGCTTTGTCGATTTTTACGAGTTAAATTGGTCCCGTGCGATATGTTTGTGCCTTATTTCGGGCCGTTTGTTATTTGCTTTGTGTTTTCGCCCTTTAATTGTATATTTTCAAACATAAGCCTAGAGATTTATAAACTATCATCATATTCTCAAACTAGGAGTCCCGTGACTACACGATCAGGTCCTACGAGTTACGTTGGTCCCGTTTGAGGTCTTAGTGCCTTTTTTGGGCCTTTTTGTTGGCTATTTTGCATTCTCTCCCTTTAAAGGCATGTTTTTTAACATAGCTCTTGATATTTATAAATTATCATAATATTCTCAAACTGGGAGTCTTGGGGGGACATAGTCGGTTTTACGAGTTACATTGGTCCCTTGCGAGGTGTCGGTGCCTCTTACGGGGCCATTTGGCGATTTTTTGCATTTCCACCCTTAAACGATTTGTTTTTAAGCCTACATCTTGAGATTTGCAAATTGCCCTCATATTATCATGTCGTGAGGCCCATAACTGCATAGTCAGTTCCTACGATTTATATTGGTCTCATGTGAGGTGTTTATGTCTTTTTTCGGGTTATTTGTTGGCCGTTTTGCATTTTTGCCCTTTAACGACATGTTTGTAAGCCTAAATCTTGTGTATACCTATCATTTTGTTAAGCCGGGATCCCGATAAGGACATGACTCGTTCAAAAATCTTATAATGGTCCACATTGCGGCGTCCGTGCCTATTTTTAAGCCATTATGTTGTTGTTTTGATATTTTACCCCCAACGCCCCATTTTAACCCAAAACTTACTTATTTCTCATTGTTTTATTAAACTGCGAGTCCGGTATGGACAGGACAAGTTCACACATGTTAGAATGGTCCATATCGAGGTGCTCGTGCCTCTTTCTCATTAAATTATATTCCGCAAATACCCTCTTAATTGACTAAATTATTAATTAATAATACATTCAAATACATGTATTTAAAAACTTACATACCATTGACCTATACCTAACATAATCATGTCGTTTGATGGTTATTTTGATATTTCACCCCTCATCTCTATATGTTTTAACCTAAATCTTGCGTATACTTGTGGTTTCATTAAGCTAGGAGTTCAATAAGCCGTATATGAAAGAAAACTATAATATTTCAAGTTAATGGACCTTATCCAGGAACTCAAAGCTTTAAATTTCTTATTTTACGAATCTCTTAACTACGTTTTTTTCAAGAAAGATGATGATTGAGACTTCTTATTCTCTGATGAAGTCTCGAGAAGATTATGTGATATAAGAAGTGGAATTTTGAGTAATGATATAGGGTATATAGACCATCTCATGTGAAAATTAAAATACAATTATGTTTTTCTCGTATAAATAAAAGACCAATTATATTCTTCCCGTTTTATTTTGGGTGGTTTTGTGATGCAAATATTAATTAAAATCATTACATAGTATGCTCAAACTACTAACTTTATTATTTCATACTTTAGATTGAGGTGATGAATTGATGTCCATGTATGTTACGTGATATGATGATAGATAAGGCATTAATTCAAGTTGAAATATAAGCATGAATACGAGAAGTTCTATTATGCTCGGATCTATCTGTGTGTGTATGGCGTGCCGTATTTTCTATTAAACCCTTGAGTGTAGGTAGACCACAATGAACCACATACTCAAAATCAAAAATCCCAATATTTTTGGTTTTATTACCCTGTTAAAAAAAGAATATTAAATAAGATTTTTGTTACAAAAATGATGAAAAATCTATGGAACATAGTTGATCACTGATTAGTGATGTGTTTTTCTAATTCTAGAATTTCACAAGTTTTTTTCAATTCTAACAATAATAAACTCAACAAGCATATTACATCAGTGTCTTATCACATATTTTTGTTACTGGAGATTTACAGTCTAGTGTGATTAAATACGTGAAAAATCAATTAAAAATTACAGCTAAAAGCAAACACATTGCGACATTCTTTGTAACAGCATTTCAGTTATGTAAATTATTGCATGGTTCTTCATGGAACATAATCATTGCTTATATCCCCATTACACATGTGGAAGAAAATCTCTAATTATATGTGTAAATTACTATGTAAGAACTAATAAGTATTACTTGTAAATTTTACAAATACAATGCAACATTTAAGTTAAATCCTTTAAAAGTCCCAAAATTTAGCAGTTATATGAAAATCGTTATCGCCTAGTGACTTAATATCTTTTGATAGTTTAAGTTGAATCATAATGTGCTAATAATATAAAAGACACATTAGGAATTCCAAATATTTGCGTGCGCATGTGTGGGTATGTACACACACACACACACACACATATATATATATAAGTATGATAAAAAAATCACTATGTAAAAACTAAAAAGTATTACTTGTAAATTTTACAAATACAATGCAACATTTCAGTTAAATCCTTCAAAAGTCCCAAAATTTAGCAGTTATACGAAAATTGTTATCGCTTAGTGGCTTAATATCTTTTGGTAGTTTAAGTTGAATCATAATGTGCTAATAATATAAAAGAAACATTAGGAATTCCAAATATTTGTGTGCGCATGTGTGTAACACACACACACACACACACACACACACACACACATATATATATATATATATATATATATATATATATATATATATTGTAACAACCCTTGACTTTGGAGACTGAAAAATTAATTTTTCGGGAAAATAAAATTTAATTACATTGGAGAATTTTAAAATTTGGGAATTGAAGTCCAAAAATAGAGGACATTTCAAAGTATTCCGGATGATGATTTTGAGGGTACCATCGATCCCAAAAGGGTCGAGATAGTCAAAATGACTGTCATTGGGTTTTATTTCGGCTCCGGAATGTTTTTAAGTTAGTTTGACTCGATTTGAAGTAAATGAGTCATTTAAAGCGTGTATTAACATTTAAAATTGGGACTTATGTTTTAAGGGATTTAAGAGACTTACGGATCAAGCCTTCTCGTTTGTGAGAAAGAGAGAAAAAGCCCTAGAGAGAGAAAGAAGAGGGAAAGAAGAAGAAAAGAAGAGAGAGAGGAAGAAAAGCTTGGGACCTCCGGCCAAAACGCGATATCGAGGACGATTCAACCTCTACGAAATCGAGGCAAGTGTTTAATCTTGCTAAATAAGTCATTTGTGTATTTGATTTCATAAATTGTGGGTTAAAGAAATGGTTTATGGGTATAAATATCAAAACCTAGATTTTGGGTACTAAAATGGGAATTTGATGTTTATACATGGGTTTAATGATACATAAATTGTTGGGATGGGATGTAGGATGAATTTATATGTTAAGAATATTATTGGGTTAAAGATTTGGGGGCTTGGTGATGATATTTGGGTGTTTGAGGATTTAGGGTTTGCTGAAAATGGGAAATCGGCCAAGATAACTGGTATGGTCGGTCGACCCGCCCAGGGGACCGGTTGACCGCGCCTTAAGGGAAAAGCCGACTGCATTTCTTCGTAGGCAAAATGTGGACCCGCGGTCGATCGGGGGTCTGGGACCGGTCGACCGGTCCCCTGTTTTTAGCCCAAGACTTGGATTTCTTTTTTCCCCTTTTCTTTTGGAGTTTTATTCTTAGGGGCTTTCTTAATGGGCTTAATATAAAGGGTTATGATATTAGATTAAGGGAATAGGTCCCTAGGTCGAATAAGAACTTGTGAGCCTATATTAAACTGATTTAGGAGGATGGAATGCCTCTTTTAGTAATGAAAGAAATATGGAACTGAAGTGATCGTCGGGTTATGTTATCATGATAGAGATGGGTTATAATAAAATGGTTATAAATGGTGGAGATCATCCCTTTTTGCTTACGTGCGTGTTAATAATGGACATTCCAAGGTAGTCAGGGATCTCAGGAAGGACGTGAGTTCTAGCTTGGGCTCATAAGTGAGTTTAGATGCTATTGAGGACTGATGAGAGAGAGTGGTCACGTATCTCTAGTAATGTTTAACTTCAGAAATAGATTGCAAGCGCAATAAGATTTAGGAGTTCATAGGAGTTATTGATCTATAGTCATAATTGAGACCGTTGGGATCATACCAGTAACAAGAATAGTGTGATTAATGAAGGGGATTTTAATAAATTGATGCGATCCTAAAATGGATTTAAGTTTAAGACTTGAGTTAGTAGACTATTAGTTATGAGTATACCAATAGTCAAAATTATTACTAGATTCATCAATGTGCTCTCGGATATGGATGGTATGTGTAGTGATGGTTTCCAACACTAAACTTTGGGTGATAACCCTAATGTTGTATATATATATATATATATCCGTATGTTGTTTGGGAGACTGTTCATCATAGGAAAATGGATGAATATGCTTCAAGTGAGGGATTGTATTCACATATCGAGGTAAATTAAATGAGTTTGTGGTGACGGCTTGTATATTGAGGATTATGTATACCTATAGCCGAGTTTAGATATCTTATACATATGAACGAGAATTAGTTTGTATATATAGATATATGGATATGTGAATATATGTATATATATCTATATATCTATATGGATATGAATATATGGATATATTTATGTTATGGATATACATGGTATGAATATCTGAATCGTATATGATGGTTTAAGGTTTGATCATATGATGGGATCATATGGATGTATATATATTGTGCATGTGAATGATATGTATACTTATGTGGTTAAGCATACCCCGCTCATGCTATCATTGGGAAGTTTTCACACAGAGGGTGAGCATCCTGGCTCAAGGAGCAGGGTGTGGATAGTCCCCAGGTCATAGTCGTCCCGTGTGTTATTATGTGATTTGTATTTTCGGGGTGAGGCGTGGTGGGTATGTCTCGTCTCGTTGACCGGTTAGGAGCTATGGGCTCTTCCCGGTACGCCGTGTGTGTGTGTATGGATCCGATGTAGGTGATATTTAGACCGACCGGGGTCCCCAGGATGGTATGTGAGTAATGCCCTGAAAGATGATAGCATGATGCAGTTTTATCGGCGATGTATATAGTCGGGTATATCATGTGTATGGCCATTGTACATCATATGTGGTATGTACACTTGGCTATGGGAATGGATGATTGTATATATATATGGTTAGAATAAATGCCTATATATATATATATATATATATATATACATATTTTTTATATCCTATAGATGAAAGGATATGGAATCATTGTGGAGTACATCTTGGATGATTATGATGTACTAGATTGATGGGAGTAGGTGCGCTTCGCTAGATGAGAGGTAATTTAACTAAAATTCAGGACGCGAGTAGGTGCGCTTCGCTAGATGAGAGGTGAGTTGGGGTTTCACGAGAGTGCGATTCCACTTTAATTATGAAATAAGTGCATCGATATTTATTATGCACGGTTAACACATTCTCTCCTGTCTGTACATATATATATATATATATATATATATATATATATATATATATATATATATATATATATATATATATTACTACAGGTGTCCTACCGCATGGATGCCGGATGACCTCCTATCCAGAGTCTCGGGAGCCGTGACAGGTGCGGACTGTTGCGGGACTTAGATGTTAGTCGCTTCCTACTTCTAAAAATCTAGGTAGGATTCATGTTGTATATCGGGTTTATACCCAAGGGATATTTATAGATGTGTATATTTATTTCATTTTAGTTATTGTATTGGCTGTGACCCGACAGCTTATACGGGTCTACTCCTTTATGGTATATTCGGTTGTAGTTATTTATTTCATTTTATTCTAGCAATTCATTTCTCATAGTTCTTATATGTATCTTTCTTTTCTTTATTAGTAATTTTATAGTGTTGGTTTGTTGTCTGTTACATATTTTATTTAATTTTAACATCTCGTTTATATGATATCGGGTAGTTAGCCCTATATTATATAGTACTGACAGTTGGTGTTGAGACTGAGCCATCTAAAACTCCTGATTTAATGTACTATAGGGCTGGCCACCCGTTATTATTTTAAGAGGGGTGTTACAGATGGTATCCGAACATCAGGTTCTAGAGTCTTTAGGATTTGTGCGGGTTTTCTGCGTTCTTCCGTTAACATTATTGATATAAAGCCCTACTATTAGGACTATTGTGTTCACTGCGTTACTTTCTTCTGTGAAGTGTATTCACTTGATCGACGTTCTGACAATAGTTGCTCTCGTTTCAGACGTCGCCTAGATTATGTCGTCTAGGAAAGGACCAGATTAGAGATACAATACCCATAACTGATTTTGGGTGCGCTTTGATTGGGGGGGTATTTGTTTTCCTCCGTTCAGGCAGGAATAAGGAAGAGAACTCTAGCAGTAATTTAGGGTGTTCTATCGGTGGTTGAGTAAGAAAGGGAAATTTACTCGAACGGTGAATCTTGGACTTAGTAAAGTAAGTCTGAGGAGAGAGAAGTGTAGTCCTTGGGAGGTTTAGGTTGAGAAACCCGTCAACCTTTGTTAGGAAACCTGGTGTTGGTGACTTTTACCGATGTGAGGTAGGTGGAGTTGTCCTAATATCAGGAGTATTGCCTTCTGGGATGAGGGAGAAAGAATTTGGAGACTCAGGTTCTTTGTGTAGAACTGAGGGAGTTTTCGGTAGTTGCAATCACGTTTTATCCTTCAAGATGGTTAGGAAGGATTTTAAGGAAGATGTTTCTCTTGTGGAGAAATAGGTTTAGGAGTAATGATTGTCCTGGAACAAGTAGAGGACCCTGAGTTGAGATTCAAGGACGAGGAGAAACCATGGGATTACGAAAGTATAAGGTAGAATACATTTCTTTGGGTTTAAGTCACGCTTTGTGCGATATTAGCAACGTCGCGCGTTAGGTATATTGAGTAGTTAGCCACTACGCCCCTAGGGTGTAAAAAAAATTCCCTTGGAAGAAGGAGTGAGCAAGTATGGCCTTTGTAGGGCATATTTTGAGAAAATAAATCGTCTCTTGAGGAGATAGTCGAGGGTTATAATATTGAATTCCGGGAGTGCGGAATGTTGAGGTTTGTTGATTAGGGACTATAAGGTTATTGTCTTATGGATAGGTTAGGGCATGTAATTGTTGTGTTCCAATGAGGGAAGAACTTATTTTATGGAAAGGTGCTGATGTGATGTAGAGGAATTTTATACTTAAGAGGTTCAAAGTTGGCAGATTCACGTTGAGAGGATAATTTAGCTCATAGTTGTGCTAGTTTTGAGGACTAGGTATTCGTTAGAGTGTTGTATTTGTTTAGGCCTTGTGTCTTAAACATAAGGTGTTTGTTTGGCGTGTCGAAAGACATGGATTTGTTTTATATTATATTATTGTGTATAGGCCTTCGGGCAATCTCTAAAATATGAAAAAAATCTTTTTATAAAACCCTTAAACCTGGTTTAACTAATATCAATCCCCGACCTAGCTACACATTAGTGTATTGGGAGGGTTCCTTGTTTGGATTTCGCTTGCGAGACCTCCCCCACACGAAGGTGGCTAACGTCAGGAATTGAGGAGAGTTCAACCATGTAAATTTCAAACTTTTATATAGTAATAGGTTGTTATAGATTATATTGGTGATAGTATATTATGATTTGAGTCTAATGGAGCCTGATTATAATTCTACGAGTGGAAGCTCGAGTACGGGGTGTATGGGCGCCCTGGGTAGTAGTTTGTTTTAAAAAAAATATATGGTTCGACGTGAGAACTAGTAAGGATCGGTATAGTGATCCTGAGGATTGATGTAAGGACTAGATGAGATTGAGGTCCTAGGCATATCTTAAAATTTCGCGGGCGAAATTTTTGTAAGGGGGAAGTATATAACAACCCTTGACTTTGGAGACTGAGAAATTAAATTTTTGGGAAAATAAAATTTAATTAAATTGGAGAATTTTAAAATTTGGGAATTGAAGTCCAAATATGGAGGACATTTATTGCGGATGATGATTTTGAGGGTACCATCGATCTCGAAAGGGTCGAGATAGTCAAAATGACTGTCATTGGGTTTTATTTCGGCTCCGGAATGTTTTTAAGTTAGTTTGACTCGATTTGGAGTAAACGAGTCATTTAAAGTGTGTATTAACATTTAAAATTGGGACTTATGTTTTAAGGGATTTAAGAGGCTTACGGATCAAGCCCTCTTATTTGTGAGAAAGAGAGAAAAAGCCCTAGAGAGAGAAAGAAGATGGAAAGAAGAAGAAAAGAAGAGAGAGAGGAAGAAAAGCTTGGGATCTCCAGCCAAAACGCGACATCGAGGACGATCCAACCTCTATAAAATTGAGGCAAGTGTTTAATCTTGCTAAATAAGTCATTTGTGTATTTGATTTCATAAATTGTGGGTTAAAGAAATGGTTTATGGGTATAAATATCAAAACCTAGATTTTGGGTACTAAAATGGGAATTTGATGGTTATACATGGGTTTAATGATATATAAATTGTTGGGATGGGATGTAGGATGAATTTATATGTTAAGAATATTAATGGGTTAAAGATTTGGGGGCTTGGTGATGATATTTGGGTGTTTGAGGATTTAGGGTTTGATGAAAATGGGAAATCGGCCAAGATAACTGGTATGGCCGGTCGACCGCGCCCAGGGGACCGGTTGACCACGCCTTAAGGGAAAAGCCTACTGCATTTCTTCGTAGGCAAAATGTGGACCCACGGTCGATCGGGGGTCTGGGACCGATCGACCGGTCCCCTGTTTTTAGCCCAATACTTGGATTTCTTTTTTCCCCTTTTCTTTTGGAGTTTTATTCTTAGGGGCTTTCTTAATGGGCTTAATATAAAGGGTTATGATATTAGATTAAGGGAATAGGAACTTGCGAACCTATGTTAAACTGATTTAGAAGGATGGAATGCCTCTTTTATTAATGAAAGAAATATGGAACTGAAGTGATCATCGGGTTATGTTATCATGATAGAGCTGGGTTATAATAAAATGGTTATAAATGGTGGAGATCGTCCCTTTTTGCTTACGTACGTGTTAATAATGGACATTCCAAGGTAGTCAGAGATCTCAGGAAGGACGGGAGTTCTAGCTTGGGGTCATAAGTGAGTTTAGATGTTATTGAGGACCGATGAGAGAGAGTGGTCGTGTATATCTAGTAATGTTTAATTTAAGAAATAGATTACAAGCGCAATAAAATTTAGGAGTTCATAGGAGTGATTGATCTATAGTCAGAATTGAGAGCGTTGGGATCATACTAGTAACAAGAATAGTGTGATTAATGAAGGGGATTTTAATAAATTGATGAGATCCTAAAATGGATTTAAGTTTATGACTTGAGGTAGTAGACTATTAGTTAGGAGTATACCAATAGTCGAAATTATTACTAGATTCATCAATGTGCTCTCGGATATGGATGGTATGTGTAGTGATGGTTTCCTACACTAAACTTTGGGTGATAACCCTCATGATATATATATATATATATATATCCGTATGTTGTTTGGGAGACTATTCATCATAGGAAAATGGATGAATATGCTTCAAGTGAGGGATTGTATTCACATATCGAGGTAAATTAAATGAGTTTGTGGTGACGGCTTGTATATTGAGGATTATGTATACCTATAGCCGAGTTTAGATATCTTATACATATGAATGAGAATTAGTTTGTATATAAAGATATATGGATATGTGAATATATGTGTATATATATATATATATATATATATATATATATATATGGATATGAATATATGGATATATTTATGTTATGGATATACATGGTATGAATGTCTAAACCTTATATGATGGTTTAATGTTTGATAATATGATGGGATCATATGAGTGTATATATATTGTGCATATAAATGATATATATACTTTTGTGGTTAAGCATACCTCACTCATACTATCATTGGGAAGTTTCCACGCAGAGGGTAAGCATCCTGGCTTAAGGAGCAGGGTGTGGATAGTCCCCAGGTCATAGTCGTCCAGTGTGTTATTATGTGATTTGTATTTTCGGGGTGAGGCGTGGTGGGTATGTCTCGTCTCATTGACCGATTAGGATCTATGGCCGCTTCCCGGGACGTCGTGTGTGTGTATGGCTCCGATATAGGTGATATTAAGACCGAACGGGGTCCCCAGGATGGTATGTGAGTAATGCCCTGAAAGATGATAGCATGATGCAGTTTTATCGACGATATATATATAGCCGGGTATAACATGTGTATGGCCATTGCACATCATATGTGGTATATACACTTGCCTATGGGAATGGATGATTGTATATATATATGGTTAGAATAAATGCCTATATATATAAATATATTTATAGATCCTATAGATGAAAGGATATGGAATCGTTGTGGAGTACATCTTGGATGATTATGATGTACTAGATTGATGGGGGTTGATGTATCGCATTTAAGAAATATTTCGGCTACATCATCCCAAGGATATTATTGGAGATTTTAAGTTGTTTTTATATTGTAACCTAAATTTAGTAGTTGTAGTACTATAATATTTTATGTATGGCATAATGGATCTCTAGGATTGACATTGTCAAGGAGTAGTGTAACCGGGAGGTTCCTTGTCTGGATTTCGCTTTGCGAGACACCCACGCACGAAACGCAGTGCAGTGTTGAGATTGGAGAGAAGTTGTGTCAATAATAATTTATATGCATGTTATTTAGTAATTAAATCATGTAGTTAAACCCTAATGTATATGGGTAACGTATTAAGAATTATAATTGAATAAATTATAAACCGGAATCCATTAAGCCTAATGTGGCATACATGTTTGTAAAAATAATTAAGTGTGTTTAGATAGAGTGGATTCTTGGGTTATGATAGGAAGGGAGATCTCGTGGGTATAGGCTGGGCCTATGTTAAGTTAGGTTGTCCTTATAAATGGGGGTAATTTAACTAAAATTCAGGACGCGAATAGGTGCGCTCCGCTAGATGAGAGGTGAGTTGGGGTTTCACGAGAGTGCGATTCCACTTTAATTATGAAATAAGTGCATCGATATTTATTATGCACGGTTAACACACTTGCTAAATATTTTTCACAACTCGGGCTCTGACCTGTTTACTTTTCTCTCCTGTGTGTACACACACACACACACACACACACACACACACACACATATATATATATATATATATATATATTACTACAGGTGTCCTACCGCATGGATTCCGGATGACCTCCTATCCAGAGTCTCGGGAGCCGTGACTGGTGCGGATTGTTGTGGGACTCAGATGCTAGTCGCTTCCTACTTCTAAAAATCTAGGTAGGATTCATGTTGTATATCGGGTTTATACCCAAGGCATATTTATAGATGTGTATATTTATTTCATTTCAGTTATTTTATTGGCTGTGACCCGACAGCTTATTCGGGTCTACTCCTTTGTGGTATATTTGATTGTAGTTATTTATTTCATTTTATTCTAGCATTTCATTTCTCAAAGTTCTTGTATGTATCTTTATTTTATTTATTAGTAATTTTATAGTGTTGGTTTGTTGTCTGTTGCATATTTTATTTTAATATTAACATCTCGTTTATATGATATCGGGTAGTTAGTCCTATATTATATAGTACTGACAGTTGGTGTTGAGACTGAGCCATCTGAAACTCCTGATTTAATGTAGTATAGGGTTGGCCACCCGTTATTATTTTAAGCGGAGTGTTATATATATATATATATATCATACTTCAAACTCATGAAATTAATGCTAAATTTATTTCCAACCCATGGGAACCTAGACCACCATCATGTCAATAGAAACATTGAAAATAATATCTCATGGGCTTGATTTTAAGAATGAGAATAACATCCATCTTTTTACGGTGAGATCTACTGATGATGAAGCTTGTCGTCGAGAGTCTAGCCAACTACTCAAAGCTTTCGCTGATTTAGCGGGGATATTTTCGTACCACTTTTGGGCCCGGAGATTAATAGCTAATTATTGTTATATATATATATATATATATATATATATATATATATATATATATATATCAAAATTGATAATATATATTAATAGATAATTGTTGTTCCTTCTCTTCATCCATGACAATTCCCTGTCCATTTTTACAGATGTACGAGCTGAGGTTTGCCTTAAATATTCAAGGGCATTAACCCTATAAAAAGAGTACATCCTTTGTAAATCATTCATGAGATTCCCATCCACTAGCAACATAAAACCTTGGATTGACAAATAAGGAGAACTATAATCAATACTAAAAATCATGACACATGTAATATCTGTGCAATTTTTTAAAAAAATGCGATTTTTAAACATTGTACACATGTAGCTATTAAAATAATGAGTGTTTGCATAACTTTTTGACAAAACGCACATTGCATATGATTTACAAACAAAGTAATTATTGTGAAAATTCGTAATCAACTAGAAGGTAGAATTTGTGGCTTTATATAATGAACAGGGAGGTAGGGGTATCTTTAATCTTTAATAACTATTTCAGTCTTGAGGAGAACATTAACTATTATAGATAATCTCTCAATCGCCCATCCTGGACATTTTGTGTACTGCAAATTAAATATTAATGTTGGAACATAGATTGAACCCTTAGACACTTTCCAAGATATAACTTTGTATTTTTTATGATGGTTTAGATATTACAAATGTAGGATGTGAGAAATTCATTTGTGTGAAAAAATATCCAGGAATTTTTGTGTACAGATTTCATCGCCCTAACAAATAAAGTTGCAAATGCATTCTTTACTATCGACAATTACAACTTCTAAATCCAAAATAGAAGGACATTTAAAAGGTAATCATTAATGCAATATAACACCAGACAAAATGTAAACACATTACGTTGCCTCACCAAGGACGTTTGAATGAAATTAATTCTTTTGTGTTAGTGCACCAGGCATAGGGAAATAATGAAGGATCAAACTTGAGCAATTATAACATAAATTAACAAGTGATACATATATGTAAAGGGAATTAATGTTATATGGTTAATATTGAGATATTAACTTGTATGTAATCTATTCAACAATACAAGAACATCTCGCCTACTCCATGAATGTTTCAAGAAGTACCTTGTCCGCCTTCGTAGTGGAAGAAATGTACTGATTATAGTAATGGCGCAGGGCATTGGGTACACATATAGACGATTTCTTCCAAACATCAATGTTTTGTTCGAGTATCTGCTGAAAACGTGAAGAGAAGTTATAATAATGCATATAATATTTAGTTACATTTACTCATGTTTGTCCGTGACTCCTATCAGCATAGTTTATGTATGAAAATCACATATGATACAAAGCTTTTTTTTTCTAGAGATGGTCATCCTAATACACTTCCCTATAAATTGCAATTACAATTTCAATACACAAAAAGTTTTTAAAAATAATAATAAATATTCACTAAATAATTAATATATAAGTATCACTCTTATATCTTTATTCTTCATGTCAAAATAGGCACTCTTACAATCGCCGTGAAAAAATGGGAAATAAAAAGCTCATGATGATTATACATACGAGTTTACGTATAATTGCATCAAAGTTAAGTGTAATGATGTCACAAAGATCATGATTGCAAAAAATTTCATCCACGATCTAAAATCAAACTATACAAATACACAATAATTTCAAAACTATTCCAGCTTCAATGCTCATTTGATTCAAATTTTCCTTGCATTTATTTAACCCCAAAATGATAAATTCGCATATAGTCTTTTTACTTATGTCAAGCTGAAATAAAATTGCATCAAATAAATATTATATTATAAAAATAGCACACACATACAATTCACATAACACACACACAGTTAACATAGCACACGATTCTCCCTCATCAAATTGAAAATAATATTTAACGAAAATGAATAACAACGTGCTTGAAAAGAAAAATTGACTAAAAACTAAGATTTAACAAAAATCACATAATTCGAATGATCAAATTTTCCTTACGGAAATATAAATTTAATCCCCTCAAATAACTGTTGAAAATAAGCGTACAATTTATAAACTGATACAATTCGCATAAAGGTTAAAAAAGAATTAATCGAATTCCTTGAATTACAATAAAGTAAAACTACATTGTTTGTGTGTGTATGTGTTGCTACACCATCTGTCACCGGGAATCACCACGGCACCACCATCACCACTGTTGATGTAAAAAATTAGATCGCTCTAATTATTCAATCACATATAAATAAAATGAGACAAAGATTTTTAAAGTGGTTCAGCCTTATATGAATGGCCTACGTCCACTGTTATGTTATTGCTGAGTGTTTGGGAATTCTCGAGTACAAGTTCTCTCAAGAAATTCCGGTCCCTTTGAATGAGGGTGATACAAGGTATTTATAGCCCTTAGGCTGTACATGAAAGGGTTGATACATTAAATGATATACATATGAAAGGGTAATACATTTAATGCAGCGTGTGCGTCAAGATGATAAACATTCAATGAATAGTTGAACTGTTGATTATCTGGCAATTAATGCTACGGCCGAGATGCAACTCGGACCGTCTTAGTTTCTCGTTGCTCAGGAGTTCCTTGGAGCGCTAGAGTACCTCGGAGTGCTAAAGTTCCTCGGTGTATCCTCGTTGCTCGGAGAGAACATGAGTTGGTCGGGGAAATGAACTTCCTCGTTGCTATTGTGCCACGTAGATTGACACGTGTCTTCGTATTATTCGTCCATATCAGCATATTAATTTTGGTATCAACAGAAGCCCCCAATGTTTCATATTTCGAACTTTGAGGAGTATGG
Source organism: Sambucus nigra (assembly GCA_949130495.1). NCBI lineage: Eukaryota > Viridiplantae > Streptophyta > Magnoliopsida > Dipsacales > Adoxaceae > Sambucus > Sambucus nigra. The sequence goes on from OX422209.1 coordinate 527,849,990, forward strand.
AACATTCTTTCTCGGTATATGGCGATATTAAATGACTTTCCTGGGTTTTAGGAGCCTTTTCTTCATATTTGAATTTTCTTCCAAATTCGCAGAATCCGCCATTTTGCATTTTTATAGGCGCTTCGGTCTTCGTGCACTTTTTGTCCTTTTAGCCGCTAGTAGCGTAACAATTTCTTTTTTGTAATCATTTCTTTCGCCATTTCCCAAGGCAAGGTATTTAAGCTTCAGAGACAATCCCATCGTCTCCTACCTTTTCAATTTCTGCTTTCGAGTTTTCTATAGCTTTTCTCTCTCCTGGGCGTCCGTCTTTTTCTTCGTTTGTTTGTCAACAGATCTCCTTTTTCCCTGTAAGCACTTCTTCCTTCTTCTTTTATTCATCATGGTTTACATTATTGAATCTATTGAAAAATTCCGTTATGATTATTCCATTCCGTCTTAGGTAACTCTAGAGAATCTTCCTGATCCCTTTGATTATTTTCGTTTGGCTGAGGGACATTGGTTCCCCAGCCTCTTTATTACTGAGTGTGGATTTTCTTTTCCACCCAACTCTTTATGCTTAGAATTCTGCCAACATTTCGATGTTGTTCCTGCAAAAGTAGCCCCCAATACATGGAGAATAGTTAATGGGGTGCATAAATTAAATCAAACTCATGGAACTCGCATAGGAATTCCTGAGATTATGTATTGCTATAGATGGGTTGTTTTAGATAACGTTTATTATTTAAAAACCAGATTTTTGAATAGAGCTTTAGTAGTCAACCTCCCTGATGCCAACAGGGATTATTTTGAACATGGGTTAGTTTTCAAAAATTGGCAACATGCTCCTTTAGTCGGAGATGAAGTGTATGAAGGTCCCAAATGCCCCCCATATGGCAATGGGATAGGTTATTCTCATTTTATTTTATTCTCGAAATTGTGACTTCATCATGTTTGAATAAATGCATGATTGACATTTCAAATTGTTTTTGTTTGCAGTTAATAGAAAGAGAAAAACTCCTAAAGAATCAGAACTTAATATAAAGCAATTGAAACATATCTGGAGCTTGCATCAGAAAATTGCAGACGAGCACATCAGGTCTGCCTCATATTTATTGCAGTACAGGAGCTATACGTCGTCTTTTACTGCTCGCCCTGTGGTCAGCTCCAGTGATCCAGTGCAAATTCCTGAAGACTCTGATCTCGAATCTCATATTCCTTTGAGCCAGAAAATGGGCAAGAGAAGAGTTCCTACTCTCTTCGAGGAGAGTTCCTCTGCTGGCGATGGGAAGAAAACCAAGGTTAATGTCCCAAAGGGGACAAAGAAAATTGATGATGCTCCTTCTGTTGCAGTTCAGAAGGTTGCCGAGAAGCCCCCAGTGGCTCCCGTGCAGAAGGATGCACCTGTTGAGGTAATCACTATCTCACCAACCAAAAGTTCCTCTTTGGTTGAGGTTGCTGAAAAGGCACCGAGGAGATTGAGGAAATCCTCCTCGGTCAGTATTTCTGGAGCCATTCCCCCACTCCCAGCTGGTGGAGATGGTGTTCCAATTATTGTTCCTCCGAGCTCTACGATGAGTTTGGCAAAATTTTCACCCATCCCCGAGGTGCAAGGTACTGAAGTAGACCTTACTCGGGATGCGGTTACTTCTCTGGCTGCTCGTCATTTGGCTTCAGTAAGTATCTCTACTTCGAGCTTTTTATATTTTCCTTTGTTATTTCCCATATTTATTTCTGATTTCATTTCCCTTTTATGATTACAGTTGACGAGTTGTTTAAATTTAATCCTTAAAAAGGATGAAGCAATCAAAGCTTCTTGCTCCTCGTCCACTGTGGAGGGAGCACTGGCGAAAGCTATTAAATCTGTGAGTGAGTCCCGTCAGAAGTATGACGAGGATAAAACTGAATGGGAGAAGAAATTGGCTGCGTCTGATGCAGAGAAGGTACAACTGGGTAATAAGGTGAAGGACTTGGAGAAAGAAAATAAAGATTATGTCGAGAAACTTTCAGGCTTTGGGGAGCTTGAGAATAAATTGAAATCGGCTGAAGAAGAGCTGGCCCTCCTGCGAGAAGTAAATCGCCAGAAGGAGGAGGTGGAGACCAAATTGAAGGTCACCGAGAATCTTATGTCCGAGAAGCTATCCTCGGAAAAAATGAAGAGAAAAACAACTGTGAAGACGTCCTTTAAAACTGGTTGGGACAAAGGATGGGACAGGGGGGTGGCAGCTATGACGACCCAGGTGAAATATGGAAGTCTGAAATATTTTCATGATGGTTGGGTTGCAGCACTGCAGGAGTTGAAGGTGAGTGAGGACTCAGAGCTATTTCAACAACATCTCCCTGGTCCTCCTCCTGTTATTGAAGATGAGTCTTCAGACGAAGCTGCATCTGAAGAATCTTCAATGACAGTGGGTGATCAAGTCCTTGTTCCACCATCCAACCAGACAGCCACCGAGGAGATTTCGTCATTGCCTGCTCCTCCAGAACAAATCCCAGCTTCTACTAATCAGACCATTGTTCCTACCGAGCAACCAAGCTCCTCGTCCCAGCCTCCCGAGAAAGTCTTGGGAGACAAGGAAAAGGTGTGAAGTTGTTTGGTACTCTTTTCTGTTATTCTTTTACTTATCCTTTGTATTCCAAATGATGTAATCTTGTTGATGATGTAATAAAATCACATCTTTTTGTTCCTCTTCATTGTTGATGCTCTGTCTGTTTTTATTTATTAACTCTTGCCTTCTCTTCTTTATTAGTTTGTGGCTAGAATGGAACTGATATCTTCACATGATACAAAGCTGATGCAGCAATGCCATGAATATTATAAGGCTGGTCATACAAATTTGAGTGTATCAGAAATTGCTGACATCCTTGGCCATGATGCTTCAGAACAACCAATTGAGGCTTATCAGTACCTGAAGGATTTACTTGACCGAGCTGTGGCCAACAACGTGACCTACTATGACTTGATCGAGGAGCTTCATTGTACCTTAGAAGATCTTCAGAATCAGCACAATGAATCAACTGCCTTGTTGCACAAGGAATATGAGAATAGGTATCAACAGCTTTCTTCCGAGACAGGCCACAAAAAGATTATTGTTGGATACGATGTCAGGGAGAGAACCCTAAAAGGTGAAGTTGAGGCCTGCAGACAGATCACCGAGCTGCTGGAACAAGAAAACAACAATTTGCAGAAAAAATTGGCACAGTATGAGTCTGCAGCTTCATCCTCTGTTGCCTTGGCACCGGTCACCGATGAAGGATTCTCATTCTTAGAGGTTGAGAATGCCAAATTAAGGCAAGAATTGGATACTCTGAGAAGGTCTGGTATCTCTACTACTGCTCGGGGGCGAGGAAGAGGTTCTCATGGGCGAGGAAGAGCTATTCAAAATGTTGTCGAGGAGCAATGTTCTCTACCTGCTCGGAGTCGATCAAGAGTTCTCAGCCGTAATGTTGAAGAAGCTCGCACTCAATATACTTTGGAAACTCAAGCGTTCCAATTGAATACAAAAGATCGTGCTTTGTCTGAAATGTCCAAGAAAAACCTATCTTTGGAAGATCAACTTACTGCGACGAAGTCTGCTTTGAATAATAAAGATGTTTTTGCCAGGAGCCTTCACGAGCAACTAGAGAGAATAACTTTCCAATTCCACAAACAACCTCGTGAGTTTTGGATGGCAGGCTACAATGAAGCCCTTTGTCTCTTGGATGCTCGCTTTGAAAATGCCAATAATGAAGGTTATAAACAGGCATGGTTGAACGCACTGGGTGTGTTAAAGCTAGAGCAGGGCCATTATTTATGGGATTATCATGCTCCTGGGCTACTAGACTTGCCTGTACCGCCTTATAAACTGGACATGGAATGGATCCCAGCTCGTGCCATTCCTCGGAGCTTAATTTCAAAATATCTTGGTGACTATAGTCTTCATTCTCAGATTGAATTATCTCGTCCCGAGCATCTCTTGGATACTCCTTCAGTAATGAATGTCAGAATGTTGAGGGACTTGAATTTTATCAATTCTCCCCAAACATTAAATGATCCTCCTGCTGGCGAGGAACCTGTATCGAAGGCTGAGGGGAAAAAACCAATAGAATAGGATTTTCAATGTAATAGTTAGCACACATATGTAACTTGTAATTTATTTTGAATTTTAATGAAAGACTTTCATTTTCTGTTTGCAAATATGTATTGCTATTCTTTTGTACTTGTCTAACACTTTTACATCCGTGCATATGTATCTGTTAAAAAGATAACAATTTTGTGTTGGTCATCAACCAACTTAGTAATAAACAGTTACAAGTATAAAAAAATGTTGCTCGATCACTTAATAATAAAAATGTTTAAAAAAATTTCAACCAACTAAGGTTGTTAAATTGTACTCGTCGACCAAGTATAATTAGCGAGAGTTTTCATAAAATGTGTCCGACCAACCAGGTTGATGGACCCTCCTCGTCAATAAGTTCTCCTCGCTGACCAACTACAATTAGTGGGTTTTTATCCCCGACCAACTATACTTGGCTCAGTTTGGAATATTTTGTATTTTCTGGAATGGTTTTACCTTTCGACCAACTTGTTGGCATATTTTGTTTCTTAACCAGCCAAAATTGGCAATTTTAAGAATGTTATGCTTGCCCTTTTACCATCCAAAGTTGGTTGTGGGTTTGAACTATTAGGTTCTTTAGAACTATCTTATCCACAAGCTCTTTTACCAACCGAAGTTGATCACGCAAGTGTACGCCTCCTAACCAAAGGAGTATAATTTGTTCTCACTATTTTACCAATCGAAGTTGATCACGCTCGAACTATCAGGTTCTTTCGAACTATCTTGTCCATAAGCTCTTTTACCAACCGAAGTTGATCACGCAAGTGTACGCCTCCTAACCAAAGGAGTATAATTTGTTCTCGCTATTTTACCAACCGAAGTTGATCACGCTCGAACTATCAGGTTCTTTCGAACTATCTTGTCCACAAGATCTTTTACCAACCAAAGTTGATCACGCAAGTGTACGCCTCCTAACCAAAGGAGTATAATTTATTCTCGCTATTTTACCAACCGAAGTTGATCACGCTCGAACTATCAGTGTAGTGTATCACACTAGTATTCCCCAAAAAACTTGTAATAAAAGGAAGAGGATGGTGAAACATCATCGTTTTATTCATAATGAAGGAATTGGTTTACATTTTACATTACTGATAATACCTGCGTAGGTGTTCAGCATTCCATGCATTCTTAAATTCCTCTCCTTCTAGAGTTGCTATTCTGTAAGTTCCTGGTTGAACAACTTCTGTAACTCAGTAAGGTCCATGCCAGTTGGCTTCAAGCTTATTGTGCTTCGGAATGACCTTCTTTAGCAAATAATCCCCTTCTTTTAAGTCGCATTTCTTCACCCTTTTGTTGTAGAACAGAGCTGTGCGTTATTGGTAAGCATCATTCCTAATGGCTTCCTCTTCTCTAACCTCCTCGAGCATGTCCAAATATAATCTTCTCATCAAGTCACTGACTGGGGAATTGAAATTCAGCACTCTGTGTGTTGGGAGACCCAACTCAGCAGGTATTACAGCATCACTTCCAAATACCAGCATGTATGGTGATTCTCCAGTTGCTGCTCGGGGAGTTGTTCGGTAAGCCCACAATACTGACTGTAGCTCATTAATCCAATTAGCTTTAGCCTCACTTAGCCTCTTCTTTAAACCATTTAGTAGTGTTCTATTTGTCACCTCAGTCTGCCCATTGCTTTGAGGATGACCTGGTGCTGAATGGGTCTTCAGGATGTTTGATTGTTGACAATAGGCAGCAAACTCCTCGTTGTCGAATTGTGTTCCATGGTCTATGATGAAGGTATGAGGGAGACCATATCTACAGATGATATTCTTCCAAATAAACTGGTATACCTTCTCGTACGTTATATCGATAAGGGGTTCAGCCTCTACCCACTTAGTAAAATAATCTACTGCGACGACGAGGTACTTGAATCTTCCTCGAGTGGTCGGTAATGGTCCAACCAAATCAATTCCCTACATGGCAAATGTCCAAGGGGAAGTTATGGGTGTCAACAATGCTTGTGGAGTTTGTCGGATGGAGGAAAAACGTTGGCACTTGTCACATTTCTTAGCATAGGCTATACCATCAGCCCTCATCGTCGGCCAATAATACCCCTGCGTCATCACTCTTTGCAATAGTGTCCGACCTGCCACATGTGCTCCACAAGACCCTTCATGGATTTCTTCAATCAATTCTTTGACCTCGGAGGGGTGTACACATCTCTGCAAACCCACCATAATTCCTCGTCTATACAAAACACCATTAGTTAGTACATACCGAGCAGCTTTAGACTTTAATTTCTTTGCCGCGAGCTTGTCCTCTGGCAATTCTCCCTCTTCAATATATGCCCTGATGGGATCCATCCAAGATGGTCCTAAATCAAGGGTAATAACATTCATCGTCAGGTCTTCACCTATGCTCCGACTTTCCAGTACTTCAATTGGTATCGTTCTTCACAGCTCGGTACGAGTAGCTGATGCTAGTCGGGCCAGTGCGTCTGCTTATGCATTTTTTATTCTGGGTATTCTGATCAACTGAATGGCATTAAATTCTGCCAACAATTCCATCACCTTTGCATGATATTTTACCATTAGTTCTCCTTTAACCGCATATGTTCCCATCACCTGATTCACAATTAATTGAGAATCACTGAATACCATCACTTGTTGTGCTTCCATAATCTTTGCTAAATTAAGACCTGCTATCATGGCCTCATACTCAGCCTCATTATTGGAGGTTTTGAATTGAAATCGCAAGGCATATTCTATATCAATCTCGTCTGGGGTTTTCAAAACAATCCTTGCTCCACAACCTGCTGTGCAAGATGACCCATCTACATACAATCTCCATGTAGGTAACTCGTCTTCAAATTTCTTATCCAATAGAGTTCCTCGGTGAAATATCTGCTGTTCTCTTCCATCCTCCCCTGTTAATTTTCGCTCCTCGTCGACCATCTCTTCTCGCCCTTTTACCAACCGGAGTTGGTCTGGGTTTATGTCTGTTGATCCTGTAACATCCACAGATTGATCAGTGAGCAACTTTTGTTCCTCGGGGGTATCAAGATATGTAAACTCTGCTACAGCTTGCCCTTTCAATGATGATCTGGGTTCATACACAATATCATATTCACCGAGCTCTATTGCCCAGTACATCAGTCTCCCTGACTTTTCTGGCTTATGAAGGGCTTGTCTCAATGGCATGTCGGTATGAACGACGATGGTATGGGCCTGAAAATATGGCCTCATTCTTCTACTTGCTTCAATTAATGCTAATGCCAATTTTTCCAGCTTTGATTACCTGATCTCTGCACCTCGAAAAGCCTTGCTTGTGTAATAAATTGGTTTCTGGACTCCATTATCCAATCTGATCAATGCCGAGCTCACTGCATTTTCTGATACTTCCAGGTATAAGTACAACTTTTCTCCCATTACCGGTCTGGACAGTAGTGGAGGTGTTCCCAGATATTTCTTCAAGTCTTGAAAGGCTTTTTCACATTCATCATTCCACTCGAAAGTTTTTCGAAGTGTTTTGAAGAATGGTAAGCATCTATCTGTTGCTCGAGATACAAATCTGTTGAGCGCTGCAACTCGTCCTGTAAGACTCTGCACTTCCTTCTTTGTTGTTGGACATCGCAACCCTAAAAGAGCTTTGATCTTTTCTGGATTTGCCTCAATGCCTTGCTGGTTGACAATGTACCCGAGAAACATTCCTTCTCGTACTCCAAATGTGCACTTCGTCGGGTTAAGCTTCATCTGGTATTTATCCAGTTGATCAAAAGTCTGACTTAAATCAACTAGATGATCAGCAGCTTTCTTGCTTTTTGTCAGCATATCATCGACATAGACTTCCATATTACAACTGATTTGTTCAGCAAAAATCTTGTTCATCAGCCGCTGGTATATCGCTCCTGCATTTTTTAAACCAAAAGACATAACATTATAACAATAAGTACCCCTAGGGGTAATAAAAGAAGTACTCTCCCTGTCTTCAGGTTTCATCTTGATCTAGTTGTAGCCTGAATAAGCGTCCATGAAGCTGAGCAGCTCGTGCCCAGAGGTAGCATCCACTAACTGATCAATTCTGGGTAATGGAAAATGATCCTTTGGGCAGGCCTTGTTGAGATCAGTGAAATTAACACACATTCTCCATTTATTGTTTTTCTTCTTTACCATCACCACATTTTCCAACCAGTCCGGGTATTTCACATCTTCAATGAATTGAGCTTTCTGGAGCTTGTCGACCTCCTCTTGAATAGCTTGATTCTTCTCAGGGCTAAATACCCTTCTTCTCTGCTTTACAGGCTTGATCTCCTTATTCACATTGAGCTCATGACATAGGAAGTTTGGATCTATTCCTGGCATGTCTTCATGACTCAATGCAAAAGTTTTCTTCCTATTTTTCAAGAAAGTTATCAACTCCTGTTTTATTGAAGCATCCAACGATGAACCTGTCTGGGTTACTCGTTCAGGGTGCTCATCGTCCAGAATAACATTTTCTGTAGATTCCACCACCTGTCCTTTTACAAGTTGGGATTCATCTCTGGGATCGAGAGTTTCAATCTCTGTATCTTCTTCCACCTGGTAGGTAGTAGTCTTTTTACTTGATTCCTCAAGCTCCTCTTGCTCGGCAGATGAATAATAGCATTCCCGAGCTACTTTTTGATCACCTTTCACAACTCCTACTCCAAAGTTTGTTGGGAATTTTAAGCATTGATGCACTGTAGATGGAACTGCTTCAAACTTCTTCAAACCAACTCTTCCCATGATTATGTTGTAGGCTGACTGCACATTCTTATCCATCACAAAGAAGCGTATTCTTTCTGTTCGACAAGCAGGCCAAGTTCCAATGAATATATCCAACTTGATCGTCCCAAGTGGAAAAACTTTCTCGCCAGCAAAACCCAGGAGGGTTCTGTGATACGGTTCCAATTGAGATAATTTCAGATTCAAGCTGTCAAAGCATGAATAGTACATGATGTCTGCTGAACTTCCATTGTCTACCAACACCCTTGAAATCACTACTTCCTTCATCCTCATTTTGATCACCAGAGGATCGTCGTGAGGATAAAGAACACCTGCTAGGTCATTTTTTGAAAAGCCAATGACCAGCTTCTCTTTGTTTACCTTCCTCGGACGATCATCCTCGGCCAGATTTATTCGCTGAATATATGAACAAGCTTGAGCCTCTCCAAGGTAAGCCTTTCTTTCTGCAGTAAGGTCTCCTCCTCCTGCATCTCCTCCTGTAATGACATTACAATCAAATGACCCAAAACGTATAGAAAATACCTCTCGTTCTGGTTGTCTTGGTTTCTTGGGAAGGTCAGGGTCATCATCTGGATCATCTTCATGGTTTCTCTTCTTTTTCTCCTCTGCTCGACGAGGAGATCTAGACATCTCTCTAGCTCGGTCGTTATTTTTTCTTTCACCTCCCCGATCAACATATTTTGCTAGCTTTCCTCTTCGGATGAGTGTTTCAATCTCGTTCTGAACAGCTATGCAATTTTTGGTCATGTGACCATGATCTTTATGAAACTCTCAATATTTATCCTTACTCCTCGAATCAGGGTCTGACCTCAGTTTCTTTAGCCATTTTACCTCCTCGTTGTTCTTGATTTCTTCCAAGACATGATGAATACCAATTTTCAAAGGAGTATAATTATCGTATTTCTTTAGGACTTCCCATAATGATTTATTATTTCTGGAACGTTTGTCACCGCCATTGCCCTTATGCTCTTTATTTTTAGACTTGTCGACGTCCACCTTGGTGTCTTTATCCATATTCTTCTTTGCAACCATAGCTTCCTCGGCATTCATGATTTTGGTCGCTTTAGCCATCAACTCTGACATAGTTTTAGGTGGATCTTTCGCCAAGGTGTAATACAATTTATTAGGCAACAACCCACTCATCAAGGCGGTGATTGCTGTCTTTTCTTCGTAATCTATGACTTCCAGCTTCTCGTTATTGAAACGAGTTATGTAATCTCTAGTACTCTCACCAGATTTTTGTCTAACACTTAACAAGTGTGCTACTCGTTTTACTGGCTTTGATCCAAAACAGAAATTGCCAATAAACAACTCGGCCAACTAAAAGAAAGTTAAAATCTTACCCCGAGGAAGATTGTTGTACCATATCTAGGCAGCTCCAGTAAGAGTTCCTGAGAACGCTCTGCATCTCATCTCTTCAGGGACGACATAGATGTCGGTAGCAGCTTGATATTGCTCTATGTGAAGAACAGGATCTGTCTTTCCATCATATTTGGGGGTCACTACAGGTGCTCTGAACTTTGACGGTGTAGGAAAATTCACAATGGCCTGTACAAAAGGTGTTCCTCGAACAAAAGTTCGTTGTAGGGGGTTCTTTGCCTTGGCCATTTCTCCCAATCTATCCTCCAACCGTTGGATGGAACCTTTCCACGCATCATTTCCTTTATCGAGCTTGTTAGTTTGAGCAATAGATCGTTCTGAAGTAGCCTCCTGAGATTTATCTTGATGAGCAACTGGTCGTGATTGTGCTGATCCTTCTCTTAGATCTGATGGTTGTCGAAAACTCCTCGACATGGTCTTAGGTGGACTCCTATTCCTCCTAGGGCCTAATCGACTAAAAGGAGACACCCTATTCAGTCTTTCTAAAGCACTGGGTCTTTCTGGAGAGAGGATGATATGTTGATCAGTATCTGTAGCCCTTATTGACGAAGTTCGCCCAGGTTGATAAGAGAAATCATCAGACTCCTCATTACGACCTGACTCAGTACGCCTGGATCGTGAAGAAAGTAAATAAGTTTGCCTCTGACCACTTTGATGTCCTGAACGTGCAGGTGCACCGCCATGAAGGGTTTGTATGAGTTGCCTCATTGTTTCTTGCATGGCGGTTTGTCCTTGAGCCAGATTCGTCATAATCCCGGCTAGATCTGGAGGTGCAGAGGGATTCGGAGAATTTCCAGTATTTCCAGCGTTTCGATTGCTAGATTCTGGATTATTCGCCATTGATGATGAATGATTTTTGGTGAAAAACGATAGTAACAATCGCTTCCCACAGACGGCGCCAATCTGTTGATGTAAAAAATTAGATCGCTCTAATTATTCAATCACAGATAAATAAAATGAGACAAAGATTTTTAAAGTAGTCCAGCCTTATATGAATGGCCTACGTCCACTGTTATGTTATTGCTGAGTGTTTGGGAATTCTCGAGTACAAGTTCTCTCAAGAAATTCCGGTCCCTTTGAATGAGGGTGATACAAGGTATTTATAGCCCTTAAGTTGTACATGAAAGGGTTGATACATTAAATGATATACATATGAAAGGGTAATACATTTAATACAGCGTGTGCGTCAAGATGATAAACATTCAATGAATAGTTGAACTGTTGATTATTTGGCAATTCATGCTACGGCCGAGATGCAGCTCGAACCGTCTTAGTTGCTCGTTGCTCAGGAGTTCCTCGGAGCGCTAGAGTACCTCGGAGTGCTAAAGTTCCTCGGTGTATCCTCGTTGCTCGAAGAGAACATGAGTTGGTCGGGGAAATGAACTTCCTCGTTGCTATTGTGCCACGTAGATTGACACGTGTCTTCGTATTATTTGTCCATATCAGCATATTAATTTTGGTATCAACAACCACCAATCAAACAATTTATCCCAGTCTCTCACCATAACTTCCATCACACACACCTTCATCCCGTAAACCCACCATCAATCACATGCCGAGCGACCACACCAAACACCAACCCTTTACCATTAACACCATAACTACTGCCTAACCAAACCTCCTGTCATAAACCACAAACCCCATCTCAAACCCTACATCACCATTATACACCACTATCTCTAACCCATAAACCGTCGAACCCATAAACCCGTAAACCACCATCCCCATATTTAACTCATAAACCATCGAACTCGGTACCACCATATCCATTCATTTAAGCTGACACCAAAACTAGCAAAATACCCCATACTGAGAGAGAGAGAGAGAGCAAATCATTGCCAGCCATCCAACCCATAAATCATCGAACCTAGCACCATCATCTCCAGCCATTAAACCCGGCACCAAACTGTAATTCCCCGCATTTTTATGATATTAAATAATTATGGGATTTAGTATTATTGCTGGATTAATTAAATTAAAAAGGTCCGGAAATTTAATTGTTAATTAATCCAAATTTAAAATAATTATTAACTAGCGTGCCAAGGGTTAATACTTATTGATGAAAAGCATTGATTATTACCATGGGTATACGTAATATGGAATTGTATACTTTTTATAATTTGTCAGAGTGCGAAATACGACAGTTTGGTATTTTAAGTCAGGACGCGCGTGCGAGTCGTGTCGGGACTAATTATATGAAATAAAAAAAATGTTTTTGTATAACTTGAATGGTAATTTCGAGTGCTCCATTGTGTCTGAAAGTGTCGAGATAGTCAGAAAACTCTATCCGAGTATTTTATTTGGATTCCGGGGTAATTTTAGGCCTAATCGGCACCTTGCAGGGGTATTTTTGTCCTTTTGAATTTTGGAGTAATAATATGGACGAAAATTGGGAAATAAAAGATATATGTACATGGCTTAGTGAGGAGTTATCAGCTCTAAACCTATGTGAGAGAAAAGAGAAAGGCACAGAGGAAGGAAGAAGAAGCTATTAGTGTTCTTGGTGCCTAACTCAAGAACACACACCAAAAACTATACCAAAGTGTAGATCGCGAGACGAGGAACACACTCATACCCATATCAATAGCAAATCAGACTATCGAAATTAAGGCAAGTATTTATTACTTCCGATTCATAACAATAAATATGTTTATATTGGTGTAGGTATATTATATTCACTTTTGATTTTTGGGTTTTGATGAAATTGGAGATTAAAGGTTATGAATTGAAATCTGAAAAATGGATTCAGATAAATCCCTCATGTAGATAGTTTAGAAATTTCAAATTGTTGATTAATTATAATGGACGAATCTGAATTGGAGTTCATGTTTAGAAATTTGATGAATTAAGGTTTTGAATTTTTAAATTGGGGATTTTGGAAATTATAATTGTTTTATGATTAATTAATGGTTCAAAGTTAGGGTAAATCATTTATATATGTTAGAGCATTCATTATGATTAATGTTTTAGTGTTGGGGTGGAGAAATTTAGAGGTTTTAGGACTGAAATTTTGGGGAAGATGAAGTATAAACAGTAAAACGTAACAGGTCTGGCCAAAGCATAAAAAGACCCCATCTAGGATGAACGAGATGGAGTCTCATTCGAATGAGAAGTCAGAGTCGTTCAAATGACATGCTAACTCCTTCGAACGATAGGTCCCAAAAATCCCAGAAATTCCATTTTCCCCAAATCATGTTACCCAGTTAATTATGTTTAGGGATACTACCATTTACCAATATTAACTTAGTGCAGAAATATTTGGAAAATAATCCTAGAATGAAACCTTAAGTATTGAATGGGTGAATTAACATTGGGAAATTTGAGAGGGTAAATAATCGAGTAAATTGCATAATTAGTAAAGAGAAATATGCTACGTGAAGAAATATAAATATGGGTTGGGTAAATACCTAAATTGTTGTAAGGCTTCGGGAATGCCTATTATTATATGTTATCATTATTGTGTGTATAGCATACCTACGCTACTTGCTATCGAGCGGAGGTTTCGATCAGTGGACAGTCTTATCCTGGGTGACCGGATGGGGGGATATTTAACTTATACCTAGAGCATATGAACTTGGATACATGTTTTCTGTTACGTATGATATTTTCGATGGTTGAATGAGAGCGTAGGTATATGCATGACCCATTTAGCTGGTGAGTATGCTCGCCTCCAGTATTTGTGTTATGAGATCTACGGTTCGTGAGAGACGCCGAACCAATTGTCCTTTATGCAGTGAGTGATGCACCGGGACACGATAGCAGAGTATGCATTGCGCCAAGTGGTCCTAACTAAGGGGCGCAAGTTTTTATATATATATATATATATATATACATACTTGAGAATGAATGATTCTAATGTGTGAAATTAGAAAATGTATAAGTATGGATAAGTAAAGTATATCCATTGGATAAAAGACTTGCTATCAAAATAGTGAATACAAAATGGGTAACTAGGATAAGAGAATATTATTAGCGTATTATATGGGCGATACAGATTACTACCTTGAGATATATTTAGGAGTTCATGTCAATAACCTAGTTGGGAATATTATAGAGGACTAGGTTGGGGTAGACACACGCTAGGTGTGCACATTAGTAAAGGGGTGAGAATCTCATGCGAGAGTTCAGAACTAATATGCACATAATAATTGCATTAACGCAGTTTTAAATACTTGCAAAAATAAATATTTTTACAAATCGGGCTTTGACCCGTTTCTTGCTATTTCTCTTCTCTTTACTATATATATATATTATACGAGGTGTCCAGCCACCGGGTTACCTCCAGACTTAGGCGCGTGGATCATTCGAAGAGCTGCAACTGTTGTGGAAGCTGTAGGTTCTTGATATTAGATGCTTTTATCCTTTCATTCAGTTCTTAGTTCAGATATTTCAGTTAGGGCATGTGTCACCCATTTCTAGCTTGATTATTTCGGAGATTGTATTTTTCTTATTTTTTTCTTTTCTTATTGGATTGAGTATTATGATTATATTGGTTTTAGTCTTTGAACTGGAATGTTTTATCCAGTCTCATTTATGTCAGTATTTGATTTATGCTCAGTATTTATCCTTGTGGAATGGGAATGGCTTATATATTAAAGCATAGAATTTATTAATGGATTAATTGGGTATAATTAATTTGGAAAATATTTTGACACTTAGCTTAATTAATTATTAGGTGATTACACTACACCAAAAACAGGAATCTGGCACGGTTTAAAACTGTGTCAGATCAAATTTGGCACGGTTTTGAACTGTGCCAGAATCAGGTGTTCCAAAATGGTCAGTTTTTTCTGGCACGGCTCAAAAGTGTGCCAGATTTGACCAAACAGGAACACTTTTGGCACATTTTAAAACCGTGCCAGAATTTAATATTTCGGGCACACTTTTGGCACACTTTATAACTGTGCCAAATTGAGTACATTTTGATACACTTTTGGCACAGTTTAAAACCGTGCCAAAATTTGATATACTTTTGGCACGGTTTTGAACTGAGCCAAATTTTTGGATTAAAGAAAAAAAATTAATTATAAATAATATTACCCCAAAAAAAATCAACAGCATTTCCACTATTTTTCGTACATGTTTTAGAATAACAAAAATTCAATAATAATATAAAACTAGCATGACAAAAATAGTACAACAACAATAAAAATAGTTTGCAACAACACTAATACACATCGAGACAATAATCCTACTAAAAATTAATGGCTCAAATTCCATTAATAAAAATTTTATGTCAATACATATGAAATTCATCTGAATACATGAGGAGTTTGAATTTTATCTCAATTCATGTCAATACATATGAAATTCATCTCAAATTCCCCAGTCTTCTCTTCAAGCAGCATTAACGCGTTTAACTCCTCATTTATCAAGCAATACTGGTTCGCCTCTATATGCACAACCATCGAACATCCAATGAGTTCCAACCAATAAAACAAAAAACAAAAAATAGTAATTAATTCTTATCATTTGACAAGATTGAAGGCCAATAATTTAATAGAGACTTAACATATATTCTTTCAATCACCCTTTTTCTCGCATAAAAAATTCACATAACAAAATATAACTCTCATGATACAAATATTAATCCAATCCAATGCACACAAAAAAATATAATGCTGATGCCTAAAGGCAAGATTGGGATTTTGGAGTCACCAACTTGTTTAGTGAAATTGAGTCGCCAACTTGTTTGTCGGAATTTATGTGTTAATAAAACTACCATATTCTTATTTTATAGTGTAGTCCAAAAACTCAACACCAAATGAAAATATGTTGACATTAGAAACAATTAAACATTTTTAATAATACACTAGTTTGAAATGTGGCTTGAAATCTAGTGAACTCAAAAACATGTTTTAGTCACAGTTCAAAGAGGTAACAATGGAAGTGAGAACTATAACTACCAGAACTTATAAAAGTTGACAAAGTACATTGAAGCCTGCTTGTGTTTGACAGTAACCGAGAGTAAAAAGTTACATGATTGAATATTGAATAAAACAAACAAAAAAAAGATCAAAAGTTACCTGCTTGGCGTGGCTTGCTGTGGCGAATCACTGACTCGAGGGAGGGACCCGAGAGAGATGAGGATTGGTAGGGGCAGAAGAGGAGTGGCACTGGTTTGGGGTGAGCCGCCTTGCCTGAAAATTGACAATACAAATCAAATCTAACTAGTTCATTCCAGTAACATTTGATTTTAATTAACATCAGGTGGTATAATTTATATGAGTTATTGGATGAAATTGAAATACTAGTTTAGGAGATGCTTGGTTCAAGAATTATACAGCCAATCCATGATCTTATTGTCAAAGATAAATTTTCTATTTTTATAATTTATGAGTTGTTGGATGAAATGCGTAGGGCAACACTATTTTATAAATTGAATCTTGAATATTGATTTGAAAAAAAATTCTTGACTTACCCCATTTTCTGTGGTCGCGATCACAACTTTAGAACATACAGTATAAAGTTGTTGATGTATTATGGAGGTATGGAGCTGCTGCTGTGCGACCACTTAATCAAGTTGTTGCTGTGTGGCCGCTTAATTCTCACCTCTATTGTAGCTGCTGCTGATGTATTATAGAGGTATGGAGCACTCAACACCTGAAACCATACAAAATCGAAATCATTTGAATCAAAGTCCAATCATTGTCAAAACCATTCTCAAGTACAAAATTAGATGCGCACATGGATGTGCCATGCACACACACAAATATGACATTAATTACTTTTGGTGTACTCAAGCCTACGATGCCCTTGGTGCCTATAGTAGACCCTTGAAATGGTGTGCAATTTGCCGCATGACACACCACGTACCTACTATGGAGTATGGACATGTCATGTTGAAATCTTTAAAAGATACTTTGTAAGGATCAACCTTGTTTATGTAAGGCAGAATGCTTGTAGTTTCATAAAAAAAAGGGTTTAGAATCAACCTTCTTTATGTAAGGCTCCATAAGGAACGTGAGCTTACCATCTCCATAAGGAATGTGACCCCTGTCAAGTATTTAAACCATTAATGAAGTTATATTATTCTATAAATATATTATATTATCATAGTAATCATTTCAGAGGCAGATAAACATTAAAAATGATTTATATGCCACTTGTTAATAACACACTCCTGCTACATGAGTTATCCCCACCCCATTTCTAAACCATAATGATCCAAATCTTAATAGTCCAAATTCCATAGTAATCACCAGTGCCACAACTGTTTTCAGCAGTGTACAAGCAACGAATTAGTAAAATAGAGATTATAAATCATTCTAATAGAGATTCCAAATAAGGTTTTTTCAAAATCATTTAATTTTCAATATGATGAATGTATTTATGGGTATATTGTGTAAGGCTCATGGTGTTATATATTATAAAGAAATTGATCCTTAGAGTCCTCTCATTCAACTAACTCTCTATCCTAAACAGTCCTTACAGTCGCACTTCTTAGCATGGTGAAGTCCACCAAGCCATCAGGAAATTAAGTCCCCATTTGTATCCAAAAACTCTCATTTTCATAAAATTCAACCTTTTTGAGTTGTTCAAAACTGTCGCAGTTATTTGGTATTGATCATGGGTCATTACAAACTAAGGAGTAATAAATGATGGTGAATATAGCAGTGAAATATATTCTCTATAATGATGAAAGATGGGATCTTAGGAATGCGTATGTATTAACCTTTCTGATTTCATTTCACTCCTCTTCCCTTATGATTATCCTTAAAAAAGTGAAGGTTCCAATAAATAGTTATGTTCTTTCTCTCTTCTTATTGTTGGAAGTTGCAATATGTCTCCTTGGTTAGACATGGACTAATGTTACCTGGAACGTGTTAATATGGTTATGTGTAGATCTGTTCAGACTAGGAACTGAGCTATTTGTGCCAGCAGCTCCAGCTCGGCTCATTTGTTAAGCAAAAGAACCGAACTCCGTCTCGATTTTGAGCTCATTTAAAAAATTGAGCTCGATATGCTCATCTTGTTTAATAATATAAGAGCTCAATTAGACCCATCAGTACCGAGCTACTCGAGCTCAGATCGTTCATTAAGAAAACGAATTGTGCTCGAACTTGATCTCAAACTCGTTTATGAATCGAACTCTATTTCAGTTTGCGGTTTTCTTGGAGATATTATTTTTATCGTTTTGGGTACCATATAAAGTGTATATACATAGTTCAGTGAAAGACAAATATACTTAAGTTTTATTTTTTTGAATTAGGTTTTTTATGAGACGTTAGTATCGGAATGCTCTGTATTTTACCCGAACACACATGTTCAATCTTTTATTTATTTAAGATAATTTTTTTAAACAGTCGCCGAGTATTGAAGTACCTAGGTTTTTGTCGATTTTCCCGAGATGGAGCCAATTGAGAGAGTTTTGTAACATATATGAGCAATAAGGAAGACTTATGTGAGCAATAAGGAGGAATTTACTTGAATAAATCCTATGCCTCAGATAGGAAGTCTAGCAGAATTCATTTTAACATTGATTTCTCATTGCTTTCCTTCTTGAGACACCAAAGCAAACACTTTATTAATAAGTGGAATTGGGTCTGTGAGAAGTAGAAATGTCTCTTAAGCATCACCACAACGAATGTAGGGACCACATAAACTTGAACAGATTATTCAAAGTTAAATGGTATTAGTGGTTTTAAATATTTTGTCATTTCCATAGTGGCAGCTCTACCGATTCAAAATTGGTGTAAAAAATGTTAACTACATACATTTGACTCTTACCAATAGAGATGCAGTCTCGGGGCTCTGGTAACTTTGTTTGTGCGCTTTAACAGTGACCATATAATTTCCTTGATAACCTTCGATTAGTTAGTAGCTTTATGTTCGTAAGATATAACTTCTACATCGGATTTCAGGCATCGGCGTATACACCTTGACTTGGAAAGTTTATGCATCAACAACAACAGGTAACTTGGCCTCGAATGTAATATAACGTAATATAATGTACCATTCTAACTAAAAAATAGAAGTCATGGATTTCACCATATTAAACTGATATAATTAAGCACCAATTGTGTCAAAGCACTTTTTTAAATACAACAATATTGTATTGGCATGTAACATCTTTTTTACAGAACAAAAAAATGTATATAATTGCATTGGATGTGTATATATAATAGAGACAACCGGATAATTAGACCTCCATTTGCGGTAGCAGGCAATGGTTAGAAGGTAAGGGTGATTTGCTCCTCTCTATTCTTAATTATCTTCTGCATCATTCCTTCATTTGTTATGAGTGAACTCACCCATTCCCCGTGTTTTTTCACTCCTATTCCAATTTTCCTTTTACTGCAATCGAGTTTGTGCCAAAGCATATAAAATTACATGTATTCCATTCACGAAACTAGGGATTAAGGACCTGAATTGAAGGGCCTTTTGTGTTCAGATTAAGCATGGATAGATGAAACTTAATGAGTTTTCTTTTCAAACACATAAGCATGTGATGTTGATTAAACTAGAAATCAACATAACAAGAAAATAGGATTGACATCATAAAAAAAAGTTATGAAATTAGTTTTTTAGGTGAACTCAATTCCCTCAATCATGCATTCCCCTATAAAGAGGCATGTCAGTTTCCTTCACTGGGAAACGAGGCTGACATGTAGTTGAGGTTTGTATAGTTTGGTTAAAAAAAAGTGGAGTTATAAAATGTGAGTATGCTTTGTTATTAAACTTCGAGTTTATCTTAAATGAGTTTGTCATTGAGTCCGAGATCATGAATTCAAATGTAGGTGCATAGCATTTATGGGCATCTTATGTGAAGCTAAAAAACTATTGGGTTTCAAAATAAAACACCCGAGTTGGAGTACTTGACCTTATACATTTAGCATAAAATAATAAATGACCACTTATCATTTTGCACTATGTCTTTGCAATTCCATATGTGCCCAAGTGTTCATTGCAAGAACATATTAATAACCAAGAACTACACCAACACATTATAGAGATCTCTAAACAGACCCTAGAAATTTATTAATCACGTGAGCATCTCCGAAAAGTGTTTCAATTCACAAACTAAGATATTTTACAAGGAAATTAGTGTAACCAAAAGTCTTGAGCTAAGAAAACATATTATTAATAGTGAGCTAAGCAAACAAAAGTAAAATTAATCAAAATGCATGTTGATGCATAAAAATAATGATCTCCAGATAGTTAATATGAGTAGATTAAAATAAATTGGAAAGATTTCAAAGGGGTAAAGGGTCAATGCGTTGCGAAGCTTTTGTGAGTGAGATAGGCAAAAAGTAATGAATGTATTCATTTTGGAATTGCATCAAATGCTTAGAGAACACAACAAAAATTTGGCAATTGTTGTAATATCTCTTTTGTAGGAACCAAAATTCAATAAGATTCAACAACATTCAAGCCCAAATGAATAGATTAAAATAATGACTTACAATATTCTTCATGTGACTCTTCCACGACACATTGATCCATTATGAGTGCAAATATGGATATTTTGCATGGTAAAAAATATTTGAAATGAATATAATACAAATGATATTCTATTTCTATAATTTTTCTCTTTATGGGTATAATTTTCGAATAAATAGATGCTATGCGCTTTGAGCGAAGACATGTACATGATGATAAATACCTAGTTGCAACAACAAATTAAAACAAAATATACCACATAAAAAAATTAATCAAATTCTAGAAAATCCTATCAATTCTAAGTTATTCCAGACTTATATTTGAACCCACTACAACAAGTAATTTCACCCCAAGATATAATATTAGACAATTTCTCGTAAGCAATATAGAATTATAGAATTGATGAGATGTATGTATCTATTTTCTAAATCCGAGCTTTAGCAACGAATGACAAGAAGGGGGATAGATGTTCTAATAAAAAAATGCAAAAACAATTTCCATGGTACTATATTCAAAAGCCCTAATTTATTTCTACTTCAAATAAATATGATAAACAAATTGGGTTCAAACTTACCGATTGAATATAAAACCCCGAAGCTCATTAATCAACCATTCAAAATCTTTGGAGGGAATTTACAATACATTTACTATACAGGTTAAATTTATAGGTTTCAAAAGCAGAAGTTGGGTATTTGGGAAACAAAACTCAATTGGTTCCAAGATCCCCGATGAGTTTCTAGGGTTCGAAAACGAAAGTTGAAGCAATGAAAAACTGTATTTCGTTCTGCAGGTTTTGGGGGTTGGTTAGAAAAGAGAGGACTTTGTGTTGAAGGAATGAAAGCGGGAGTTCCATTTTAGATGGGCGGGAAATTTTTTTAGGGTATTTATATTTTAGTTAAGTGTGCTCAATTTTGGCACACTTTTAAACAGTGCCAAATTTTGGCACTATTGTAAAGTGTGCCAGATTGTCATTAAACCGTGCAAAAATTTGGCACAGTTTTAAGCTGTGCCAGATTTTTATTATCAAGGTATGCCAAATTGTTGTTTTTGGTGTAGTGTTAATAATGAAAATTATTTTTCGACAGTGATGCTAAGAATGAACTAACCAGACATTTTGATTTTAATTTAATAAAGGACCGATAACCCGGTATTTAATTAGGTGAGGTGTCACACAAACCCCACAACCTAATTACCTACACCACCCAATTAATTTTATAGAAAGAGAACTCAAAACTCCTTAAATTCCTTGATTAAAAAGGCTAGCTTAGTGGGTTTAGGAGAAGTTGGGTGAGGATGGTGGGGGGGCGCAAAGGCTATGCTTGGTCACACATAAGAGATAGAGAAAATTAGGTTAGCTTTGGTTTCTTTTGGGATTTTGTCCCCAATTAGAAGTTTGAACTTATTATTATTTTAATGAAATGTACCACGATTTGACATGGCTTAAAACCGTGCCTAATTTTAGCACAGTTTTAAGTGTGCCAAATGGGGAATAAACAATGGAAATTTTTGGCACGGTTATAAACTGTGACAGATTTTCCTTGTTGAGGCATGTCAGATTAGTATTTTTTGTATAGTGATATTTAAAGCGAACTATTACCCACATTGTCAACAGATTCAGAGTCGTCCACCTCTTCTTCCAAGATGCTCATATCCCTTGGATCATTACCTGTCTCCATATCATCAAAATAAGTTGTATCCCTTCTTTGTAGCAGAGCCATTCCACAAACTTCTTCAGATCCATAGAAGGTCAACTCGAAGAGATAATGCAAGCTAGTCTCCCTCAAGGCCACTACATATCTAACCTTCTCTCAAAGCCACATGACTAAAAAAAGTAGTAGACTAAAAAATACCAATAATGATACATTTTGATGCAAGAATAAAAGCATAACATAAGTAAAGTTTCGCAAAAATAAGAAAAATATAATAAACAAATGCGTGCCTGACCGCTGTGCACAACAGAAGAGAGGTGACTGGCAGGCTCTTACAATAAAAGATCCTGGTCCCTAGTTTGAGGTATATAGTGGCACACGCCTACATCCCTCACCACCATCTCCATAGAAATCTCTATATCCGCCTAATCACCATGTTCTCCATCCTCCCGTTGAGGCCTAACATCTGGGAGATCATCCAAAAGGATCTCCAAAAACTCCCCAACCTCTATCTTAGCCATAGTAGACCCATCCTAAATAAAGAACTCCAAAAGATTCGAGAAAATTCAAAAAACCCTCAAAAATAAAGAAAAACGGATAACTATGGAAGCTAGAGAGAGTGAAAAGGTGAGAAATTAGGAAAAATGGGAAATTTCCCATTTATATGGAAGGGTTGGACGCTCGCTTGACCGATTGGTCACACACATCCATCACTTAGCCGATCGGTCCTACCCATTAATTCAACCGATAAATCATTTTTTCGCCCAACCGATCCCTCAACAAATTTCAAAAATTAAAATTTAAACTAAAAAATTCATCCTCCTCCTCAAGAAAAATTAGAAATTCCTTATTTATGACCCAACTCTCCTCGAACCCTATCTCATGGAAATGGTTCTCACACGATTCAGTGTATCGATAAATGCCCCGTCTCATCCAAGCGATTTAAAAATAATTAGGTGTATTGACAAACACCCCGTATCATGCAGACGATTTTAAAACAATTCGGTGTATCGATAAACACCCCGTCTCATGCACACAATTTTCAAACAATTCGGTGTATCAATAAACACACCATCTCATATGAATAATTTTTAAACAATTTGGTGCATCGACAAATACTCCCTCTCATACATATGTTTCTCACATAATTTAGTGTATTGATAAACACCCCGTCTTATGCAGATGGTTCTCACGTGACTTGGTGCATCGATAAACACTCAATCGATCTAGTGTGCCGTCAAACACCTCATTTCAGGTAGACGATTCTCGATAAAGTCTGGTGTCACTTTAAAGACCCCATCTCATGCAGACGGTTTTCAAACGATTTGGTGTAGCGATAAATACCCCGTCTCATGCATATTGTCCTCACATAATTTGGTGTATCAACAAATACCCTGTTTCACGCGGATAATTCTCACATGATTTGGTGTATCGATAAAAACCACATCTTACGCAGACGGTTCTCAATCGATCCGGTCTATTATCAAATACTTCATCTTATGTGGACGGTTCTTAATTAAGTCTAATGTTACTTGAAACATCCCGTCTCATGCGGGTGGTTCTCAATCGATCCGGTGTATCATCAAACACCTCATCCCAGAAAGATAACTCCAATCAACAAGATGTTTCGTAAAAACACTATGTCCTACACATACATTAAAATAAACCACAATCAATCATGAGGATGGTCAAGAAACCACTGCAATCCTTCACAATAATCTCAAAGGAACATTCATAAACTCTTAAAGGGAACGTAATCCTAAATTTCCTACCGAATAATTTCCATTTTCCAGCAGTCGCGAAATGACTATCTTGCTTTACAATTGCATTCGCCCAAAAATAAACTCTGGTTGAGGGTCTCTATAGACACCCATTTTGCTCCATAAATATTACACCAACCTATCATGGCCTCCTAAAGGCCCAAATGAAATTTAAGTCTCAATACAAGTAAAAAATGCCTCACTAAAAGGCCCAAAAGCCTAAGAGGCCCAAAAATAAATCACCCAAATAAGTTAAGCTGGCCCAGAACAAGCCCAAAGGCCAAGTGGAAATGTGCTTGACCGATCGGTTCGGGGTGTACAGTACCCATGATTGATCGGTCCTTTGCTTTAGGCAGCTTGCCTATAAAAGGGGGCCCTCACCTACCATTTCAGCAAGCATTAAGTCCGTTCTCAAATGATAACTTTCTATCCAAAAGTTGTTCTCTCTTTAAAAAACTAAAAACCTCTCTCCATTGACCTTTAAAACCCCTTTCCAAGCTTAAATTTAGAGTTATAACCCAAACCCCTCACTTTTTTCTCTTCTCTCAAACCTAAAAGAAACCAAAAATCCCTTTTTTGTCTCTTTTTACTTTCTTTTTTATTCAAAGATACTTTATCCTAAAGTAACCTTAGATATACTCCGTAAAAAGTTGATTCTGAGTAGGAATGTTGCTGAAATAATAATAACACGTGTAATATTACAGGTACGCTGCTTCTCAACCTTTTATTTTGAGGTCTTGATGTAAAAGGGTGGTGTTGTGCTGCAAAAATCACCCCCAAATACTATTTTCTTCATATCCTTATAATTTTAGGCTTGATGTTTCTCTAAAGATCACGCACGAACTACATTGACTTTGATTCCACCTATGGTGGATATGTAGGCGTATTAGAGAAACCCGATCTCTAAAACCAAAGTAAGATTTTGTACAGATTCATCTATTTTCATCCTTTTTTCTCATAAAACATCTAAACAACCAAATAAAAGCTCCAAAATTGAATCGCTTTGTGCTTGTTTATTCGATCGTTTGGACTACCGCCAGAGTGAACAAGTTTGACTTTTTATATATCTGTTTATATTATCTACACACACATCACACACTACACGGTACACTCTACGTATATATTAAATATTTTCACTTTATTATTTTATTTTACACAATAACATGTTGTATACATAGTTTACATTTACATTTGAAACCGAAAGCGCGGAGCGGGTACCTAACACCTTTCCAATCTATAACCTAGTCCCTGAACCTTTGAGTTTATAGTTAAACACACAGATCACTTGCCATCACTAAGTCTCCAGCGAGGCCTTCCCCTTTCTTTTGTCCGCTTTGTGTAAAATCAAATGTCGACTCCATTCTTTTTCTTTTTAAGAGAGAACGAGGCGATGAACCCCATGTCACCCTTTTAAAAAATACCCGTAGGACATTTAAAAAATAAGTGCACCCCCTCAATGGTTTTGAGCAGGGACTCTGCTGCCATGGGTATTGTTTTGGTTCTTTTAGAGATTGGTTTTGATTTTAGGAAGAAGATGAAAAAGAGACTATTTTTATCCAAAAAAATACAGGGGTAAGTCGAAATACAAATTAATGAGTTTTTTTTAAAGAAAAAGTAACGGTTATTAAAATATATGGAGTTATATCTAATATTTCAACTTTGAGGGGGTTAAGTTAAAATATGACAGTATCTCAGAGAGTTAAGTAAAAAAAAGCCCTATATTTTATTATGAAATATGGTGGACCACGAAATTTCATTAAAAATTTCAAAGACGAAGTGGGTTCATTGCAAAGTTCATATATATATATATATATATATATATATATATATATATATATAGAGAGAGAGAGAGAGAGAGAGAGAGACGTGTGTGTGCAGACATTTTTAGCCTTCAAAACTCTTATGATCTTCTGATCCACTCCGTAATCATTTTTTTTATAAAATTTGCTGAAGTGGATATCCTAATCATGAATATCATCTTCACCAAATTTCATACCGACCACATTCATTTAGGCCGTTAAATAGACAATTCTCATGGATGAGAGTATTTTAAAAGATTCAAAACATTATTGATGATGCTAAGATTTAGCACCACCAGATAAGTGATGATGAGCTCAAACAGTAACTACAATGGCAGCCATAGAGATGTATATATGTGTAAGTGTATAAAAGGGGATGAGTATAAGAGGAATAAGACAATGATGTACAGTGGTTCAGCCAATTAGGCCAACTTCCACTGTGAGTGTGTGATCCACTAAATATGGGCACTAATGGCCTTGGATACAATGCACATAAGCTCACACTCTCTCTCTCTACTGTGTGTACAAGAAGAGTTTTAGATAGGGTTACAATTATCCATCCCTCTACAGGATTGTAGGTGACAAGTATATATAGGGCTTGGGGGGAGTAGTGTACCCCCCAAGCATGCATGGTGCATGTGAATGATGATCTAGCCAATCCCCTGCTGACACCTGGCGGTGCCACTTGTGATTAAAGATGACATAATATTCCCTCACGTGAGGGGGTGATATTGTTATAACGGTCTTGTCCATGTGCCATATGAGTCCCACGCCCACTGTGCCACACATATCCCAAATCACGCACTGTGATGACGTCACCCTCGGCCTAAGATGCCAGGCCGAGGCTAAAATGGATGTTGGCATCGGATTCGGTCGAATGTGGCCTCGTACTGTCGTCCCCTCATAGGGTTGTCTGAGCTATAATGAGGGGTCGGCCCCTTGAAGGGACGTCTGGGCCACAATGAGGGGGTCGGCCTCTTGAAGGGTCGTTTGGGCCATGATGAGGGGTCGACCCCTTGAAGGGTCGTCTGTGGTCGATCATTCCTGTTACGGAGCCATGGTCATTGGACTCGCCCTGGGCCTGAGCCCCCGTCTGGGTGGAGGACACCCTCGGCTTGGCCGAGGGTAAATGTGGGTATATCAATTACTGCCCAGCCCTTAGCCATCGATGTTGTTGAGATGGATGAGGTGTAATATTGCCTTGGAATTCTCAAGTGTGTGGTCAAATGGATAAGTGATCTGTCACGTTACTTAGTCTGGTGTCCATCGTCGTTTCAGTTTCCCAGATGTGGCGGACGCACACTCAGCTTGGGGTTTTATGCCCTAATGATGCTTTAACTCGTGGGCTGTATTTTGCATTGATTATTGCGCCCACTAATTAGTAAAGTATATAAAGGATTTTTGAAACATTTAATTCTTTTCTTCTCCTTCCTCTTCGTGCGCCAGCCATGTCTCTCTAACTCTTTAGCGATTCCAACTGCCATTTCTGCGATTTGTCTCAAGCTTCGTTGTCTTTGCCTCAATCCTCGGGTAACCTTTCTTTGCATTAGATTCCTCATTTATCCTTCAACTTCTGTTTATAATTTGCATTTTGCATTTAGGTTTCTTTTCATTTTTTCCTTGGTTGTTTTGATTTTTTCAGTGTGTAGACCCGCCTTATAGTGGTGGTTGTAGGGAAACATTTAGACTTTTAAGTTCTTCAGCCTTCGCCCCCCATCTTTCAGTGGTGGTTCAGGGCCTCTTTGTGGCATTTATAAGGCTTTCTTGCTTTTTTGGCGTTCTTCTTCGGCGAACTGTTCTTCTTCGGTGAACTGTTCTTCTTGTTCTTGAGTGGTCAAACTTAAAAACTTTTCATTTCTTTAGGTTTGATCCAAGAGTCAAATTTGGTCAACTGTGAACTTATTTGTAGTTAGCTTAGCTAAATTCCTTTAAGTGTAGGGTCTTCCCCTTAATGCTTATAGAATTTTATGATTTAGCCGAGGAATTCCCAACCTTGAGGGAGAAGTTCTTTGTTGAGATTAGATGAATAGAGGAGGAGGATGAGCGAAGACGAGGGGCCGGCCTTAATTGGGTACGACCCATTTTCCCCATTACTTTAGCCATAATAATACCATCTGAGTCCTGCGGGTCGTCTTGTCATCCAGCCAAGAGTCAGTCATACGAGAGGGAAATGAATGAGAGAGCATCGTCACCGACGGGTGCTGGTCCTTCTTAGAGGAGAGAGACACCAACTCGTAGCCCAGGAAGATAGGCCGAGGGGACAGATTATGCAGAGTCTGTCCCTATGACAACCCTGTCCCCTCTTACCTTTCAGGTAGCCTTTCCAGATGGCCCTCCGATAGGCGATGAGGTTAAGGGTTTCGGAGATGATAATGAGAGTTCTGATGATGATGGTCGAGTTGATACTTCTAGTGCCTCAACTTATGTATCGTCAGTTAAGGATCGTGATATCTTATTATGGAGGCATCTCTTTGGTATACAGTCCAATATAAGTATCCCAACTGAAGATGAGAGGGTCTTTCAGGGGGACGAGGGAGAGATTGATGTTTACGAGCAGATGCTAAGGATAGGTGTTAGGTTCCCTCTACACCCTGCTATAGTCGACATCTTGTCTACCCTTGGGGTTTATCCTTCTCAACTTCTGCCCAATTCATGGAGGACTATCCTCGATAATATTTCCCTCTGGAAGAATACTTTCACCGACGAGCCCTCGACCGATATGTTCATTACCTGCTACAATATCACCTCGTCGTCCAAACAGCCTGGGTATTTCCATTTGGGTGCTAAGAAGTTTGACAAGAAGCTTTTTCACGTGGCTCAGACTTCCAGTCATAACTGGAAAAAAGGTTTTTCTTTATCTCTGGGGATTGGGAATTCCCCACCGAGGATGATCCAGTGGAAGACAGTCCGAGGGTTCCAAAGGTATGGTCCAACCCTTCAATGAAAGCGTGATCAGACCCGGGACTCAGCTTGGAGGAGAGGGTCATTATTGACTACCTGAGGGAGCGAGGGAAAGAGGGTGAACTTGCTAAATTTGAAGCTTTGATGACCCCTCATTTCCTAAAAGAAGCTGGTCTGAGGGTCGGCCCCCTAACAGAACTATGTGAGTGGTTTTTTGCTCAATATTTGATTTTTCCCAAGTGTTTTATCTTTGTCTCTGTATCTTTCTAATATATCATCTCCTTTTCAGGTTGTCCTACAAATATATATGATCAGCTCTGGGAGATGATTGCTTCAAGTTTACTGTCTGGCTTGGGAAAGGAAAAAGACAAAGAGCCTCAGCAGCTTCAGAGAAAGACAAAGGTCGTGGGGCCGACACATATTGAGCCGACCATCGATAGTAATAAAAGAAAGGATCCAGAAGTTCTGGTTGACCCTCGGCCAGATTCTAGGACGAGGGCGAGGGTGGAGGCCCCTCAGACGCACATCGAGGGGACTAGTTCCTCCTCCTCATGGGTGCCTTCTGGGCCCAAAATCTGAAGTTTCTGAAGGCTGAACCTTCTTCTCTCGTAGCCCACCTGAGGGCAGCAAAAGCTTCCATATTTTCTTCCCCTTCAACCGCGAATTATGACTTTTTATCAAAGATGCCCCCGGCTAAGGTCTATGACTACGGTCTACATAGTCTGGCTCAGGTACTCTTAACTTCACTTCTTTAGTCAGATTTTCACATACTGTTCCTTCGATCTCTTAATATGTGTTCGTCTCTGTGCAGACCGCCTGCACCTTTACCTCGTCCACCAAGTGAATGGACGAAAATCAATAAAAATTTATGAGGCCGAGAGAGCCATTTAACATGAGGCTGACTTACTGACTGAATTAGAGACTGTTAGGGCTGAGCTGGAAACTGTAAGGATTGGTCATGCCAAGGTTTTGGATGAGCTGATAAAGCAGCATGATGCCGCCTTGAAGGTGAAGGACGACCTCATTAAAGAGAAGGAAATTCAAGGTTGAACTTGTTGAGGCAGTGAGAAAGACCAAGGTCGATGCAGTGGAGGCCTAAAAGCTTTCGAATGAGTTTCAAGGCTTTGGTCTTGAGTACTTGGAGAGGGGGATCAAGACGGCCTATTGGTGGGTCGTCTTGAAATTTACTGATGTCGTGTCTTCAGTTCGCTCCTCTCTTGAGGCAGTTCAGTTGGATGACCTCCTTATTGCTGAGGCTTTATCCCATGTGAAGTCCCAAGTGCACGTCGAAGGTACCGGCACATTTGAGGATCGACCTGTTTTGGTCATCGTAGAAACTCCTATTGATGTTGAGGCCATGCCCTCCGATGTCGCTCAATAGGGTGGCTGTCTGTAGCCAATACCCTATTCATATAACAAATATTTTTGTACTTTATTTTTGTTGGACAATCAATTATAACACACGGTTTATAATATAGTCTCTTCATGTCTTCTATGCTTGCCCCTTGCATGATTTATCTAGTGATATTTTAAATTAACCATCCCATTAACTCCCCCTCGTCTTTCTTGAGGTAAATGGGGGGTCCTCCCCACCATTTTCCCTCATCATAGCCGAGGGTGGTTACCACCAAGTTAATGATGTTTTAAATTAATTCAAGTCCCCCCTCGTCTTTGTTGAGGGTAAATGGGGGGTCATCCCCACCATTTACCCTCATCATAGTCGAGGGTGGTTACCACTAAACAAATGATGTTTTCAATTAATTCAAGTCCCCCCTTATTTTTCTTGAGGGTAAATGGGGGGTCATCCCCTCCATTTGCCCTCATCATAGCCGAGGGTGGTTCAACAAGGATAACCCTAATCATGCTATCATTAACAAACACAGGATGAAGAGCTAATATGATATTCTCATTGACATTCCAAGTGTTCTGTTGGAGCAACACATTCATTACAACTGTGGTTCGACAGGACATTACATTATTGATAGTACTTATTCAAATG
This sequence comes from Sambucus nigra, assembly GCA_949130495.1. Lineage (NCBI taxonomy): Eukaryota > Viridiplantae > Streptophyta > Magnoliopsida > Dipsacales > Adoxaceae > Sambucus > Sambucus nigra. Next base: position 527,880,637 of record OX422209.1, read on the forward strand.
ATCTGCATTCTAGGGATTCGAAAAGGGTTCCCCTTCAAGGTTTTCTAATCTATAGGTTCCAGGGACAACTTCATCAATGACCCTATACGGGCCATGCCAATTTGGGTGGAGCTTGTTAGGCTTTTGCCAAGTCTTTTTGAGGACCAGGTCCCCCATAGCGATTGGCCTTTGCTTCAACCTATGGTTGTAAAACCTGTCAGTCCTCTGCTGGTAGGAAGCTTGCCTCATCTCAACGTCTTCCCTTCTTTCCTCGATAAGATCTAAGTCAAGTCTCCTTTCTTCTATATTTCTTTGTGTGTTATACATTTGGACTCTGTGAGTAGGAAACCCAATCTCGGTGGGGATGATAGCTTATGAGTCATACGCTAGCATGAACGGGGTTTCTTCGATAGGAGTCTTTATCATCGTTCTGTAGGCCCACAGTACAATGTACAACTCCGCAACCCATCTTCTTTTGCCCCCTTGAGTTTTTTCTTGATCCCATCTAGGATTACTCTGTTTGTAACTTCAGTTTGCCCATTAGCTTGAGGTCGGCCTGGGGACGAGAAGAATTATTTGACACCGACCCTTTTGCAGTATTTCTCCAGAGATATATTCTTGAATTGAGTCCCGTTATTCGAGATGAGGGTGTTGGGGAGACCATATATGCATATAATATTTTTCCAGATAAACTAGAAGGTCTTTTGCTCGGTGATCATTACCATCGGTTTCGCCTCTACCCATTTTGAGAAATAGTCAATTGCTACGATCAAGTATCAATAGTTATTGATGGCCCTAGGCAATGGCCCTACTAGATCGATTCCCCATACTGTGAATAGCCATGGGGATGTGATGGAGGTAAGAGACTGATGGGGATGGTGAGGGATGGTGGCAAACCTTTGATATTTATCACACTTTTTTACGTATGCCGTGGCGTCTTTCCCCAGGTTCGGCCACCAATATCCTTGGGTTACTATCCTCTTTGCTAATGACCTGCCCCCAATATGGCTTGAACATGACTCCTCATGCACATCTTTCAAGATGTGGGGGACCTCAGACGGGTGTGCACATATGAGCAAGGGGAGCAAGAGCCCCTTTTTGTACAAGGTGTCTCCGATGACAGTGAATTTTGCGGCTCTATATCTCAACTTCTTCCTTTCATGTTTTGCTTCTAGCATCTCCCCCTCTTTAATGTATCTGATTAGAGGGTCCATCCATGAAGATTCCCTATTGATATTTAAACAAGAGCCTAGTGTTCCCTCTTCCTCTTTAATCGTTGGTCGAAGAAAAATTTCCACTGGGACTGTCCTTCTGATATCTGTTCTAGTTGCTGAGGCCAGCCTAGCAAGTGCATCGGCTCGGCCATTATCAAGGCTAAGTATCCTCTTCAACTTTACTTCTTTAAAGCTCTTCAATAGTTCCTTTACCCTTTAAAGATATTTGGCCATTCTCTCATCCTTGGCCTCGTAGGCTCCTAGTATCTGATTCATCACTAGTCTTGAATCACTATGGACCAAGATCTGGCAGACACTAGGAGACTTAGCTAAGGAGAGGTCTGCTATTAGGGCCTCATATTCAGACTCGTTGTTGGAAGCTTTGAAGCTGAACCTCAGGGGGTACTCGATGTCTGTGTCGTCGGGTGCTAATATAATTAATCCAGCCCCACTTCAGCTCTCACAAGAAGACCCGTCAATAAAGAGGTTCCACACAGCTTGTTCTTTCGAGAAGTTTCCCTCAGTAAGGGACCCTTGCCTAAAGAGATATCTCCCTTCTTCGTTTTCGGTAAATTTTTCTCTAGCAGTGCCTGTCCTAGCCTTATCTGTGGATGGGTCAATAACTCTGCTTTGCTGGGTATCTGTCTTCTTCAGGCTCTCATCTTCATCCTCATCATCTTTCCAAGTAAATTCAACCACAAAATCTGCTAATGCTTGCCCTTTAATATCCACCCTAGGGTGATATACAATGTCAAATTCTCGCAGCTCTATGGCCCAGGCCATTAGACTCCTCGATTTTTCTGGCTTGTGCAAGACCTGCCTAAGAAGAGAGTCAGTGAGGATGACCATTGTATGGGACTAGAAGTACGACTTCATCTTTCTTGACGCATGGATCAAGGCATATGCTAACTTCTCCATCCTTGGGTATCTTTGCTCTGTCCCCTGGAGTGCCTTACTGTTAAAATACACAGGCTTCTGTACAGTGTCCTCTTCTCTCACAATAGCTGCGCTGATGGTTGATTCTGAGACGATTAGGTATACATGTAGTTGTTTACCCTTCATTGGTCGTGATAACAGTAAGGGAGACCCTAGGTATAACTTTAGCTCCTTGAAAGCCTGGACACACTTTTCGTTCCATTCGAAGGCCTTTCTAAGAATTTTGAAGAATGGTAAAGACATGTCTGTGGCTCTTGACATGAACCTATTCAAAGAAGCCACTCGCCCTGTGAGCCTCTGAACATCTTTGATGGTCTTGGGAGTCTTCATTTCTATGATGGCCTTTATCTTCTCAGGATTGGCCTTGATGCCTCCTTGGTTGACAATGAACCCTAAGAACTTCCCTGCTTCGACCCCGAAGACACATTTGGCCTAGTTGAGCTTCATCTGGTACTTGTCCATTGCGTTAAAGGTCCTCTCGAGGTCGGCCACATAATTCTCGGCCTTCAAACTCTTGGTCAACATGTCATCTACATACACCTCCATAGACTTCCTAATTTAGTCTTCGAACATTTTATTCATAAGGCGCTGATATGTTGCCCCCGCATTCTTTAGGCCAAAGGGTATGACCTTATAACAGTATGTCCCCTTGTCGGTAATGAAAGCCATTTTTTTTTAGTCTTCAGGGCTCATGAAGATCTGGTTGTAATCTGAATAAGCATCTATGAAGCTCATTAGCTCATGGCCTGTGATAGAATCTACCATTTAACAAATACGAAGGAGAGGGAAGTTGTCTTTGGGATAATGTTTATTGACGTCGGTGAAGTTTACACACATTCTCCACTTCCCATTGGCCTTAGGGACTATGACTGCGTTAGACAGCCATTCGGGATAAATGATCTCTCCGATAAACCCAGCATCTTCCAGCTTCTTGACCTAGTCCCGGACCTCATATTTTTCTCAAGAATAAATTCTCCTCTTCTACTTTATCGGATTTACACCTTCTACCACGTTGAGCTTGTGGCATATGATTTTGGGGTCGATCCCCGGCATATCTGCATGATTCCATGCGAAGACGTTATGTCTTCTCCTTAACATACTGCTGAGGTTTTCTTTGATGTTTGTTTTTAGAGCTTTGTCTATTTTGACATTTTTTTCGGGATCATCCTCATTGAGGATGATGGAATCTACCTCTTCCGCGGCTTCTCCTTTCTTAAACTTTATCTCATCCCTGGGGTCGAGGGTGTCAATATTGTAAGTGATCGTTGCCTTTTTATGCGCCTCCCTTTCTTCGGCGGAGTTGAAGTAATATTCCCGTGCTGTCGTCTGGTCTCCCTGAACTTCCCCTACCCCATAAGGGGTCAGGAATTTTATCATCTGATGAACCGTGGACGGTACGACCTCAAATTCCGTGAGGGCCACTCTCCCTAGTATAATGTTGTAAGCTGAAAAGACGTGTTCATCCATCACGAAAAAGTTGATCTTCTTGGTAAGCCATCTCGGTCACTCGTCCCCCATCCTAACATCGGCCTCATACACTCCTAGAGGATGAAGTTTTTCCCCACTGAAACCAATCAATGGGTGATGGTAGGGGACAATCCTGGCACGGATGAGACCCAAGGCTTTAAAGCACGACCATAACATCACATCTGCAGAACTACCCCCATATACCAGGATCCTCGGTACCTCGCACCCGTGTACCCTGGTAGTGATAACGAGAGGGTCATCATGTGGGTTTAAGAGGCCTTTGAAGTCCATTATTGGGAATCCCACTATCAGAATATCCATATCTACTTTCTTCCTTTTTTCTGACTTGGCCTCAATAGTGGTAGAATGTACAACTTTTGTTACTGCCTTGGCTTCAACTACATGGGCCTTTTTGTCTGCGACCTCTGACCCCCTCCTGCTAGCCCCCCAGAGATCATCCCAACACCGAGTGAGATCATATTGAGTCTCTTGATTGGGTCGTGGTCGTCTCTCGGTGGGAGGTCATGGTCCTCCTCATCATCTGAAGGGTTGTCTTTTCTGTTTGGAGGATATTCTTTGCACGTATCACCTCTCTTCTTTCTGGGGTCGTCCCCTCGGCCCCTCTTGAAGGCACTCTTATCAACATATTTCCTTAACTTCCCTTCTTTTAGCATTTTTTTAATTTCATCTTTCAGGGAAAAACACTTGTCGGTCACATGGCCATGGTCTTGGTGAAACTCACACCACAGGTTTTTGTTCCTCTTGTGAGGGGCTGCCCTAAACTTCTTAGGCCACTTCAAGGATCGGTCACTATTTATCTCATTTAAAATGTGCTCGCAACTGACTGTCAGTGGGGTATAGTCGGCAAATTTGTCATCTGCCAGCCTCTTCTTCCCCTCTTTGTTCCATTTCTGGTACTTACCCCCACCAATGCCTCCTTTTTCATCTTTGTATTTTGTAGCCATCGCCTCTTCAGCGTTCACCACCTTTCCTGTCGTCGACAACAATTCGGCCATCATCTTTGGGGGGTCTTCGACAAGCTTACATAATAGCTTCCCCTTCTGGAGCCCCCCAATGAGGGTTGTCATGGCTATACTTTTCTCATAGTCTTCAACCTCTAACTTTTCTTCGTTAAATCTGGTTATGTAATCTCTCAGACTCTCGTTCTTCCCCTGCTTAACATAGAGCAGGTGTGTGGTCTTCTTCTATGGTCTCACTCCAAAGCAAAAGTTATGGATGAGCCGGTCTGTTAACTGCTTGAAGCTTTCAATGGAATTCTTTAGAAGAGACACATACCATACATGCGCAGCCCCAGTTAAAGTGCCAAAAATGGTACAACATCTCATCTCATCTGAGATAGAGTATATATCTGTCGCTGATTGGTATATCTCAATATGATGGACAAGGTTGGTGCTCCCGTCATACCTTGGGGTGACCACAGGTGGCTTGAACTTAGATGACGTTGGGAAGTTGACTATCTTTGCCACAAAGGGTGAGCCTATGGAGTATCCTCTTTGAAGAGGGTCCCGGCTCTTCAGGATGTCACTAATTTTATCCTTCAGCCTATGGATCGAGTCGTTCCAGGGCCTCGTAGGGTCGGCTTGACCGATGTTATCTCCTGTCGCCTCTTTGAGGTGGACGGAGGGTTCTGCTGTGGCAGGCCTGTGTCTGCTGTTTACTTCTCCCTGACTGTCGTCCCGTCCATGGGGTTGCCCCCCATGGGGTCGGCCATTTGTTACCTCCCTCCTGGACCTCGCAATACTTCTTGATCTGGATAATTTCTCCCGTAAGTCATTTACTGGGCCTAGCCTCTTAAAGACCGGCCCCCTGCTCAGACGATCGAAAGGAGAGCCCCTCGGGCGATCGTCAGGATTTTGCCTTTCACATTTCCTTTTGCTATCCTGGATAGTTCGTACAGTATTATTGAAGACCTCATACGACTCCCAGCACTCTATGGGGGCCTCTTCCACCTCCAGATCATCATATCTATCTTTTGGGAAAATGTTTCCTTGCCTCCCCAGGCGTAAACGCTGGGGGTCAGTAACATCCCTCCGTCGCTGTGGAGGTGTCAAGTCTTTACGTGGTGCCTGGGGTAGTCCCCTGGCCTCATGTTGCCCTGGAGCTGCTGCCGAAGTAATCATCCGTTGGCTTGCTACTAAAGACTTCAAAGCGTCCGCCACATCAGCCATCTCAGACTGAGGTGGTGCCTGATCGAAATTAGTTCCCACTCCACTATCCGGTGGAGGAGGTGGTGGTGGTGGCAGTATCTCCGGTGCCATATATTTGAGTTGTGAAGAGCTAAACGATCAGAGGATTGATGAGTTTGAGAACCTCAATGGGTCTCTTTCAATGGTGAAATAGCTCCACAAATGGGGAGAACTGGTTCACCACCAGAGTGCCCGGTGGGGTCAAGCTTTATAAAGTTATAGATGTCTTCTCGTTCCCACAGACGATGCCATACTGATGATGCTAAGATTTAGCACCACTAGATAAGTGATGATGAGCTCAAACAAAAACTATAATGGCAGCCATAGAGATGTATATGTGTGTAAGTGTATAGAAGGGGATGAGTATAAGAGGAATAAGACAACGATGTATAGTGGTTCAGCCAATTAGGCCTACTTCCACTATGAGTGTGTGATCCACTAAATATGGACACTAATGGCCTTGAATACAATGCACATAAGCTCACACTCTCTCTCTCTACTGTGTGTACAAGCAGAGTTTTAGATAGGGTTACAATTATCCATCCCTCTACAGGATTGTAGGTGACAAGTATATATAGGGCTTGTGGGGAGTAGTGTACCCCCCAAGCATGCATGGTGCATGTGAATGATGATCTAGCCAATCCCCTGCTGACACCTGGCGGTGCCACCTGTGATTAATGATGACATAATATTCCCTCACGTGAGGGGGTGATATTGTTATAACGGTCTTGTCCACATGCCATATGAGTCCCACGCGCACTGTTCCACACGTCTCCCAAATCACGCACTGTGATGACGTCACCCTCGGCCTAAGATGCCAGGCCGAGGCTAAAATGGATGCTGGCATCGAATTCGATCGAATGTGGCCTCGTACTATCGTCCCCTCATAGGGTCGTCTGGTCGTCTGAGCTATGATGAGGGGTAGGCCCCTTGAAGGGTCGTCTGGGCCATGATGAGGGGGTCGGCCTCTTGAAGGGTCGTCTGGGCCATAATGAGGGGTCGACCCCTTGAAGGGTCGTCCGTGGTCGATCATTCCTGTTACAGAGCCGTGGTCGATCATTCCTGTTACAGAGCCGTGGTCGTTGGACTCGCCCTGGGCCTGAGCCCTCGTCTGGGTGGAGGACACCCTCGGCCTGGCCGAGGGTATATGTGGGTATATCAATTACCCCCCATCCCTTAGCCATCGATGTTGTTGAGATGGATGAGGTGTAATGTTGCCTTGGAAAGTGTGTGGTCAAATGGATAAGTGATCTGTCATGTTACTTAGTCTGGTGTCCATCGTCGTTTCAGTTTCCCTGATGTGGCGAATGCACACTCAGCTTAGGGTCTTATGCCCTAATGATGCTTTAACTCGTGGGTTGTATTTTGCATTGATTATTGGGCCCACTAATTAGTAAAGTATATAAAGGATTTTTGAAACATTTAATTCTTTTCTTCTCCTTCTTCTTCGCGCGCCAACCATGTCTCTCTAACTCTTTAGCGATTCCAACTGCCGTTTCTGCGATTTGTCTCAAGCTTCGTTGTCTTTGCCTCAATCCTCAGGTAACCTTTCCTTGCTTTAGATTCCTCGTTTATCCTTCAACTTCTGTTTATAATTTGCATGTTGCATTTAGGTTTCTTTTCATTTTTTCCTTGGTTGTTTTGCTTTTTTTAGTGTGTAGACCTGCCTTACAGTGGTGGTTGTAGGGCAGCATTTATACTTTTAAGCTCTTCAGCCTTCGCCCCCCATCTTTCAGTGGTGGTTTAGGGCCTCTTTGTGGCATTTATAAGGCTTTCTTGCTTTTTCTGGCGTTCTTCTCCGGCGAACCGTTCTTCTTGTTCTTGAGTGCTCAAACCTAAAAACTTTTCATTTCTTTAAGTTTGATCCAAGAGTCAAATTTGGTCAACTGTGAACTTGTTTGTAGTTAGCTTAGCCAAATTCCTTTAAGTGTAGAGTCTTCCCCTTAATGCTTAGAAGACTTTATGATTTAGCCGAGGAATTCCCAACCTTGAGGGATAAGTTCTTTGTTGAGATTAGATGAATAGAGGAGGAGGATGAGCGAGGACGAGGGGCTGACCCTAATTGGGTATGACCCATTTTCCCCATTACTTTAGCCACAATAATACCATCTGAGTCCTGCGGGTCGTCTTGTCGTCCAGATGAGAGTCCTTCATACGAGGGGGAAATGAATGAGAGAGCATCGTCACCGACGGGTGCTGGTCCTTCTTGGAGGAGAGAGACACCAACTCTTAGCCCAAGCAGACAGGCCGAGGGGATAGATCATGCAGAGGCTGTCCCTATGACAACCCTGTCCCCTCTTGCCTTTCAGGTAGCCTTTCCAGATGGCCCTCCGATAGGCGATGCGGTTAAGGGTTCTGGGGATGATGATGAGAGTTTTGATGATGATGGTCGAGTTGACACTTCTAGTGCCTCAACTTATGTATCGTCAGTTAAGTATCGTGATATCTTATTATGGAGGCATCTCTTTGGTATACAGTCCAATATAAGTATCCCAACTGAAGATGGAAGGGTCTTTCAGGGGGATGAGGGAGAGATTGATGTTTACGAGCAGATGCTAAGGGTAGGTGTTAGGTTCCCTCTACACCCTGCTATAGTCGACATCTTGTCTCCCCTTTGGGTTGCTCCCTCTCAACTTCCTCCCAATTCATGGAGGACTATCCTCGGCAATGTTTACCTTTGGAAGAATACTTTCACCAACGAGCCCTCGACCGATTTGTTCATTGCCTACTACAACATCACCTCGTTGTCCAAACAGTCTGGGTATTTCCATTTGGGGGCTAAGAAGTTGGACTAGAAGCTTTTTCACGTGGCTCAGACTTCCAGTCACAACTGGGAAAAAGGTTTTTCTTTATCTCTAGGGATTGGGAATTCCTCGTCGAGGGTGAGCCAGTGGAAGACAGTCCGAGGGTCCCAAGGGTATGGTCCAACCCTTCAATGAAAGCGTGATCAGACCCGGGCCTCAGCTTGGAGGAGAGGGTCATTATTGACTACCCGAGGGAGCGAGGGAAAGAGGGTGAACTTGCCAAATTTAAAGATTTGATGACCCCTCGCTTCCTCAAAGAAGCTGGTCTGAGGGTCGACCCCCTAACAGAACTATGTGAGTGGTTTTTTGCTCAATTTTTTATTTTTTCCAAGTGTTTTATCTTTGTCTCTGTATCTTTATGATATATCATCTCCTTTTCAGGTTGTCCTACAAATATATATGATCAGCTCTGGGAGATGACTGCTCCAAGTTCACTGTCCGGCTTGGGAAAGGAAAAAGATAAAAAGCCTCAGCAGCTTTCGAGAAAGGCAATGGTCGTGGGGCCGACACATATTGAGCTGATCGTCGATAGTAATAAAAGAAAGGAGCCAGAAGTTCTGGTTGACCCTCGGCCAGATTCTAGGACGAGGGCGAGGGTGGAGTCCCCTTAGACGCACACCGAGGGGACTAGTTCCTCCTCCTCATGGGTGCCTTCTGGGCCCAAAATCTGAAGTTTCTGAAGGCTGAATCTTCTTCTCTCGTAGCCCACCTGAGGGCAGCAAAAGCTTCCATATTTTCTGCCCCTTCAACCGCGAATTACGACTTTTTATCAAAGATGCCCCCGGCCAAGGTCTATGACTACGGTCTGCATACTTTGGCTCAGGTACTTTTAACTTCACTTCTTTAGTCAGATTTTCACAAACTGTTCCTTCGATCTCTTAATATGTGTTCATCTCTGTGCAGACTGTCTGCGCCTTTACCTCGGCCACCAAGTGGATGGACGAAAATCAACGAAAATTTTATGAGGCCTAGAGAGCCATTCAGCATGAGGCCGACTTACAGACTGAATTAGAGACTGCTAGGGCTGAGCTGGAAACTGCAAGGATTGGTCATGCCAAGGTTTTGGATGAGCTGATAAAGCAGCATGATGCCGCTTTGAAGGTGAAGGACGACCTCATTAAAGAGAAGGAAATTCAAGGCTGAATTTGTTGAGGCAGTGAGAAAGGTCGAGGTCGATGCAGTGGAGACCTATAAGATTTCGATTAGATTTCAAGGCTTTGGTCTTGAGTACTTGGAGAGGGGGATCAAGACGGCCTATTGGTGGGTCGTCTTGAAATTTACTGATGTCGTGTCTTCAGTTCGCTCCTCTCTTGAGGCAGTTCAGTTGGATGACCTCCTTATTACCGAGGCTTTATCCTATGTGAAGTCCCAAGTGCACGTCGAAGGTATCGGCACATCTATGATGACATCACCCTCGACCTAAGATGCTAGGCCGAGGCTAAAATGGATGCTGTCATCGAATTCGGCCGAATGTGGCATCGTACTGTCATCCCCTCATAGGGTCGTCTGGGCCATGATAAGGGGTCGACCCCTTGAAGGGTCGTCTGAACCATGATGAGGGGTTGGCCCCTTGAAGGGTCGTCTGGGCCATGATGAGGGGTTGGCCCCTTGAAAGGTCGTCTGGGCCATGAAGAGGGGGTCGGCCTCTTGAAGGGTCGTCTGGGCCAAGCTAAGGGGTCGGCCCCTTGAATGGTCGTCCGTGGTCGATCCTTCCTGTGACGGAACCGTGGTCGTTGGACTCGCCCAGAGCCCGAGCCCTCGTCTGGGTGGAGGACACCCTCGGCCTGGCCGAGGGTATATATGAGTATATCAATTATTATATTTTTTTGTTTAATATAAGGAAATTGTCGAGTCTTAACAAAATTATGCAACATCACTAAATGTTAACATTATTGACTCAAAAATGTAAAAATATGTTCCAAAAGTTAAAGAAGTGAAAGTTGTGAAAATCAAATTTAATAAGGCAAAATATATGAGAATTAAACTCTAAGGGTTGTTTGGAAGCCTCAATTCGACAAAAAAATTTCAAATTCTAATTTTATGACAACAAATTGGGTTCCCAAACACATTCTAAGTAACTTTAAATAATATGTATTTTCATAATACCTCAATTTAATTTTTTACTACCTAAAGTCTTACCTAGTGATTTTTGTAAAAGAAAATGCACAACAAAAGGCTAATAATAAGATCAGTTTACAATATACATTCTGAAGAGGGGTATTTTGTAAATGGATGAAGTCCTACGTAAATGGATTCAAAACTTCCATTAAAATTGTATAAACATTAGCTTTATATTTTTTTAGTAGCATACCATGAGGTGCCCAGACCAGCTTACGCGCATCTCAACTAATCCCATTCGCGGTTCGTGGCTTTCGCTGGCCAAAAATGATTTTGACAGTATCTAAAGATCATACTCAATCCACACCAAAAACTGTTCTCATGACAACTTTATATCACTGCCCAATAAGCTTTGCATTAGCTTTATATATACACTAGTTTTGAACCCCCGCGCGATGCGTGGGCGTGTTATAATTTTATTTGTAAAGTATGTGACATATATATTATTATTATTACATTTAAACTAATATTAATATAAAATGAAGAAAATGAGTAAAATATTTGGGACATACGAACATGCCTCTATTTTAAAATTACAAATTAACTACATAGTTATACTTTTTGATTAAAGATGATTATTCTATGATTAGTATACACTAAACCATGTTAAAAATAAAGTAAAGGAATGCTTCTTAACACAAAAGAGATTATTCCAGGCCTGATTGTTTCTTTGATTAATTATTACAACATAAGCCACCCACAAATAGAGTTTGTAGGTTATTTCTTACATCAAAACAGAGTTAATAGGAAGGTCTCTAAAATTCTGAAATGAAATAACACAAAATAAAAACTAAGAATGTGAGTCCTATATTCTTGTGACATTTTAACAAATGGTTAGTGTATATAATGGAAATTTCATGTGAGGAATTTTTACTACTCAGATTCAAAGTAAGTAAGCAAGTTTTAAAAGCAATTAAAGTTATAAATCACATTATAAATTAAAATATTTCTATAAATATTATAAAAAAATTGAGGAAATATAACTTACAAACTTGTAACATTCATATCCTTTGCTTACAGAGAGGAAGCACAAAAACATTTGGGAAATGACTTCCGAGCTATCATCAATTGTAATCTTTTCATCATTCAACAAACATTCTGAAAGTATAAGAATGAAATGGGTTATTCACTTTAAATTTTTGAAAACAAAAGAGCAGGAACGTGTATGGGGAGAGAAGTAAAAAGAAATCTCAAATTAAAATCCATAATAAAATCTAGAAAGAAAATAAATGAAACCCAATTTATAAAACATACAACTTTGTTGAGGTAGGGTTCAACTAGAGCATAATGGAATGGTTATAAAATAAGAGGGAGGGTCACATAAGTAATCGGCTAAAAAAAGAATTGGAGAATATGAAACGATGATAAAAATAAAGCTAGTAAAATGAGAAGGATAGGGAAAGACGGAATAATTAAGAGAGGGAGCTTCGTTTATTTCTCTATAATTAAGAGAGGGGAGAGAGGGAATGTTTGCAAAATGAGTAGGTTCATAAGGCGATACTGTTGGAGATGAGAGGTTGAAATTAATTGTAGATTTATTCTTATGCCACGTGGCAAAGTCACAGTTGGAGATTTAATGGAAGACAAGTGGCAATTCTCTCTAAACAGGCACTGAAATTATATTATGTTATTAGATTACACGATACATTATGTGTTGTTTGTTTTTACCTCTTAAGCCTGAATCTGAACCATTCACACTTAAGAGGTACCAAAAAGTGTTTGTTTTTTAAGTGATTAAGACGCTAACGACTATATTTGGCTCTTAATAATTGAGAGGTAGAATTACGTCTGGAGTCTGAATCTGAAATCTGAATCAATCTAAATATATTCTTTCAGAGGAAGATAAATTCAGACGTAAAAACAGACATATTTTTCGAATTTAAATTTCAAATTCAATCTTCAATCTTCAAATTTCAGATTCAAAATTCACATTTTGATAAAAAAACAAACACAACCTAAGATAATATTTTGGCCGTTTGCCCTTTTACATGGGAAAGTTCCGCTTCCACTTCACTACAAAGCCTTGTGTGATGCCACTGATGATCACGTAATAATACATGTTACATATTCACCACTCCACTACCTCAACATTATATCTATATGCCGCCAGAGACCATCAAACAACAAACTAATTCCAAAAAAAACATGGGTCTGAGAATCTTTCTTGTTTTTGTTCCAATGATGTTCATCTGTAGCTTCCCTGAAATCTTAGCTCAACAGGATTTAACAACCAAAACTATGGAGGATTTTTCCGGATACCCAATTCACGAGCCTCACTCCCTCCACACTTTATCTCCACTATCAGTTGATACACTGACTCTGCAGAAACAGGTTATCCATTTTCTTCTCCTTCTTCTTAATTTATCTGTGTTGATTGAATTGGATGGATATTGTTATCAAGATTGGTTATTGTTGATTATGGGTGAGAGTAATTTTGGAAATTTGATTTTTGTGGTTCTGATTTAAATAGGTAACCAAACGGTCTAGCCCACCACTTATCAATCTTTTCTGAGGTCAAAATCATTTGGTTTTGAAAATTTAAGAAGCTTTGCACCATGTGGGCTGATTTATCATTGAGGACTGACTCCCATGTTGTGCAGTAATCATCTTTTTTCCTTTTAAAAAGATTTAGCTCTGCACTGTGTAGATTTATTTTAATTCTGATTTGATACGGGGTTTTAAGTTTGTATAATTAATGTAAGCAATTGAGGTGATTTTATTTTTTGATGTTATGTGATGTAGAATGAAAATAACCAATATTGATGCAACATTGAAATGGTGGTTCATCTCCTTAATGCTTATTTTTAATAGAGAATTAAGGTAAAGGTCATGTTCCTTCCTATATTTGGATTTTTAGGACAATATTTTTCAAGTTTATAAATCTAGTCCCTGTGGTACAATACCTTTATTTTTTTGGTACGCGCCAGCGACACTATTTTTCACCATTTTCATGGTAATTTTAGTACAGGGACTAAATTTATAAAATTATATGGAGTGTCATATTTTTATACACTTTGAACACTATGAGGACCTTTTTCCCAAAGCCCCCTATTTTTAATAGAGAATTAAGGTAAATGTCATGTTCCTTCCTATATTTGGATTATTAGGACAATGCTTTTCAAATTTATAAATCTAGGCCCTGTGGTACAATAGCATTTATATGTGTGGTCCCCTTAGAGTTAGAAGTTCATTTTTTGGGTCCGCGCTAGCGGCACCATTTTTCATGGTGTTTTAGTCATGTTTTTAGTACAAAGACTAAATTTATAAAAATTATGTGAATGTCCTATTTTTATACACTTCGAGAATTATGATGACCTTTTCCCAAAAAACCCTATTTTTAATAAGGTTACCGATGAGTCGTGTCTCTCACAGTTCAGTATGGTTACTTTCAAATCCCTCAAGAGAGTTTGCCATCGCTTTGAGGTTGATTTAAAATGTAAAGGCTAAAGGGTTACCACCAGCAGCTTATCTTCTTTATTTGATAAAAAGAGCTCTAGTTGGGAATTATTTGTCAACTAGAGTTTTGGAAGAACAAACTAATATATAAATGAAATTAAAGGCATTTAAAAAATTTAGGGAATGATCTACTCAATTACCCTCGATTCAAAATGATTTAACAGCAGCCCATTTAATTGTTATAGCAATGAAATTTCACATAGAACTCCCCTTTATAATGGTGTGACATTGGGAGCTTTGTAATTAGAAGGCAAATTAAAGCTCCTATTGAAATGATGGGTTATGAATACAAAATTCTGTTTCGGATTTGTTGGATGTGAACAAACATAATGGACTGGTAAATTTTCTAAAGATATCCAGACAGAAAGTTGCATGATAACAAAACACATGGTTAATTTCTTGAAGATTATTAATGGGGTAGTGTACATGATTTTATGTGCTTGTTCTCTGATTAGCTTGGTGTTCTCCGTAGTTGATTTTCTGACGTTGTCTCTATTAGATTGATGAGCTGTCAACTCTCTCTGATTCACCTGCTCCTTCAGTGACAAGAATTCTGTACAGCGAGAAGGATGTATTGGCTAGGAGGTACGCACATGGAATTATCTGATTTATATTATAAGTTTGGTAATATACATCTAATATTGATCTAGATAGAATAAAGTACAATAACACGATAATCATAAATTTAGTGTTAACTGGTAACAAAACCCGAAAAATTTATGATTGAAAAATCCTTAACTAAAAAGGAAACATTGTTTCACAGTTGCTTAATCTCATCGTCCTCGTATCCTCTCATATCATTAGGGAAGAAGCTAGAGGTCGGCCAGCTTGGGAAAATTTTGACTCTCATTAAATTTAGCATCACATTTGATTATCTTTTAACTACTATACTAGTCTTAACCCAACCCAAAATACACTATCTCAATAAATATATGAAATAGACCTGACATCTAAATACCACAAGAAATTATGAATTAACTACTTCGTCCATATAAATCTTATTTATGCTACAATTTTATGTTTAACGTTTATATTCAGATTGGCCCAGAGTAGTCAAAATTCTTGGCTCTACCCTGCATATTATTAAGCCATCAGCTTATCACGCGTCATTCGACGCACGTCCAATCTTTGATTAAAAACATTATTATACGCTTATTTTTAAAACTATGTTTTTGGAGTGCAAATACTCACTAAAGAGAAGCGCACCCAAGAACCAAGATGAGGCAACTCAATACATAACCAAAGAGAATACACCATCTAAATGAAAGTAATGAGAATTTAAGAGAAAACACGCAAAACCAACAAGCACATGACAAGATGCACGTGATTCACCAATTTCGGTTACGTCCTCCAATGGTGATGACTTCTTTCTCTGTGATTGAATTACCAATTATGATTACAACTTTCTTAAGCCTCACTCTCTCTCTCAAGGTGTATACATGGGCATTCGACTATGTATTTAAAACTTTTTAACTTAGATGAAATGACCCTAACACGAGATATTTATGCTTAAACAAGATATTTTTTTAGGGAGAACCCAAAGATCCTTAAATAACCCCAATTCCATATCTCTGAAACATGCTCGTTGCGAAGATGATGATCACTTCACTTCAGCCACGAGCGGCAGCAAAGCAAACCTTGGTTGGCTGCTAACAGGGCTTCGCTGCAACGAAGAGATGCGCTGCTTCCTGTGACTCCAAATTTTAGATTTCCTAAGTTTCTCCCCCACTTGATGGAAACAACGAACAATGAGCAACAAACATTGAGTAGCCTGTGGAAAATTAAGCGAGCAAAGAACCACAATGAATGTGTAACGAACCAATGCTTGAGACTGAATTCTTCGAGCTGATATCACAAATCTCCACCTTGGCGAGATAATTTCTCACCCCCATACACGAACTCTATCATCAAAGAACACCATCACAATACATCCCCAAAGGGCCCTCGAATATTGACTAAGTTTGAACAAATATCCTATCTTGACCATCGGTACCATCTTTGTTAATATGTTGGACGGGTTATACTTGTGCCAATTTTCTTCAAAATAATGACACTACCATTGATAACCTCCCTTATGAAAGGAAATCGTACATTTAAGAAGCACAAACACAAATACGGGTGTCGTATCTGACACATGGTTCAAAGTCTCGGTATCGGTCCCGGTATCGGCCACTTGATTTTCAACTCGGTCGCGGTATCGGTCACGGTATCGGGCGATACGCAAAGATACACTATTTAGAGAGCGCAAAAAATTTCGAAAAAAATCCAGAAAATGTTAAAAAAATACGATTAACAATGTGAACCAATCAGATAAGTTTAAAACTATCCTTTAATATGCATAACATTGTACAATTGATTATATTGACTTGCTGCGAACTTGACAGACAAAATGTTCCATAATAAATCAATGTTTTTTTTCTCGGAGGATATACAACTATTATATTCTTACTATTATTTTTAGTAAGAGGATACAAATGTGTTTTTTAAGTATGTTATATTTTCCTAAAAATGATGGAAATGTTTCTTTTTTCGTATTGTTATTTTTTCACAAAGATGATACAAATAGTGATTTTGACAAAACACTACGTTTTTTTTACAATCGTTTTTTACAAAAAGGATGCAAATGTTATTCTCTTACAAAAAATGATGCAAATGTTATTTTTTTTATAAAAGGAATGTAAATGTTATTTTTTTTGTTGTTGTTGGGTTGCAAATGTTTTTTTTAAATTGATGGAAATGTTATTTTTTTACAAAGAGGATGCAAATTTTTTTTTACTTGTGTTGCAAATGTTATTTTTATATAAAGGATGCAAATATTATTTTTACAATAATTACAGTTGTATATTTGTTTGTAAAAGAATAACATTTACGTTTTTTTTATAAGTAATAACATATTAAAATATAACATTGGGAACATTATTATAAAAAATAATAACAAATAACATTTGGATCATTTACATTCTTTAAAAAAAAAACTGGCACATATACAACGCACTAAATTAAACCCACACGATGATCAAATAACCAACACACACAGATTCTTAGTAACTTGTACCATCTCGGCCGATATATCACCGATATGGGTCGTACTATTGTGATATCGCCGATATGGGCCGATTCGATCGCGATATCGTCGATATGGGTCGATTCCACCGCGATATCGCCGATATGGGCCGATTCTACTGCGATATCACTGATATGGGCCGATTATACCGCTATATCACCGATACTACCGAGAAATTACCGATATAGGGTCGATTCACATCAATAATTGAAAACTCAACTCGTAACTCGGAATCGGATCGGTGGGCACCGATACCTAGTCAACTCGGCCGTATCGTCGCGGTATCGGCCTTGACTTTGAACCATGATCTGACATGACACGCTAACACGACAAATCTAAAAAAATAGGATACAAGGACACGTCGATAAATAAATATATTTTTATCAATTTATGTAAAGAAAACAAGAACATGAAAAGAAAAGAGAAAAGAAATAGCGTGTCTGAATACTTATTAAGAAGAATGAATTATGATCTTAAAGCAAAACATGGAAATAAAGGTTTTTAAGATAAAAGCTTTCATGGAGTTGCATGGACGACAAAAAAAAGAGGTGATTCTTATGACTGATGGCCTGAAGAGGAGGGGCAAGCATATGGCAATGTGGTGCTGGCTTTGTAAGAGGAAGTTGGAGACAGTGGATCACTTGTTGCATTGTGGGGTGTGGAGGAGTTTGTGGAACATTATTTTTAAGATCTTAAGAATTCAGTGAACTATGCTTAAGTCATTGTTTGGGATTGTGGAGGAGCGGGGTGGTGGGGAAGCGCAAGCTGAGGTTGTGGCATGCCTCTCTGATTTGTATTGGTGGACGTTGTGGAGGGAAAGGAACATGCGGTGTTTTGAAGGCATTGAGATAGGGAAATCTCCGTTATATTATGCTGAACTCTATGCACTTATGGCTCAAACAGGAGCCCAAGATCTACTGTGTTTTTTGTTGATTTTTTGGAGGAGTTTGAGTAGTGCTCGAGTCGGGTTTGTATTGGGGTTGGGGGAGATTATTTTTTGTTGATCACTCCCCCATTCTCTGTTTTTTTGGTCCTACTTTTGTTGGTGTTGTATACAGGATTCTGACCCTCAAGAGGGTCTCTTTATATATTTTTCTTTACTTACCCGTTATATACTTGTATATTAAGTACAAACACGCGTAAATGAGTGTCGAACACGTGCAAATAAGTGTTGAAAAAGTAATTAAGTGTCCAACACGTGTATTTTATATTTAAAGTATGGAACAAAACTCTATTCGGGCACCTGTGGTATGAGCACCCTAAGTTTGGGATCCACTCGCTCTATGAGCTTTCCCTTAAAGTAACTTTAAATGTGCTCCCAAAGTTATCTACCTTTGAAATAACAAAATTGGCAGACTTCTCCACCGGTTTCTTATCACTTCTTGCCTTTAGATTAGGGCAATCATTCTTAAAAGGCCCCCTGTTCTGTAACATTAGCTAAGCTCTAATTTCATATTAATCTTGTACCTACAATTTTCGGTTCCACTATGCTTTCTCTCCTCGGTCCTACCTCACGCAACCAATGCATCGGATTGAGAATCACACTTCTTCCACTTATCACTTTCCAACAATGCCGACAAGACATCATCATACCTCACTTCTTCCTTCCCATACAATACTGTGGTGCTCAAATGCTTATACCTACAATTTTCGGTTCCACTATGCTTTCTCTCCTCGGTCCTACCTCACGCAACCAATGCATCGGATTGAGAATCACACTTCTTCCACTTGTCACTTCCCAACAATGCCAACAAGACATCATCATACCTCACTTCTTCCTTCCCATACAATACTGTGGTGCTCAAATGCTTATATAAATCCGAAAGTAAATTAAAAAATAATAATCCGCTGTCTTCATAATCAATATCAACCACTATTATTAATAAATCAAAAAGAATTTAAGAGAAAATATAATATGAATGCATGCACGTACACGATCGAAGATGAAGTAATTGAGCTGATAACCAAAGAGAAAATATAATCTAAATGCATAGTAATGAGATATTAAGAGGAAAAACACCAAACCAACAAGGACATGACAAGATGTACACGGTTCACCAATTTAGGTACGTAAACGGATGATGATGGCTTCCTTTTCGTTGAAATCAACAATTAGGGTTACAACTCTTTGTATACAAGAGCTCTGATGATGATTTAAAACCTTTTTAATATAAGTTAACGACACTAAACGAGATATATATCCAAGGGAGGCACCAAGGGATAAAATACCCTAAAGACCCTTCATTAAAAATTCCTCACCTTTATAACGCCTGTTCACCAGGCTGTGCGAAACTCAACTTAGGGCCCTCCCGAAAAAACATCGTTCAAAGGTATTAAATACCTAAAAACTCATTGAAAAATAGTTCTTCTAGCATTTCTGCTTGCGAATTCACTAATTAAACTTTTACAATCAAGTTTATCTAGCAATACATGTTCAATAGATAGCAAGGCTAAGCCGTTTAACCTTTCTTGTGACAAGTTGATCGTAAGTAATTTTTGATATCCGGATGCTTGTTTTTTCGGCAACATTTGTAAAAATTATAAATTTATAAATAAAAATAGAACGCACAATTAACAACGAATCTAATAGATAATTTTATTCTAGAAATATCTCAATTGATTGAATATACAAAAATATGGAAAAATGTCATCTGATACCAATTGTTATACCCTGACGCCCAATTTGTTGGGTATCCTCCAGTCAACCACGACCCGCTGATATAATCAAGATAAAATGGTAATAATAGTAAGCACAATAAAAATGTAAACTAGAGAGAACACCAAGATATACGTGGTTCACCAACTTGGATACATCCACGGAGAGGCCCGATTCCACTATATTTCAAGAAATTTTAAATACAATAGAGAATATACAAGGATAAATCACTTACCCTCTACTATACTACCCAAATCCCGGATAGCCATTGTGCACCAACTCTTCACTTAAATGAATCCAAATTCTAAGTCAAGAACCCTCTCAACCTCTTGCCCTCAAGTGTTTCCCAAGTGTTTCTCATTTACCCAATCCGGTATATTCCACTCCCATGTAAATCGGTGAGAAATCCCCCCCACATTACATTTTAAGCACTCCTACCTTATATGAAACACTCACACTTACACCCATATACCCTTCTTCCACCTTTGAGCAATACCCATGGGTGAGAGGATAAATCCCTCACCTTTCACCCTAAAACCCTCACCTTTTGAAGAAGACTCTCTAGCTTTGTGTTGTGTTGGTGTTTGTGTGTTTTAAACCATGGCTGAAACCCTCCTTAAATAAGGAGAAAAAATGAATAGTACCCCGCGTATGAATAGTAAATCGCGTAAGAACAGTACCCTCGCGTATGAATAGTACTCCACGTATGAACAGTGCTCCCGCATATGAACAGTACTCACGCAAAATTCAGGCCAAACTTCACAGGCACGATGGCAAATTTATTGTCACAAAATAATTCCGATGATCACTTTTCCTCAAAGCCTAGTTCCCCCAAAATAAATCAAAGCCACAAGAGCTCGCATGTCCCTTGGGCCATGGCACGATACTCGGCCCCAGCAGAGGGGCGGGAAACAACTGCTGCTTTTTACTTTTTCATGAGATGAGATGTGAACAGTAGAAGGTGCGGAAACTTGTAGTGGAACGTCTATCTGCTTTGAATTATGCATAATCCGCATTAGTGAAGGAAGAAAGTCCATTCTGAGTTCCTTACACATAGAAAAGCTCAAGACCATGACAAGACTCAAGATTTCTCAGGATATAGTAAATGGCGTCCATATTTACAGTACGTGGTGCACACATGAACGGTTTAAAACCACTCTTAGCAAAAGCCAAATCTGGCCTCGTGTTGGTCGAGTAGTTGAGGTGACCAACTAATCTCTGATAAACTGAGGGATTAGAAATCAAATTTGCAGTCTTGATTTACATTAAGATTCATTGGAGAAGAGGCAAGATGACAACCTATCATCCCAGTGTCTTCATAAGGAAATCCCACGCCGAGATCGGGCTACCTCAACCCCAAGGAAGTAACGAAGTGGACCACATCCTTCACATCAAATACTTTGCCAAAATCTCTCTTAACTTGAGCAATCCTCTCAATATCATCCTTTATAATAATGACATCATCCACATAAAGTAATAAGATGATACACCGGTGATCGGACTGATGACAAAAAATGAACGTATGATCATAATGACATTTAGTAAAACCCGTTGAGGTACTCACCCCCTCACTAAATCTACTGAACCAGGCTCGAGGGGACTATTTAAGGCCATATAGAGACTTGCGAAGTCTACAAACTTTGCTAGCATACTTCCCCTTAGCCTAAAAATCGGGAGGAGGATCCATATAGATTGTCTCTGTCAAGTCTCCATGAAGAAAGGCATTTTTGACGTCTAATTAATGCAAAGGCTATTGTGAGACGCTGTAAGAGAGATACGAAGTCGCACCGAAGTGAGCTTGGCAACATGAACAAACGTAACACCAAAGTCCTTCCTTAGAATCTGAGTGAAGCCAATAAATCCACTAACCAAATACTTCACACTAAATTCCCATTTGCAACCAACCGTCTTTTCTCCTGGAGGTAGGGACACAAGCTCCCACGTGTCATTTTTGTCAAAGGGATCCATCTCGATGTTCATGGCATCCACCCACTTGGGATTTTGCAGGCCTCGTTCATAGATCGAGGAATGGATATGGAGTCAAGGTGACCAAGGAAAGCACGATAGGATCCTGAAAGACTATCTTAGGAAATATGCTCGAATATAGAGTGATTCGTATTACAAGCATGACCATATCGGGAAGGGGGCGACCAACACAAGTATGATAACGAGATTGAAAATCAGAAATATGAGATGGGGAAGAAGAATTTATGATACCTGCGTCCTGAGAAAGAATAGGCAGAGGTCACTGAGGGCGACGAGCATAAACTAACAAAGCGGCTCAGGAAGCATCTTCAAACACAGGAAAGGGATGAGCGAGAGGAGAGGCCTCCTTCGTGGAAGGAGTAGGCAAAGCGGGAACCCCACCATAAAACGGGACATCCTCGTGAAATGAAATGTAATATCAGGAGAATGATATATATGTTTAGACACAGGATCATAATACCGATAGCCTTTGGACATGACAGAATACCCAACAAAAAACATTTAATTGCCTTATTATCAAGTTTGTGCTGGGAAGAACTTCGGTCATGAACGAAACATGTACGCCCAAACACACGAGGAAGAATGTGAAATAAAGGGGCATCAGGTTGAGGGTACTGAAGAGGTGCCTTTCCCACCTAAAACCTGGCTTGGTGTTCGATTGATAATAAAAGTGGTAGTAAGATATGTTTTAGGTACCGTCATATCCCTCAATGAATAACGAACGACCTCCATGAGATGGCTATTTTTATGTTTCGCAACACCATTTTGTTCAGCGGTACAAGGGCAAGTAAGTTAGTGAAGAATATTCTTTTGATTAAGTTGAGATCGGAATTCATTAGCGACATACTTCCGCCCATTATCAGATCTAATATTACAATCAACGATTTTATATTGGATTTTAATCATTTGGAGAAATTGAACAAACAAAGGCAATACATCATATTTTTTCATAAGCAAATAAACCCAAGTATATCTAGAACAATCATTAATAAAGGTGACATAATATCGGTAGCCCCAGAAAGTGGTAATGGGGGAAGGGCCTCAGACATTAGAGTGAATTAAGTCAAATATACTGGGAGCACGTCTCATATGACAAATATAACTAGTACAAACATGCTCAGAAAGTTCACATATTTCATAAACAAATCTTTTGTCTTTACAAATTTTGGAAAGATATAGGAAAAACAAACAAATATTGAAAATTGACATGCCTTAAATGAGCATGCCATAAAGGCAAAATCTTGAAAGAAACATCATAAGAGAGGGAGTTGGGCGGGTTTAAGGCACTGAGACCGGAAGTAGAAGGTTGCGATGGTGGATCCCTAAAGTGATAGAGCTCGTCGTGCTCCTAGCCTTGCCAAAATTCTCCTCGAATTCAGGTCTCGCAAATAGCAATCAGAGGGTAAGAAAACAACAGCACAATTGAGATGTTTACTTAACTGGCTCACAAACAAGAGATTAAAGGAAAAATTGGGAATATTTACGACGGAAACAAGGGTCAGTGGATAGGCGTATGTCTCCCTTGTAGTGAATGCATGCAAAAGAGCCATCCGCAAGACATACATGCTGGCAAACATGTGAGGTAGGTGAAAGGAACAACGGTGACTTACCAATCATGTGATTCGTGTCTTCGGAATCCAGATACCAATTAGGCTTAACAACCTTAACATGAAAAGTAGAATGAATACCTGAAGCTATAGTGGCTGTGGGAGTCGATGTGCTAGCACGATTGAGTGAACTCAATTGCTCCTGTATCAACCCAAGCTAAGACTAGGCTAAACGGTGAAGGGGGGAGTCAGAGGAGGTGCTATTAAAGGACTAGAGGTGTCGGCAATGACAGCAGTGCGGGATGAGCCAGATGATTTAATCCGAACAAATTTATTCTCAACTCCGGATGGAGTTTGAAGCTCCGATCTCGAACGTGTCCCATGACGCCACAATGGTGGCAAATAACCTTCCTGTTCCTAGGACGAGAACTTGAGTGTGCAACAAAGGAAATCTGATCGACCGTGAAAGTAGGAGCAGGAGATGGCCGAGTCAGACGAAGTCGACGCTCCTCGCCATCAGCGATAGAAAATGCCTCATGCAGATGAGACAAAGGAGAGGTATTAATGATCTAAATCTTCAATGAATCAAACTCAGATCGTAATCCCACAAGAAACTGATATGGATGTGGACTGTACAGGCGTGTCAGTAGTAGGGATGCGGTCTTGGGCGAAAAGTCATTGAGAAGCTCATATGGTGTCAATTCTTCACAAAGGGACTGAAGGTAACCAAAATAATCGAGGACCCAGGGATGTAGGAACTCCTGAGAGGCTCTCTGGAAATCTCTTGATAAAGCTCGAATATACGAGCACCTTTATGCGCATGGACATACATCTAAGTGAGGGCCTTTTGAAGGTCCGATATTGACTCATGGAACATAAACATTGTATAAATCTGATCCTCCATTGAGTTGAACATCCAACTCAAGATTTGCACCGCTCCATATCCCATTAATTGAATGCCTTGGCATTACTAGGGAAGACCTGCTTCTCGGTTCTCCGAAGCCGACTCGTCTTGCTTTTCCCTCCAATATAGAGACGAAAGGACAGGGATCATGATGCAAAGTTTCGTCCATTCAAAAGGACGCTCGTGACCCGTTGAGCAGGGCTATGTTGTGACAATGAAACTGAATCTTTCCCAATTTCTGCCATATCAAATCAAACCAACAAAGGTAATAATGTCCCTACCCCAACAAAAAAACTAGTACAAGGCCAAAAATAATGGTAACTAGACACAAAATGCCGCTGAAAAAATCCGGCGGCTCTTGTAGAGAAGAGAAGAACTCAGATTCAGCACATCACAAAGAAGAGAGAAACCCTAGAAAAAGGGTATATAGACTAGGAAAGCCTAGATTTAGGATTTAGAGAGAACCAAGGCTTAGATTAGGGTTTGGGAGATGGAAAAGGTTGGAGAACAGTCTGACCAGCACCGATCTAACTCCGGTGTCCGGGGAATCCCCAAAAGGGGGCACGATCTGCTCTAGTCCCTAGGGCAGTCGCGATCCGGAGAATGAAGGGGCGGCGGCTGGGAGCGGCGGCGGATAAGGGTGGCGGCCTAGGAGAGAGTGCGGTGGCGGTGGAGAGGTGGTGAGGGAGTGGCGGTGGAGCCTGGTTTGGAGGAAGTTAGGGTTAGGGTTGTTGGGGCTGATGTAAGAGAGAAAAAAGATTGGGGGCTCTGATACCAAGAAGATTTTTATGAGGTAATGATTTACCCAATTGGGAGCCCAATAAGTGTATTAATACTAGTGTTTAGTTTGTTCTAGAACATACAAAATACGAAAGAAATAACAAACTAAAACAACTAAGGCCCAATTCATAACGGGCTAAACAATAAAAGAGAGTAATACAAAAATGTAACATCCAACAATATTCCTTCCAACAATTCCATCTGGAGAATATCTTTACGTTGTTATTTGTTTCAACAGTTTGAAGCATACACATGGTTTGCATCAGTGCAACGTTTTTTTTTATTACACCTGGTAGCTGTGTCTTTATATATTGCCTTTATTCCAAATTGTAGGTATGTAAGAAACTTGATGAAACTTTCCGGTCTCTCTGTCAGAGAGGATGCTGTCGGGAACATTTTTGGTCGGTGGTAAGTTTATGCCTTAATATGCTGGCTCTTAGTTAATTGTTCAAACCAGTAAAGCACACAATGCTCTGTTTCTGAGGGTCTCTTGGATTAATTCCATTTTGGTTTATAAAATAGTCACTCTGTTTATTGGATTCTTTATATATCTTATATGAATCATGCCGTATGTATTGTAGGATTTAAAGGCTTGCTAAGTCATATTTTACATCTGTTAATTTTCTGAGATAACTGATCACTCCTTTTGTGTTTTTGCCTGTGACGTAGTTATTGTCCATGGTTCTGTTTTTATGTCATCGCCTTCTAGATCTGGAGTTGGAATAATATATATATATATATATTTTTCTTTGCTTGAATTTAAAATCATGTATTTGGTTTTTCAATCAAGAGATGGACATTTAAAAAAATAATTACGAGCAAATACATGAGTGGAGCTTGATTTTTCTCAGTAATATCACAAATGCATGCATCAAGGTCTTATGATGGCCTACTCTGTTATGAACCTCAACTGCCAACCAAACCAACTGCTATCCGGAAATAGCTCTCATATTTTATATTGGTTCTTTTTATGTCGCAAAATTATACTTGTCACTAAGATTGTCAACCTCAGATTTATCATGAGGTGAGCTGCTCGACCTCTGATTTGAAAACTGTAATACATAATTTCCTGGATCATGTTTGATGGTTTTTGTTGTTTTCATTGCCCCTTTCACTTGCATGGCACTAGTTCCAATAACTTCCAAATGCAAATTTAATGTTACAAGCAATGTTTTAAATCGGGGTCGCACAAGGTGTCGCGTTTTGGCTTTGGGGAAGCAATTCGTGCATTCCAGTTTTTTAATTAGAAAAACATGTAAAATAAATAAATAAATAAATAAATACAAAGAATTACTCAATAAAGTACATCATCATTTCAAATAAAGTCATAATAAGGCCTTACAATAACACAACATTCCAAATAAAACACAAACATAGGATCATATTTTCCAAATAAAGCCACATAACATCAAAAGTAATCTCCCTCATCCAAGATAAGATCATCATCTTTTTGGTCAAGGGTATCTATGTTGGGAAATCGTCCGCTATCAAAGCTCCTCAGAGCAATTCCTTCAAAGACATCAATCTCCATTTTTGAAACTGAAAATTAAAAAATGGAAAATATTTTAAACTGAAATTAATAAAAAAATTTACATTTTTTACTGAATTTATTAAAAAAATTACATTATCTGAGATTTGAAAAAAAGTTAACTGAGATATGGAAAAATTATTATAAAAAAGTTACAAAAAAAGTGAGTTTTTAAAGCTAGCCAACAAAAAAAGTTGCCCGAAAAAAAAGCTTACTGAGAAATGAAAAATAAGTGTTAAAAGCTCCCAAACAAGAGTCGGCAGCTTGGTAACTTAAAAACATAACATTTTTATAGCATGGGGGTAAACGTAACTTACAAACAGTAGTCGGCAGCAGAGAGATACCTCCGAACTGGATCGGCGACAGGTAAGGAGTATTTTTTCAGTTTTTTTTTTTGATATCTGTTTGTGAGGGAATTTTTTTTTTTTTTAACAGGCCGCAAGTTTTTTGAGGGTTTAAGGGTTGGGTTACTAATAAAAGCACCTTTTCCGGTTCCTTTTTAACAAAACGTTGGCATTTTTTTTTTCAATGCTCCGATTGCGCAAAATAGTGCATTTTTGCTCGCAATTGTGCACTTTTGCATGCCACGTCATCCAATAGCGTGCGCTATTGGGGCATCCCGCAAAAAAATTGCACTATATAGTGTTTTTGGGGGCAAAACGCAATATCGCGCAGCGTGCAATTAAAAACATTGGTTACAAGTAACTTTTAATAAACTTAAACAAGTCGTGATTATTTTTCATCATCGTTCGTGAAAGTCATTTTTCTTCTTCTTGCTTTTTACAACTCATTGTGCTGGCCTCTTCACTTGACTAATCCCCAACTGTATGTTTGGACCCTCACATCCACATGATGCACCAGGACACATTATGGGAGATGCTCCAAGAGAAATTAAACTCTTCACCTCCAGATGGTGAGGTAAGAGCCCCCGCCGCTAGGCTAGCGCATGACCCTAATACAACATATGACAACAAAATTTGCATCTTGGGTTGATTTGATTATGAATACGGGTCAAAAAAATATCTGTGAAATATTGGTGTCTGATACATATCTGACATGGATAAGTAGAATTATTAATTAATTTTTATCTGCAATCTCTTTCCCATTCTCTTCTTGAGGTGTGGCACTGCAGTGAAGCCACCAAAACGCGTACGTGCTTTTTCCAAAGTTCTTAATCTCTAGATCCCTGACATCATCTCCTATCTAGCACTCCCTTCCTGGTCCACAAAAAAAACTACAATCTCCTTGAACATCCCTTGATTGACATGTTTATTTTCTGCGTAAGTGTGCCCTGCCATGGCATAGGGTTGGGCCCGGTGCTCACGCGTGTAATCTAATACCCAGTTCCTGTCGTGTTGAGTGTTTTAAAACTTGATTGGATTACTACAAGCACATCCTAGTTTATTGTGTATAATATAAGCTTATATTATAATATATAATAGGAATAAGAAAAACCATTCTGATGCTTATCTGCTTTTTCATGGACAGTTCAATTATTGACATTTTGGTATTCTCTATTATTTTGTCATACCTCCTTTATCCTAGTGAGCTACTCGAGTCTTTTGACGAACTATTAAATTATTTTTGTTCTCAACTCTTTATCTCATTCGCTATTACACAGGGAAGGCTATGAACCAAAGCTTCCTGCAGTTTTAACAGGTTCTCACATTGATGCTATCCCATATTCTGGAAAATATGATGGGGTTGTTGGTGTCTTAGGTGCCATAGAAGCCATTAATGTACTGAAGAGGTATGCATCACTTTTGTATATTATGGATCTACAAGTGGAAGTTTGAGATTTTGAGATATTTATTTTAGGGGAAGTGCAATAAAGAAAGATCCTTGGAACTATGCAGTTTTTCTTAGAAAACTCCCTTCAACTATTTTAACGCAATAAAAAAAGACTCTTGGAACTATGCATTTTTTCTTAGAAAACTCCCTTTAACTATTTTAATGCGAATAATCCCCTGAACTATGCATTTCGTTTCAAAGAGCTATCTTTGCAACAAAATGCATGGTTCAGGGTTTTTTCTTGGAAAAAAATGCATAGTTCAGGGGATTTTTTCTCCACTTAACCCTTTATTTTATGTTTCATTGTGGGCAAGCCACTCTAGTCATACTTAGCAACAGGGGCGTAACCAGGAATTTATATCCGGGTGGGCTGACTTAACCCCCAGCCGAATTTTTTTGAGGTTATTTTTGAGTATTTACTTAAAAATAATGAAAAATAATGTTAATTAAAAAATATAGGCGCAAAATAATGCCCAAAATAATGGTTCATATAGTTTTTTTTTTGTTTTTGAAGTGGATCATTGAGGTTTGATTGTTTGGGCGGGCTAACTTTTTTATTTATTGGGTGGGCTGTGATGTATTGGACCTTAAAATTTACACTAATTTTTTTTTTTTTTTTTTAAAGTGACCCGGGCTTTAGCCCGGCCTAGCCCACCACATGGCTACGCCCCTGCTTAGCAAATCATTGATATTACAGATTGAACAGATGGTGCTGTATTGGATTTAGTTAGTTGTTAAAAATTCTATACGCACACTTGTAAAATCAGAAAGTACCTGTGTTATTACATCAGCTCATGCATAGAAAATCTATTGACTTGTAGAATGTAAATGCACGTTTATGGCATCTTCAGTTCTTCCAGCTGATTTATGTTTTTATTACGCTATTTATTTCACAGGTCTGGCCTGAAACCGAAAAGGTCACTGGAGGTGATCATGTTCACCTCAGAAGAGCCCACAAGGTTTGGGATCAGCTGTTTGGGAAGGTTAGGACCACCAAAAGAAACAATGCCATTATTCAGAATTTTAATATTTTTAATGATATTTCGATTTTATATTACTGTTTCAAATGTGTGTTTTTTCTTCAGGATCTTGCTTGAGGTTTTCTCATATTTATCTGAACTGTGCAGCCGCTTATTGGCAGGGAGTGAGTCACTTGCGAAAGCTCTCAAGAACACAGTTGATAATAATAATATTTCGTTTATGGATGCTGCAAGATCTGCTGGTTATATAAAAGACCAAGAGGATTTATCCACTGTGTTTTTAAAGGAAGGAAGTTATTCAGCTTTTGTAGAGTTGCATATAGAGCAAGGACCTATTCTGGAAGAAGAAGGTAGGCTTGCTTTTTTAAGGCTCTTGATATCTATTTGTAAGGAACAGTATATAAATATGTGATCATTTCTGAAGCACGGACTTGACACGTAATACGTGTTTCGACACGACACGCGACGCGTGATTTTTCCAAAAACTAGGATACGACACGCTAGGATACGTATAATATATAATATATGTTAAAATATATAATATATTTATTAATGAAATAAAACATATTTTTTTTCATAAAAGACATTATTAGAGCATTCTCAACAAGAAATTAAGAAAATGGATCATATAAAACAAAATTCAAACACACTTTAACATTAAAAATAAGGCAGAATCATAATCACATAAGAAAAAGATTTAAAAATTAAAAATAAAAAAAAATAAAAAAATAAAAAGTGTCCTTTTTACGTGTCCTAGCGTGTCGGCAACGTGTCCCAGCGTGTCAGCCAACGTGTCGGCCAGCGTGTCCCAGCGTGTCGCCAGCGTTTTCATGTCGGCAACGTGTCGGGGCGTGTCGGACTCATGTCAAAGCTGACTCGTGACTTCCGAGAGAGTGTCGGTGCTTCATAGTTTCTTATTAACACTCGTCAATTAATCTTGCTCATTTTTCAACCCAGGGATTGCTATCGGGCTTGTGACTGCAATTGCTGCTCCGGCAAGCATCAAAGTAGATTTTGAAGGCAATGGAGGCCATGCAGGGGCTGTCCTGATGCCAAATAGGTGACGATTTCTAGAGGCACTAGTTGCATGGATTTGGCCCTTCTACTGTTCAATATTTTTTTAGATCACCTGTCGTGAATTAATATGGGCCCAAAACAAAACCCCCTTGATTGAAAGTTTTTTATATATAGATAAGAATGAAACTGGAGTGGGCCTTGCCCTAGATACACATTAATCTTTTTAATTCAGCTTTCATTAAATTTCTAAATTTATTATTGTAATTGCTCGAACTAGTCTTTTGTGTATGAGATACTTGGGGGGCCTGTTCAGTTGTAGAAAACATTCTTTTTTTATCTCTATTTCCAGAGTCCATTTTCTATGAAAAATATAAGAACCAACCAAACTCGTTCAGTTTTTAAAAATAGGGATCGTTCTACACCTCTCATGCTTTTTCTCTACAAACAACACTTCCGTCATTGTCGCATTCACCAGCGCAAGGGACTATCCTTTCCATCATTGCACTAGTACCACCACCTCCGCCACTGCCGCTGCACCACTGCATGAAAAATTGACACATTTACACCCAGAAGTTGGGATTTCTGATCCATCTATAAGGTTTGTGTTGACAGTAGTGGCGCAATGTGCTGGTAGTGCGACGGTGGTTGTGGTGGTGTGATGTGACAGTGAATGTACTGCGGTATATTTCTGAAAATGGAAAAAATACAGAAATTGGGTCTCATATTTGACACGTTCAATTGGTGTTGTCTAAACTAATGTAAAATTTGAAAATAGGGGGATGGAGACTTCGGAATTATGGTTTCCACATTTGGAAAAAAATCAATTTTGAACTCATTCTCCAACGGTTCTTCCCACTGCTAAACAAGGTTGCTTTCTTATATTCTTTTTCCGGCAAGTAAACATATGTTGATTGATGTGACCTTTAAAGTGTAATTTCTTGTTCATTTTTTTTATTTGCAAGCAAGAATCATCTTCCTTTCTTTCTTCTCTTTCCAAAATTGTTGTCATATTTATATGTATAGATATATAAATAATACCATAACTAGTATTGTTTTATAATATTCTAGTCACTTGGCTGCAATGTATAAAGCCATTCTAAACAATATCATGTTTTAATTAAGGTTTAGAACAAGATCCATAGTTCCCAGTTCTTTTATAAATCATTTGAAACAGAAATGATGCAGGACTGGCTGCTGCAGAGTTAGCCCTAGCTGTTGAGAAACATGTATTACAATCTCAATCTATTGACACTGTTGGGACCGTTGGTAAGTACATTTTTTCTCTTGTACTATTACATGTGTGTGTGTCTGTGTATATATATATAGAAAGTCTCTTAAAAGGACCTCATTTAACAGACCTAAAAACGGATTATTTTTTAAAATAGTAAAAAAATATTTTTGAGCTGATAATTTTTATGATGTTTAAACATTTCAAGGAACCCATAAAAAAATCAGCTCAAAATGATTTTTTTGCTATTTTTAAAATTCTGTCAAAGCATGTCAGTTTTTAAGCTGCTTAAACACAGACATATTTTGACTAATTTTTTAAAACAGCAAAAAATTTCATTTTATGCTGCTTTTTTATGGGTTTCTTGAAATACTTGAACACATAAAAAATTCAACTCACATTCTTTTTACAATTTTAAAAAAAGGGTCCTTTTTTTTGGTCTGTTAAATGAGGTTCTCTTTAGATCCGTGCTGTATATATATATATATATATATATATATATATATATATATATATGCTAGTGGAATGCCCGTGCCTGAAGGCACGGTGAAAATTTTCGTTGATTAAAGATGTGTATGTACTGAAAATGCCTGTGGAACTTTAATATATGTAAAATATCAAAAAATGTGAATCTATAAAGATTCTGTAAAACATGATTTATTTGAATAATGGAGCGCCATTTTCTGGTTTGCTATCAGTACCACCATTTATTTGAAACGTGCATTGAAGTAACCCACCTCTATAACTTCTTTGCACCTTAAAGATAACAACTCCTGCAACCGTAAACACAGTGTTCTCCAAGAAGATTTGTGGCAGCTTGAACAGTAATAAAATGACAGTTGTGTAAATTGTAACAGTTACATAAACATTTTAAAATAAAAGTTATGTAAAATAATAAATTATACTTTCATGTGGGAACTAATAAATTTAAAAGCCAAAACCCTCATTTCAATCATCATCCAAAATCATACCAGACGGGAATAAAAGAATAATTTGAGGCCAATATATTCAAATTGTGGAATTTAAGATATTGAGGAATGTTAATTAGATCTACAAACTGAAATTAGGTATCCAAACGGAAAACATACATTTGATATGCTATCTTTGAATCTGAAAAAAAATTAATAAAAAAGGCTATGACTCTTGCTTCTAAGAGAGCCAAGGTAGAAGATGAAACTTAAGTGAAGTAAATATTAATCACTATTAGTTGAAAGTTTGATAAAGCAAACAAAAACGTATCCTAATTAATGTATTTAACACAATTATCTCAATATTGATACGGTGAAAGGGATTTGTGAACCAAGTGAACAAAAAATCTCATATAACTATAATATTACTGTTCTAGGGAACTAAAAACAGAGTGCATATGTTCAACATGTATACTGATCCATATTACACTCCAATTGATTCACAGGCCCAATCCAACTGCAGAAAGATTCAACCCCTAAAAGAACAAAAATAAATTTTTATATTAAATATATAGATTTATACAATCGCAAACTGTGTACAACACGTGTATAAAAAGGCAACAGACATACACACATTGATTTGTTTTCCTGCTAAATAGTTGGGCATTGAGTAGTTTGATTGGACCTGGAGTAAAAGAGAGAATGAGATTAATCCCAAACTTCATATATTCAGTTAGCTTGTTGTATCATCTATAATGTATAAACTTTTTTTTTTAGTTTAAAGATTGCTCATTATATAACCCGTTCAAATTCTGAACACAACAAATAAGTAAAATCTTATATGAAATTTACCTCCTCAATAGAAGTAAACGATGTGATATCTCTACTTTTTAAGCAAAAATGTGAACATGATAAAGACTTTGCATCATATTCTTGAGTCGTCTCGTTTGAAATTCCACCATTTGAGAGCTCTTCTTGGAGATCTAATTCCACTCCTCGAAGACGGCAGGTCGTGGTGCTTTAATTGAGGGTTCAGTTAATGCTTCTGTTATGTATATGACTGTTGGGTCTCTAAACTTAGCACCAGCAGTTTCAGTTGCACGCGTAAATATATCCTCCGAATTTTTAGGTCTATTTAGAGGATAATAAATAGGCAACTTAATTCACGCGTGGCCTCGATTGCCTCACCCGCTATTCGCTCCAAATCAGGGTTATTTCCCACAATTAATGCTCCAATTACATCGAATCCTTTCAATAGCAGTGTCCGAATATCATCTGCTCAGGTGAAATCAGCAAAGAGTTAAACAGTGTTGTAAATAGATAATGAAGAAATGAGTACCTGATTCTTTGAATTGATGTGGAGTGTGGATGCATTTGAAGGTGGAGACGATTGTGAGTGGAGGAAAGAAGGGGGAGCCGATGAGCCATTGGAAGCTTGGTTCGTTCTTGCTCATCACCAGCTCACGACGCAAAACGTGCATGGTGGTGCTCTCTTTGTCCATGGAGTGCGAGGAATCTAGCACAGCCTCGATTTCCAATAACGAATGGGCTTTTTGCGGAATTGCAACTTAACAAAAGGTAGCTTTGGGAATAGTAGAATATGCAATCACACAAAATTTCAGCGATGTTTTATTTTCCTTTTCTGTTTTTATAATGGCAGCAATTAGGGAATTTTTTTTGATTTTTCACGTCATTGATCCAGGTTTGGTGACTAAGCATTTAATGTATAAACTTAGTTTTATACAAACTGGTAAAAGTTGGAAACTTATCATTCAATTATGTACATGCATTCAGTCCTCTAAAAACGTGAAACAAACATCTAAGAAAGAGAATCGTGTGAGAAAGAAACTGAAACCTGGATCAATGCCACAAACAATGGGACACTGAGTTAGTGAACAAAATCAACTAAGATTTAAGATTTGAACTACAAAGAAAAACCAAGAAAAAATCAAACAGAGAAATTAAAAAGTGAGTAAACCTTATGTTGGCAGATTTGCAAAATCAAACATAAACCCCATATTAAATGGGTGATTAAAACATAGCTTCTCTATTTTCTTGACAGAAAACTGTTTAAGGCAGATACAGTCCCCGAGCTACATATTTTTGAGAACCTATTGTTGACGGGGTACATGATCTAAGAAAATAAAAATAGACACTTAGCTAAACTAAGGAAAAAAAAGTCTCAAACAACAAAATCATACCCACCTTCTCAAAACTGTACCAACCTTCTGGAACAAAATTGTACGGTACCCACCTTCTGATTTACACCATAATCGTACCAATCATCCCGAAACAGTACGAAGCACAATTGATGTTTTTGGCAAAGACTGTGAATGATAGGCGACGGAACCGTGTTTACACTTCTAAGCCATATTTCAGTAAAGACTATAACAGAACCGCCGTATTCCCCTTTGTTTCATCAGACAATTCCTTTACTAACTGCAGGCTTCTCATTCCAGAAATCCCAAAACTCTGCCTAACTTTGCGGCAAAAGGCCACCCTTCGCTGCAACTAAGGACTGAATATTTCGAATCAATTTCCACAGTTTCATTAGCTCACTTATTAGTTTTAAATAAAACATTAATTACCTAGAAATAAGTGTTGCTCCATATATAAAAATAAATGTTTCTCCATACCGTCAATTGAGATTTTTCTTAGTGTCAGCTTTATTTGCAACAACAGCTACTGTCTATGGTCGGAAATTATCAAACCGTGCCTTCTATAAGATCGGAAATTATCAAACCGTGCCTTCTTTAAGGCGACCATCTGACCAGTTTCAACATCACGTGCACGGTACACGCTACTGTCTGTACCTTCTCCTATTTACATAGAAAGAAGAAATCAAAATAATGCCAGTATATATATTATAATTTTATAAGGAGAAATGTAATATTATTCCACCACTCCACCACTTCATTGCTATGGTTTGAATATGCAAAGTTACAGGTTTCCACCACATTTTGAATCTCATAGCAATGTGCAAATTTTGAATCCCATAGCAATGAAGCAATGTGCAAATTTTGAATCTCATATCAATGTGCATAATAACATGGTAGTATCGCATATGTGCATTTTATATTGCTATGTTTTGTTTCCCTAGAGTTGAAACAACATTAGCTCATTAATATAAAATGCACATATGCGATACTACCACCCTGTAACTTTGCACAGAGGCGATACTAACCAGGGGGTAGTAGCAGTGGCAATGCTTGCTTGACGTCTTGACTTCCAGATTGCACTTGGAGCACCTCCAGTCCGGATGACCACAGGAGCCACAATTCACACAACACTTGGGAGCACCTCAGCTGCAGTCTCCGTCTCCTCGAGTAATGGTTAATTGAGTCGCTTAACAAAAACAAAAACAAAAACTTAATAAAACATGAACAAAATTAAAAGTTCAATATAGATCTGCAAACAAAAACTTAAATCAAAACTAAGTGAGATAAGCAACGTTGGAGCAGGGAGGCGAGGGAAGATGGGTCAGACTCGGACAATGCTTGCTAGGACAGTGTCAGCATTTCCATAGTTAGAGTCGTATATGTGTCAGACTCGGACAGTGCTTTCTCTTATTCATCAAAATTCTATTTGAGTCAAAAGGATCAATTTAAAAAATCTTCTTAGTTATTAAAGCTTCATCTTCTGCATTAAATGAATTTTGAAAAATGTTTCCAAAGATAGCTCGGTTGCATTCTATAAAAATTATTTTCATCTTC
The DNA here is from genome assembly GCA_949130495.1 of Sambucus nigra. Classification (NCBI taxonomy): domain Eukaryota; kingdom Viridiplantae; phylum Streptophyta; class Magnoliopsida; order Dipsacales; family Adoxaceae; genus Sambucus; species Sambucus nigra. The sequence continues at coordinate 527,916,920 of OX422209.1, forward strand.
TTAAGATTATTAGAGAAGGCAAACATTGGAATACCTTCCTCATAAAAAAACAATTGATTTGAATCAGATGCTGGTAACTGGTATGACTTATCCATAATGGTGGTTTCACAAAATAAACACATACACAACTTCTCAATGTCAAAATCAATAGATCTTTAATAACTTCACCAAAAACACATACACAACTCCTCACTTCTCTACTCCAATTCACTAAAAAATAACCTAAAAAAGAGAAATCCGGTCTATCACCTAAAACAAAAAGGTTATATATACATTAGATTACACGTTTATGGCACAATGAAAAGAAACCAAAAAAGAAGAATGAAATTATAAGAACATTGAGAAAAATAGAGATTTACAGGCTGTCTACATGGTAAGGTGTGGTAATCACCTTGTGTGTGTGACCATCACTGATGTGTGTGACCATCTATGTATATAATGAGTTAATGTGTGCGTGTGTGTGTGGTAATCAGGCTTGTCCAGCCGAAAGCATCACAGCGAATCCAGAAAAAGTAAGCATACTGTAAAAAAATATACCATGGATGACCATCACTGATGCCACGGTTTGTTGAGTTTATTGTTGGAAAGATGAGAACGGATGGATTTTTGTTCAGTTTTTACCTCGGTGGTTCTTTGGCTCATATAGTGTGTTCCTCGATGGCTTATCCGAATTTCTTTCTAAAAAATCTATTCGCTACCCTGTCTCAACCAACTACTCGATCGTCACTTCATCGATGCTGGTGCCCGTCACTGTAAAAACATGCCTCTCGACTACGGTAAAAAATATCACTGATGCCACAATAAAAAATAACTGCCACAAATAGAAAAGAAATCAGTTTTATTAGTTTTTTAAGTAAAAAAAACTCAACACTGCTTGAGATTTTTTACAAATAAGTAGTTGCTCAAAATTATATTCAACATATAACACCTTCAATTTTGTAGAAAGTGAGTCCAGTGCAGTGTCCGCGGCCTCTGCTTTACATGCCACCTTCACTTGGTCGGGTTGTAGCCTAACAGCCTCTTTCCATTCTCCACCTCTAAACTCCAATAGAATTGTTCCTCCTTGTTTTACTGAGTCCAGTGCAGTGTTTGGTCTCTGCGAGTCGAAAATGGATTCCAGCCCATCACTTAGGGACCTTAGTCCTGGTGCTCTGCCATTGAACTACCCGATAAAAGACTTCGATTTCATTCTACTCTACTGTTGTGAGACACACAGGTGCATCACCAGCCTACATTGAAGTAATGCTCATCTGATCTTCTCTCGCCCCTTGGCCCTGAAGAAATTCAGCGAAAGGCATTAATTTAGGGAAATAACTCAGTATATTTATACATCACTACTCATTATATACATAGATATACATATATGTACACACACGCACATATTAACTCATTATATACATAGATATACATATAATTGGTCCCATGTACAGTAAAGGTAGTTCAAAAATTTCTTCATAAAACTAAAAATATGAAATGACATAATTTATGGCCGGGATTGGAACTTCTTGAGAGCAAAAAAGACATTATCTTTTCACAGATATTTTTCCCCAAAGAAAGAGGAAACAACTATCACTGAAGTTTTAAGAGCCAATTTAAAAGCTAGGGAAAGTAATTCATTTTCAATAACTTCTTTATGAAGCCAAACAGTGCCTTGAAATAAATGAATCTCACTACTAAACCAAGCACTGAAAATATTAACACTTCGGATATAGAATTCACAGCTATGTTTAACTAAAACACATACCCTACTATAGGTATGGACTCGGTATGTAAAACTCAACCATGAAAGCTAACTCAAGTAGTGAGGATAATGCAGCAGTACTCTCCTAATAATTCTGTTTTCAACCATGAAAGCTAACTCAGTATGTAAAACACATACCCTATTATACATTACAGCAGTACTTTGCTAATAATTGAAACACCTATTGCTGCTAGAAAAGAACACAATAGGCCTAAACATATCCACATATTTTCACAACAGAGATCAACTTTGCGCTCGCCAACTCTTCACACGACAAAGATAAAAATCTTATCATGATTTGAGTTAATTTTCATTGGATTAATGTGTAAAACGTGCTAAATGCACTTAAAAAACTGTCCATAAATACTCCTTAGATATTCATTCGAAAAAGATATGTTTATCTATAGTGAAGTGATTCAATTCCAGCTACTAATTGTCTTTTGATTTACCTTGAACTTATTCGCTTGAAGTCGAGAAGGATCACCCGATTTCATAGTTGTAGCTTGCGAGATTGGAGGATCTTCAAGTGGCACTACATCTTTGGGATTCTTGGCTGATGAGTTAAGAAGACATTTGATTAATTAAGACGACATTTTTCGAGAAACCTGTCAGAGCAACGAAACATATCATAGAATGAAATAGAGGTATATCGACTATTGTAAATAACAAAAAACTCTGGGAAAAAGATGCCACTCACCTGTTTCCCATTTAAGACAAGGTATCACCAAATACAATGTCCACCAAATAAGGTTTCTCATGTGTTACTGAAACTTTGAGGTCAAAAATTTAAAAGTACTTCTACGCCGACTCACAAACGCGACACATTTATTGCGACACGCTGACTTGTCACATCTGTATTGGCTCATGTCTAAGTCCAACAATAGTGTAACGTTAGTGTGTCGCACCAATTTGCGTCGCATTTATGAGTCGGACCTAGAATTATTGTTTTTCTCTTTTTTTTTTTCCTGTGTCGCTAAACTAACATCATTGTTTAAAATCTCTACTAAATACATTTAAAAAAATAGAGTCGCCCAAAATATCATTGTTTAAAGTCTCTACTAAATACATAGAAACAAAGATCCCAAATTTAGTATAACTATTAGTCTATTACCAAGGACAGCTATTTATATTTTTAAAAAAAAGTAGCTTCTTAGAAATTACCTATAAGACATTGTGAGTTCTCTTTGTTGTGCCTGGACAAAATAAATCAACAAAATTAGGAAACTAAGAATGATCCACTCTAAGAAAATGAAGGATCCAGATAAAAATCAATCACCATGTATGAAATGAAATTAGAAACGTAGAAATCTCCCAATAAAAATCAATCTTGTAACCTTTATTTTGACAACAGCATATTGAACTTTAAACAACCAATATTTGAGTTGTTTATGTCTGAAGTGAAACACTTAGGCCTTTTATCAAATTGAAGAATATAAAAATAAAAAATTAAGTGAAACACAAAAGCCTACAAAATAATGAAAAAAAAAACCCGTCTCATATGCCTTCGATACTATACATATCAATATAAAAACATATATGCGATGAAAAACTTGTATTTTAAAGATCTTACCTGACATTGTTCTATCAGTTTGACACGAATCATCCTTAGATCCAAGCTCCAAAATATTCTTCCCCAATATTCAGCTTACGAAAGCAAAGTAATCAGCCCCACCGGAACAAAAGCCCCAAAAGAAAACAAAACCCACGGCACAAACCATTACCTACACAAAAGGAAAAACTGTTATATATTTATAAAAAAACAATAAAGAAAACAAAACCCGTATTCAGTTTCATATGGACTCCTGAGTTTTTAAAGAACACAAAAGCCTCTTCCAAAAAACCATGATTGTAAAACAAAATCCATTTTCGGTGCAAATGGGCGAACAGTGCCACCCCTTCCTTCTCCATTAAATGTTCAAACTCTCGTTAAATCAAAGAAAGCCTATCACTGATGAATACAAAGTAAATATGAATCATGTTTGGGGCTATGTCGTCAATATTAAGGTTGCCCCCGCTGTGACCTGAGGTCACGGGTTCGATTCACGAAAACAGCCTCTCTGCGCAAGCAGGGGTAAGGCTGCGTACATCCAGCCCCCCCAGTACCCCGCAGTGGCGGGAGCCTCGTGCAGTGGGTTTGCCCTTTTTTAGGAAAAGAAAAGGGAAAAAAATGTATGTACCTTCAATATCTAGTTTATCAAGTTGGTGATTAACAAAAGTAAATCCTACAAACTTCAATGACTATGAAATACAACTTGTATTAGATCCTACATAGATCTCACAGATGAGCAATGTTCCGACAAATACAATAAGAAATCAAATTAGAGAACAAATATATTTTTTTATTTTCTTTATATCTTTCCACTATTTCACATATACTGAAAGAAACCAATTAATCCAACAAATTGAATATTAGGATATTTTCATTTTGCAGGCTATAAACAATATAGTCTTTGCACTTTAATTGATATTGGAGCTACAGTCTGCTCTTGTAGACCTAATGCTTTGCCTCCAGAAAAATGGATTGCAATGAAAAACCCCATTGCAGTTACAGGAATTAGTGGCACACAAAGCCTAATTCAATTAAAAGCTAAAAAAGTTGCAATTTGGTTTAATGATAAAAAATTCATTATACCTAAAATCTTATGTTTCCCCGAGATGCATGGGGATTTTATTCTAGGTAATAATTTTATCTCAGAATATTTACCATTATCTGTCAATGAAGGAACCATAAGCCTCACATTGAAAAAAGAGGTAGTAGAAATCCCACTACTTCAACAACATAAATATAAATGTGAGAAAAACTTCCATCCTATAAAAAAGGATACTAATATAAAAGTGTTAGCTGAAACCCATTGGCTATACACAATTCTGGAAGTTAATTTTAGCGAAAACCCGTTAAAATTATGGGACAAAAGTCCAAGATATTGCTCATTAAAACTTAAAAATCCTGATGTAATAATCAGAGTAAAACCTATGGTTTATACTAGAAAGGATATTGAAGAGTTTGATAAGCAAATAAAAGAATTGTTGGATTTAAAATTAATCTCAGAAACTTTTAGTCCACATTCTAGTCCAGCTTTCATTGTAAACAAACACAGTGAAATAATAAGAGGAAAAACCCGAATGGTAATCAACTATAAAAGGCTTAATGAACAAATCGATTTCGATGGATATTTTATTCCTCGAAAAGATGTTTTGATAAACCATACTAAAGGTAAAACCATCTTTAGTAAATTTGATTGCAAGTCAGGTTTTTGGCAATTAAAATTAACTGAAGAATCAAAACCTTTGACTGCCTTCAGTACATCAAAAGGTCACTACCAATGGAATGTAATGCCCTTTGGACTCAATATAGCACCACAAATATTCCAGAGATGGATGGATAATATATTCAGAGATCTCAAAGATTTTTGTATTGTCTATATTGATGATATTTTAGTGTTCTCAAAAACCATTGAGGAGCACAGAAAACATTTGAAAATTTTTAGTGAGAAAATACTAAAACATGGTATTATTCTCTCTCCAAAGAAAATTGAAACTGAAAAAACAGAAATCAATTTTCTAGGATTAATTCTTACTAAAGAAGGATTACAACTCCAAGATCATATTATTTCCAAAATAAAATTTTTTGATGAAAACATCTTGGATAAAAAGCAATTACAAAGCTTTTTGGGAATCTTAAATTATGGTAGGAATTTCATTCCACATTTATCCCAGAAAGAATTACCTCTTCTTGAGAAACTCAAGAAAAACAATTTTTCATGGTCTAAAAAGGACTCTGAAACTATCCGAAATATAAAAAGTTATATTCATGAACATTGTCCTAAAGTTTATTTTCCTAACCCAGGAGATAAACTCATACTTGAGACAGATGCTTCTGACTTATGTTGGGGGTGTGTACTCAAAGCAATACCACAACAATATTGGTCTGAACCACAATCCAATAATGTAGTAGGTATAAGAAGTAGAAAAACTACTATTCCAAAATCTGTTGCTAAATATGAGTTGGTTTGTGGTTATAATTTTGGTAAATTTAAGCCTAACGAGCTTAATTATATAATTTTTGAAAAAGAATTATTAGCCATAAAATTAGCTGTTAAAAAGTTTCATATCTTTTTAGCACCAGAAGATTTTATTATAAGAACCGATAATCAGGCTGTCCGTGATTTTTTAACAAACAAAAGAAATATTTTAGAAGGACGCAGATTAAAATGGTTTAATCAAATTGCTCTTTATACCTTTGAGGTAGAACACCTTAAGGGAACAAACAATTTCCTTGCAGATTATTTGAGTAGGAAAAATTGTTAAAACTCACTAAACAAGTGAAGAATTTGTGAAAATCCCACTAAACCAGTGGATTAACATTAGACTACTCAGTGTAAACAGCATATGAGTAGAAATAGGATGATTAATATACTCTAACCAGGAGGATATTAACAGTTTCAGGTATGGAAGACAAACAAAAAGGACAAAACATCCCTAGAGAGGAGCAAGGACCTTGGATTACAATAGCTAAAATGGCTAGTAATTCGAGAAGAATTCCAGAAGCTTCGGTTAAACCAGCTGTTGCTTCAACATCCAATACACAGCCTAAAAAGGGCCATGTGTATGTTGTATTTTGTGGAAGAAAACCAGGTTTTTACTATTCTTGGTACCATTGCCAAGAACAAACAAATGGCTTCCCAGGAGCATGTTACAAAAAATACAATAATGAGGGGGAAGCAATATCAGACTGGGAAGAGTTCTTGAAAAAATTTAATCCACCCAATCTGATATATCAATTTGCAAAATTACAGTGCAAAGAAACCTCTTTTGACTCTGAATTAAATGATTTCATAAATCCAGGAATACCTTATCATATTTACAAACCTTTAAATGATTCCTGGAAATCTCATCTAGAAGGCAAGAAAAAAGATTTCAGAAAAAACTTAAGCCTTCTTGCTACTAGCATTGCTGAACAAACAGCAGAGCTAGATCAATTAAAATCTTTGGCTCTTCAAATATTGAAAAACATCAATTTTGAAGATGAAGATTTTTCTTTACAAAAAATCAACATATTTTTATCTACTGCAGAACTCCTGCAGAATGAGTTTTCTGATAAAATTTTCAACAAAATCGGACGAATTTGTTTATTTGAAAAAGCAAAACAAATTCTACCAGATGCAATTTTCAAGGAGGAAATTTTATCAAAAATTGAAGATCATGATCAAAAGGTAAAAAGTCTATTGATCCAACATGGTGAATTCTTGAATGTCCTTGATGGAAATGGAATTCCCAAACTTCATATGCATATTGATGATGAATGGGATCCAGAAATTCTCGATTGGGGATTATGTAACAAGATCATTTATCAAGTTCATTTGGGAACTAAATTCACAGTTTTGCCAATGATGATCAAAACAATGATCACTCATGTTATGGACTTAGTAATGCGATGGAACCGCACTTTTACTCTGGAAATTATCGGAGGGGTAGGATGGAGACAACGGGAAAGATTTTATTCTCCTTAGCAAATTTATTATCTCCGAAAAACTGAAGAATGGGATTGGGATGAAATGGAAAAGCAAGATCAATATAACTTAGCTTATATTCCTTACATGGATATGGAGTTATATTGGATTAAATCATTCCTTTCAATCACAAATAAAGCACAGAGTTTGTATGCTAAAAAAGAATTTAAGTTCATGGTAACGGATGGTAAACGACTTTTCGTTACATCGGTAGATATTAATTATCAGCTTACTGAAAACCAGAAAGCTAAAGCAGAAGTATTTCTGGATAATCTAAGGCGAAAAAATAATCTGGATGTTCCTCATGAATTATTAACAAGTGCTGAAATGTATGAGGAAAATAATTTAAATCCACACCATGGAGATTCAGATAACGACTATGATTTTGATGAAGTTGCATTTGCTAACCTAGCTAATGCAATGGAAGCTTAATATTTGATTGATAGAGATCTTTCCACCTGGACGACTGCAAAATTATCCAGCACACGATGTGGAAGTATCTGCAAAATTCGTAAGCAATGACGTCAATCTGGTGAAGACAAAACATCATCATCAGATACTATGCTACTTTTGACTTCTTTGTTTAAAAAAGACGAAGAAGCTACTATTTACTTTTTGAAAAGTAATTTTGTCTTGTAATTCCTTTATTCTCGTGCATGTATCTGCCTTATCTTTTAATCAATTGTAATTGAAAACTTTTGAAGTCCGAGGCCTATAAAAAGGCTCTCAAGTTGTAATATAGATCATCGATCCAAATAGATCACTTTCTCCCTCTTGTAACATATTATCTTAAAATTTGATAGGTTTTCCTATCTTGTGAAATATTTCCGTTCAAATCTGCGCACTCCGATAAATGGTATCAGAGCTTTTTTAAGCTTGTTTGAGCTTGATTTATCTGTAAGTTGTTCTATCTTGTTTATGTTTAGTTGTCATTATGAATATTAGAGAAGTAACTAGATTCATATATCACCCTTCTTATAAGAAAGGAGAAAATTTTGATATAAAACATAAAACTTTGTATAAAAAATGTCAAAATATGTGTTGTGTAAAAATTGTCCATTTTATTATCTTTTATAAAAAAGATTAGAGATATTCTTGTTAATCTTTTCCAGAAAGATATACTATTTAAATTCCGACGAAATTACTGTTTAAATTCCTGCATAATTTTCATAAAACCCATACACCTGTTTAGGTTGTAAAGCTCATATGTCTTTTTGGCCGTTTTGCCCAAAAGAGGGTTTCTAAGGCTACTGTTAGACATCGGTTTTAAGCACCATCAACCAGAAATAGGAGGTCTTAGGTACCATTGAGAATTATAATGGAAGAAGAACAAAATTTAAGAGGAATTTTAAAATGTATAGCTCCATGGATAGAAAAACAAGAATCTATGTTTAATCACAATATGCATATAGATAAGAAATCTGAAACACAGATTGCTTATATAAGTGCTACTTTAAATACTCTAATAGATATGATATTTGGATGGTCTAAAACAGTTGAAGATCACCAAAAAATTAATGAAGATAGACTTATTAAACTTCAAGTAGACTTAAACAAAGTCGAAAGAAAATTAGAAGAATATGATATGATAAACTTGGATCTAAAACAAGAAACCAAGGAAAAAATAAGTGATCTAATAAAAAAATTAGACACTATTATTTTTTCCTTGGTTTCTTGTTTTAGATCCAAGTTTATCATATTATCATATTCTTCTAATTTTCTTTCGACTTTGTTTAAGTCTACTTGAAGTTTAATAAGTCTTTCTTCATTAATTTTTTGGTGATCTTCAACTGTTTTAGACCATCCAAATATCATATCTATTAGAGTATTTAAAGTAGCACTTATATAAGCAATTTGTGTTTCAGATTTCTTATCTATATGCATATTGTGATTAAACATAGATTCTTGTTTTTCTATCCATGGAGTTATACATTTTAAAATTCCTCTTAAATTTTGTTCTTCTTCCATTATAATTTTCAATGGTACCTAAGACCTCCTATTTCTGGTTGATGGTGCTTAAAACCGATGTCTAACAGTAGCCTTAGAAACCCTCTTTTGGGCAAAACGGCCAAAAAGACATATGAGCTTTACAACCTAAACAGGTGTATGGGTTTTATGAAAATTATGCAGGAATTTAAACAGTAATTTTGTCGGAATTTAAATAGTATATCTTTCTGGAAAAGATTAACAAGAATATCTCTAATCTTTTTTATAAAAGATAATAAAATGGACAATTTTTATACAACACATATTTTGACATTTTTTATACAAAGTTTTATGTTTTATATCAAAATTTTCTCCTTTCTTATAAGAAGGGTGATATATGAATCTAGTTACTTCTCTAATATTCATAATGACAACTAAACATAAACAAGATAGAACAACTTACAGATAAATCAAGCTCAAACAAGCTTAAAAAAGCTCTGATACCATTTATCGGAGTGCGCAGATTTGAACGGAAATATTTCACAAGATAGGAAAACCTATCAAATTTTAAGATAATATGTTACAAGAGAGAGAAAGTGATCTATTTGGATCGATGATCTATATTACAACTTGAGAGCCTTTTTATAGGCCTCGGACTTCAAAAGTTTTCAATTACAATTGATTAAAAGATAAGGCAGATACATGCACGAGAATAAAGGAATTACAAGACAAAATTACTTTTCAAAAAGTAAATAGTAGCTTCTTCGTCTTTTTTAAACAAAGAAGTCAAAAGTAGCATAGTATCTGATGATGATGTTTTGTCTTCACCAGATTGACGTCATTGCTTACGAATTTTGCAGATACTTCCACATCGTGTGCTGGATAATTTTGCAGTCGTCCAGGTGGAAAGATCTTTATCAATCAAATATTAAGCTTCCATTGCATTAGCTAGGTTAGCAAATGCAACTTCATCAAAATCATAGTCGTTATCTGAATCTCCATGGTGTGGATTTAAATTATTTTCCTCATACATTTCAGCACTTGTTAATAATTCATGAGGAACATCCAGATTATTTTTTCGCCTTAGATTATCCAGAAATACTTCTGCTTCAACTTTCTGGTTTTCAGTAAGCTGATAATTAATATCTACCGATGTAACGAAAAGTCGTTTACCATCCGTTACCATGAACTTAAATTCTTTTTTAGCATACAAACTCTGTGCTTTATTTGTGATTGAAAGGAATGATTTAATCCAATATAACTCCATATCCATGTAAGGAATATAAGCTAAGTTATATTGATCTTGCTTTTCCATTTCATCCCAATCCCATTCTTCAGTTTTTCGGAGATAATAAATTTGCTAAGGAGAATAAAATCTTTCCCGTTGTCTCCATCCTACCCCTCCGATAATTTCCAGAGTAAAAGTGCGGTTCCATCGCATTACTAAGTCCATAACATGAGTGATCATTGTTTTGATCATCATTGGCAAAACTGTGAACTTAGTTCCCAAATGAACTTGATAAATGATCTTGTTACATAATCCCCAATCGAGAATTTCTGGATCCCATTCATCATCAATATGCATATGAAGTTTGGGAATTCCGTTTCCATCAAGGACATTCAAGAATTCACCATGTTGGATCAATAGGCTTTTTACCTTTTGATCATGATCTTCAATTTTTGATAAAATTTCCTCCTTGAAAATTGTATCTGGTAGAGTTTGTTTTGCTTTTTCAAATAAACAAATTCGTCTGATTTTGTTGAAAATTTTATCAGAAAACTCATTCTGCAGGAGTTCTGCAGTAGATAAAAATATGTTGATTTTTTGTAAAGAAAAATCTTTATCTTCAAAATTGATGTTTTTCAATTTTGAAGATGAAGATTTAGAGGAGCACGATCTACGCACTTTGTAGAAAAAAAATTATCTCATGAAACACTCTTAATGAGAATAATTTTTCACATACAGTTAAAAACTAACAACTAACCCAAGTCATTTATTCATATTTGAGACACAAATGAATATGTATTCATATTCATATTTGAGACACAAATGAATATGTAGGTGAACAGTAGGTAGAGAACTTTCAACTGATGAAATCTGCAAAATAAAATAACTATTAGTGAAATCAAACCAACACAATTAAACCCAAAATAAAATTTTGAAACCCATCAAACAAAAAACGCAAAATTATCGTAACCCAATCAAAACAGGAAATAAAATTGAGCCCAATCAAAAGCCAAGTGGAACTGCAAAACCCAAAACTCGTGTATCGGAAATCCTATAATCTGTAAAACTACATTACCCCCAAAAAACCTCAAAATTTAAATCATAAAATAACCCATTACGAAATTAACCCCCCAAATAATTCCCATACTTTCAGAGGGACACTTTAACTAAACACTGTAACTAACCGCAATCGAAAAAAGTAAACCATTCAGCAAACCTCATATATCTACACATTAAGCTGATGAAGCCCTAAAAAATGAAACAAAGCCATACCTGGAAAATGGTATCTTTCCATGGTGAAGAACATGCTGATTTGTGAACATTGGGTTTCAAAAAAGCACAAAAAAGAGAGGTGAAACCAAACAAAGAGTAGGATTAGGGTTAGAAAACAAATCTGAAGTAAAAATCATACCATAAAATCGTACCTCATAGGTGAAAGCGTGATAGCTTAGCCGAGAGAAAGGGAGGTAGAGGTGATGTCTTTCGTAGGAAATGCTCGCACCATGAAGAAGACGACGATGAGGAAGTGGGGGTCGGTGGAAATTAGGAGAGAGATTTGAGAGAAGAGGAGTGAGATCGAGTCAAGGTTAGATACCTTTTTTGTTGTATTACAAAAGTAACCCTTATATTTGAATTAAAGTAAATTTTCAGGGGTAAAAAGAGGGGGAAATAATATTTTAATGGGTTAAAATTGTAAATACAATATAGAGTATAAAATGAGGTGTGGTGAGTTGTAGTGCTTATGGTGTGAATCTTGATCTCACCCTCCATTTCTTGCTTTGTTGGCACAATCCTCACCTCTATTTATGTTGTCAACTTATGGAATAGTAAAACTATTCTACTCCTTATTATATATATATATATATTCCTTTATAAGTAAACATAGTATTTTAGGGCTATTTCCTGACACTTTGTGCAAATTATGCCGAAGTCTAGGCCTGTAGTGAATCTAATGTACCTAGCATCCCATATAAAAAAATTTGTGCCTATAAATATGATTATGGTTAATTACAGTGTGGAAAATTCATTTTATGTATATTGTGGGGACCATAATTACGCCGGCTCGTGCTCGGCACGAGTGTCCAGGCTTCTTGTGCTCCAAGTTATTGAAGAGTCCAAATCACAGAAGAATACCACGTATCTCTCATTTGGAACGGTTGAAGTTGATAAAGGATAGGTCCGAACTTTTAGGGATAGCTATTGACGGAGCTTTGGACACTCCTAAACATCTCTATAAATATATACTTGCTCCCCATTGAGTGAGACATGTGATATTGTATCGTCGAACATTGCTACAATTCTTCCGGCCATTTCTATAAAGTAATAAAGAGCAAACCCTTAACCCCGTGGACGTAAGCACGTTGTCGAACCACATACATCTTGTTAGGGCTGCAATCGAGCCGAGCCGAGCTTAGACAAGCTCGTTCATTAAACGAGCTTGAAATTATGTTCGAGCTCGGTTCATCATCTACTAAATGAACGAGCTGAACACGAACTTTAAACGAGCCAAACACGAGCCGATCTCGAGCAACTCGATTTTAAGAGGCCTAATCGAGCTCATTTATGCCTTAAAATCCGAGCACGAGCCGAGCCCATTAATTGCAATTTTTTAAACGAGCTCAAAATCGTGTTCAAGTTTGGTTCGTTTGCTTAACAAACGAGCCGAGCTCGAGCAATTCACGAACAACTCGGTTTGTTTGCAACTTTACATCTTGCGTTATATGTGTGATTGCATTATTCTCTGTGATATTTATTCTTATTTGGCTAGTGAGCATTGTATACTATCATCTGTACGAAATTTCCACATACGATTGGCACCGTCTGTGGGAACGATCTGAGTTCTTTGCCACTGTCCAATTTCCTTAGATGTCTCACTCACCCAACCAAGATCATCAAAATATCAATGATTAGGAAGGTCATCAACAACTCGGTTATGGGGACCCGGAGGGCTATCCCCTTAACCATGACGATCAGGACGACCACGAGGGCCTTCAATCATCTCTTCCCTATCAGAGAATTTGGATCGGAGATTAATAATTATTACTAATCCTCTGATGCACGCTACCGGCCTCAGGGAGGAGAAAATAGTGAACAATGATGAGCTTGAACGATCTAACCAGATCTCAAGGCTCATTGACAACTATGAGAAGCATCTCCGAGATGAAAGGGCTGCCAACAGGCACCAACAAGAGTTGAATGCTGCGCTCCAGCATTACCTAGAAAAGTTAGAAAGGGAAGCCTACAATGAGAAGCGCAAGCATGGGCATGGGTCGCAAACTCCTAGCCTCAGGCTAGGAGAACTCGCAGCCAAGGAAGGAGCACACTGCGACATGAGGAATCACCTCCTCGAGATAAAACTCATGAGAGGAGACCACGTGCTAACGAGCGACGAGGGAACAAAGAGCTTTGCTATTTCATCCGAAGAGAAGTGGATAGACACCGAACCCATCAACGAGCTCGCACGACTAAGGAACTCGCGAGGAGAGCCCTTTTGCTAGATGAAGTTGCCATTCACTCGGGCTATTGAGGAGGTTGAGCCTCCTAAGAAGTTTTCTCCCCCACAATTCAAAATCTATGACGCGAAGACTGACCCTATTGATCAGATCAGGTAATATCGCTCGACAATGGAGCTGTGGAATACCAATGAGGGATTGATGTGCTAAATATTCCCTTCCAGTCTTGGAGACATTGCCCAAAAGAAGTTTGAGAAGTTGCCGCATAGATCGATTTCTTCCTTTAAGCAGTTGGCCGAGGCCTTCACGACTAGATTTATTACTAGCAACACTCATCCTAAATGGATGGACTCACTTCTGAAGATGAAGAAACAGCCTCAGGAAACACTCTGCGAGTACAGTAGAAGGTAATGGGAGGTGTATAAATGAGGTGGAGGATTGTACCGAACAAGTTGCGGAAGCATCCTTCAAGATCGGTCTGCTGAGCAATTCTATGCTTTACTAGTCCCTCACCAAGAGGGAGGCCATTACCATCGACGACCTTATGGCGAGAATCGAGAAGTACGCTAAGGTTGAAGATACAGTGATCGAATCGGAGTTGGTCAGAAAGGAGATCTACAGAAACAGACCAAGAACGGAGATAAAAAGGGGTCCGATAAGATAGGATGGAAGAAGCCAAACGAAAAGCAAAAGGGAACCGAGAAGAAGGATCCCGAGAAAGTCTTCAAAGCCATTAACACGGTTTTCTCCGAACCAATCTACAAGATTTTTTACAAGATCAGAGGTCGACGATACTTTAAATGGCCCGAGAAAATGTTCAACGGTCCCAAGAAGAGAAACCAGACACTTAAGTGTGCATATCATAAAGATCATGGTCACAAGACCAAAAATTGCAAGTCACTTAAGTCCCACGTTGAGGAACTGGTACTTGTTGGACACCTAAGCGATTACGTAGAGAAAAAGGAAGGTGCAGCATTGCCTGTGCGCGACCAGAGACCAGACAATGCCCTGGACGATGACTTGGGACACGAGTTCACGATAATCTATGGGGAGCCAAGACCAAATAACGTCTTGGACGAATGTTTGGATTATGAATTCGCAGTTATTCATGGGGCCTCAAACCCAAACCATCAAGGGGAATGCCCTCAGGATGGAAGTAAAGTAACGCACAACAGTTATGGAAGCCTTTTAGATCGAACCGGCCAAGTCCATAGCAGGCAAACTCCAAAAACCTGAAGATATTGATTATTCGAAGCACATCGTTTTCATCGACGACAATCTGGTTGGAGTAAGGACACCCACCATATTACTCTCATAATCACTCTCGGGTTTCTAACTGGGTTGTGGACAAACTATTGGTGGTTCAGGGAGTTCTTCGGAAGTGATGTAACTCAGAATGTTCTACGAGTTGAACATGCGTATAGAAGACCTATGTGAGGCCACTCTGATCAGCTTTGCAGGAAGGATGACTCTGTCCCCGGGGAAGATTTTTCTCCCCATTCGAGGAGTAATCTCTAAGCATATTGAGTTCCTTGTGGTAAATATAGATTCACCATATAATGCCTATTTTGCAGAGAATGGTTGCATGCCCTGAGGGCAGTGCCATCCACCTACCACCAGAAGATAAAGTGCATCATTGACGCAGGGGTCTTGGAAATTCGGGGAACCAAGCCTTCGCCCGGAAGTGCTTCATAGATGCCATTCGACCAAAACAGGAATAAAAGGAGAAAGTTGAGGAACCAGTGGAGGGCTCTGTAAAGTAGCAACTAAAGTATGGACGACCTGGTGTTGAGGAAACAAGGGTGGCCCTGCTGATCGGGTCATGGAACCTCTTCATGAGATAGACTTTTACGACAACCAGTTTGAGAAGAAGTTCTTGATCGGCAGCTCACTCCCCGGTGAAGAGAGTGAAGAATTGGTTGCTTTCCTCAAAAGCAATCAAGATGTCTTTGCCTGATAACCATAAGATATGCCAAGAATAGATCCATAAGTAATGCGCCACAAGCTTCACATGGATCCGTCACATCCACCAGTGGCATAAAAGGTGTGACGAACGGCGCCCGAGAAAGCCAGGGTAGTCGAAGAGGAAGTGAGGAAACTTCTTGAGGCGCAGTCCATTAAGGAAGTTCAATTCTCTAAGTGACTGTGAAATCCAGTGGTCATGAAGAAAATCAACGGCAAGTGAAGAGTCTGTATAGATTTCACCGATATGAACCGACCAAGTCCAAAGGATGGTTTTCCTTTGCCCAAGATAGTTCAATTGATCGACGCCACCGCTAACCATGAGCGTATGAGCTTCCTCGACGTCTACTCAAGCTACCACCAAATCTCACTGCTATCATCCGATTAGGAAAAAACTTCCTTCATCATCACGCTGGGGCTATATTGCTACAAAGTGATGCTATTCGGATTGAAGAACTCTGGGGCTACTTATTATAGAATAGTGATAAAGATGTTCAGGTAGTGGCCGGGAGATACAATGGAGGTGTATATAGATGACATGCATGTGAAAAGTAGGAAGGAAGGGCGCCATCTTGTTGACTTGTCAAAAACTTTTGAAATGCTTCGCTATTACAGGATGAAACTAAATGCGACCAAGTGCTCCTTTGGGGTATAATCGGTAAAGTTCCTCGGATACCTAGTCAGTCAAAGAGGTATCAAGGCGAACATCGATTAGATTGAAAACATCAGGAAGGTGCTACCCCTCAAGACTCTACGCGATGATATACACAAGTGTGGTCTCGTCCCGAATGAGACTCGACTTAGCTCATCAGCCTGGTTCAACATCCGTCAGATTCACCTGCTCATGGGCCAGCATTGCATAGACCCATCTCCAGCAGTCTTGGCCTCCGAGACCCTTTCTTCAGCACTTACGTTCACGCAGCTAGGCTCACACTCCAATTCGTCATTGTTTCTTACGTCTCGGCCTTGCCATGTGTCGGCCTCGTACCACACTGACACGCTGAGACCATGTTGACCGTCTTGAGGAGATCTTCTCAGCCTCATAGTTACTTGCTTCTCTGGACTACCTTATTTAGTCGGCTCAGTCGAGACCATCAAACCCGGCATCAACATTTCATATGGCACATGTGACTTGGGCATCATCAGTCCACGTGGACCATACTGTTATAACGGATCTTCGGTCCACGTGGTGGAATATTTCATCATCATGGATTGTACATGTGCTAGATAGGCGTTGATCTCTCATTGGGTCACTTACCTCATGCACACATACTACATGCTTGGGGGGCACACTGTGCACCCCCAAGTTTATCTAAGCCTTCGTCCTCTTCATTTACAAGGATCGAGACTTAGAAACCCGAGCTAAACCATATGAAATGGACATTAGTGCCCTTTAGTAAATACATACACCACGCACCCTTGCACAGTGGAGTAGGCACTGAACCATTTATTTCTCCGTGTCTTCTCCATTCTCTCATCTCCTTCTTGTCATTTGCATTCCTGCATTTATATATCACTTAATTGTTAACTACGCTAGAGCTTGAACTGCATACAAATTTAAGTGGTGATTCACAGCATCATCACGCGAGGTGCAAAAGTTGACTGGCATGCTTGTTGCAGTCAATTGCTTCATATTAAGATCCTCGAAGAGGGGCTGATCCTTCTTTCAAGCACTTAAGAAAGAAAGGAAGGAAATATGAAATGATGAATGCACCAAGGCACTTGAAGAAGTGAAAAACTATTTAAGTCAACCACTGTAGTTAGCTTGGCTTTCGTTTGGGAAAGAAGTGGGAGTCAGGCTCCCATTTACTATGTGAGCAAAACCATGTTCGACGTTGAGAAAAGGTACCTCCCGCTGGAATTTTTTTTCATATGCATTGGTGATAGCCTCCAAAAAGTTGAAACACTACTTCGATGTACACACTATCATTCTTCTAACTTCCTTCCCTCTAAAAGCAATGCTCAGGAAGGCCCACCTGTCTTGATGGATGTCCAAGTGGTCTGTAAAACTCAAAAGGTTTGATATCCCATTTCAGCCTAGAACCTCAGTCTAAGGGCAAGTACTAGCAGACTTCATCGCCGAGCAACCAACAACCAGTGGAGACTAGCACTGAAAGCGAGGAGCTTGTCCAACAATCGGTTGAAGAGAATGAGAAATGGGTACTATACGTTGATGGAGCCTCAAATTCCAAGGGGGCAGGAGTTAAGATAGTACTGGTATCCCTGAAGGAAATTGTTCTCGCGTAAGAAATTCGTTTGGGATTCGAGGCCTCCAACAACGAAGCTGAGTACGAAGCCTTGCTCGACGGATTATGGAAAATACTTTCCTTAGGCTCCCGTCACGTGCACTCTTAAGGCCGGTATCAAATCAGATATCAAAAGACTACAACGCTAGGGATGTGTGCATGGTCGCATGCCTTGAAGAAGCCCAAAACCCGATCATCTAGTTCAAGTAGGTACAAGTGCAATAATTCCCAATGGGAAATAACATACGCAGACGCACTGGCCACACTCGCTTCGGCTGTTAAGGGGATATGAAATTGACAATTGAAGTGGAATACCTCGACCAACCCAGTATCAACAAAAGGACAATTTGCCGAGCAAGTTATGGTCATCGATAGGCACCCGAGCTAGATGGATCCGATCATGCCTTACCGAATGGAAGATGCCTTTCCAATTGATAAAAGGGCTTAAAGGCACATTTGGCAAATTTTATTAGGAATCAATCCCAACAAATTTCTTTTCCGTTACAAGTCCCATTTTTAATAATGCCTCCAAAAATGAAGGCATGTTAACCCACGTGTGCCCACAATCTAGCAGTTATGCTTTGCATAACTATTAAAAATAGGACTTTTTACTAAACAAAAACAAAACGGGATGGGAGCCAAAAAATAGTTATGAAAGAGGAGTGCAACCCAAATAACTATTGATAAAAAGGAAGCACATAGTACGAATGAAAGCCGCTCGCTTCCATTTTGCGGCAAATCAAAAGCTGTATCGACGCTGTTTTTCGGGACCTTACCTCCAACGCATGCTCCCAAATGACGTGAATAGACCCTATACGAGCTTCATGAGGGGATATGTGGGAGCCACGTAGAAGGCATGTCGTTAGTGTTTATTGCAATGAAAGATGGATACTGGTAGCCATATATGCAAAAGGATGCAGTTGCCTACGTCCGAAAATGCAAATACTGTTAACTCTTCTTGCCGTCAGTGTATCAGCTCGCCAACGACCTCAAGTTCCTCACAAGTCCTTGACCTTTTGCCCACTGGGGGCTTGATATCGTCGACTCATTGCCTCTCGCCTCTGGCAGTAGGAAGTATATGTTAGTTGGTACAAATTACTTCTTTAAATGAATTAAAGCAGAACCCTTTGCGAACATCCGAGATGCCGACATGATCAAGTTCATATGGAAGAACATCATAACACGATTTGGCATCCCTCGGAACATCATCACGAACAACGGAACTCAGTTCGAAAGCAGCGTCTTCCGAAGCTTTTGCGACGAGCACATCATTAGGCGCTACTATAGTTCAGTGGCCTACCCTCAAAGCAATGGGCAAGCGGAAGCCTCCAACAAGACAATCCTCGATGGAATAAGAAAGAGATTGGAGAAGGAGAAGGGCACGTCGGTTGACCAACTCCCCCATGTTCTCTGGGCGTTTCGAACAACACCTAAGCAATCAACGAGGGAAACACCCTTTGCCTTGGCTTATGGAATGGAGGCAATCATCCCACTGGAAGCAGGTTTGCCGACCATATAGTCCACCTTAGTTGACCTAAGACCTCAACAGTGAAGCGATCATAACATAACTTGAATTGGCTGACGAGAAAAAGGAATTGGCTCTTGTAGAGCTTGCCACCTACCAGCAACAGTTAGCTAAGTAATACAACAGGAGGTCAAAGTGAGGAGCTTTAAGGTTGGAGAATACTTGCTCTGAAAGATTGTGGGTAGAGCTAAGAAACCCTCAGACGAGAAACTTAGGCCCAACTGGGAAGGCCCATTCAAAGTCATTAGAGAGGACTTGATGGGACCCTACCACTTAAAAGTAATAGAGGGCAGAGAGGTTGCCCGAGCATGGAATGCAATAATTTAAAAAAGTTTTACTTTTAAAGTCTGAATTTGTTTAGTTTATTTCAATTTTTAATTATTTTTTAGAAGTTCTTTTAGACTTCTCGCATTTATATATATGCATTGTTCCAATTGGCAAGCAAATGAGTATTAAATGAAGAAAATCAATTAGTCAAATATCTTTCTCTTTGACATGTTAGTTATCATTGTGATGATTATCTTCTTTCAAAAGTCTTCTTTTAAGACTGATTAATGGGACGACCATAAACCAACTCTAAATTTATATGTCGGCATACATGACTAACTAGTTGGTCGGCCAACGATTAACTAGACCTAAAATGTTTTGGCGATCAACAAATCGTAAACCATGGCTCACAACCGATGAAAGGTATTGATGTAAATCTTCAAATGCGGAAGCATTATTTCTACACTACACAACAACTATTACCTACATAACAACAACAACATTAACAAATAATTAAACTAAAGAAATGAATTTCTTTCTCTCTCTATTCTCAATTCTCAATATTCAAGGTTAAGTATAAATGAGGGCCAAAAGACCTATTTATAGGAAGAGTTAGCTTGCTAGCCAAGTTATTACATAAAAAGAACAACTAATACCTAAAAATGACCTATTAGCCCCAAACATGCTTGGAGACTAGTTAAACACACACACAAAAAAGGAAAATTACAATAAACCCTAAACTAAAAATAGAAAATAAAAGATAATCGTCTCCCGTAGGCACAAAAAATCCCCTACACATCATTGGTTTCTTTCTCTCTTTATTTTCAATTCTCAATATTCAAGGTTAAGTACAAATGAGTGCCAAAAGACATGTTTATAGGAAGAGTTAACTTGCTAGCCAAGTTATTACCCAAAAAAATAAAAAAGGACAACTAATATCTAAAAATGATCTATTAGCCCCAAACATGCTTGGAGAGTAATTAAACACTAAAAATAAAGGAAAATTACAATAAACCCTAAACTAAAAATAGAAAATAAAAGATAGTTGTCTCCCGTAGGCACAACCACACGCCACGTGTCGCTAGAAATTCCATACACATCATTCTTCCCGTCTTCGAAAAAGCTTATCCTCGAGCTTGGAGGGTGACTCATCAATGCCACATGTACATGTATTGTTACAAGTGTTAATTTCCAAAGCAAAGCAAAACCCCAAATCAAATCCAACACGCAAATAGACCGACCAAACTTCTGTTAGACCCATAGGGACTTTCAACAAGTGGGTTTAATATACCCAAATCTCAACGATGCCTCCTTACGGAATCCGAGCAACCAAAAACTGACGACCATACCGCTTTCTCACCACCATAAGCACATGGTTGCAATTTGGCATGGTGGACCCTTGAAACTAACTGGATGGTAACTCTGACGACAACAGCTTTGCAAGTACGATGGCGAAACAAGAGGATTGAAGACTACGACATCCCGAAAAGTCGGGCCTCAAAACGGCAAATAGTTGGGAAATATATCTCCGGTGGGTACATTTCTCATGGAAGTCATGTGTTGTGTCAAAGATTGACCAGAATAGATGTCAATAGGGAGGGTAAGATCGACCCAAAGTAAGGCAGACCCGTTTTGGATTGGATTTACTTGTGGTTGGGCATTAATGAGTGGGAAAAAGGGGAAATAGGGTTAAAAAGAGGGGTGGGGCTGCTTTGGATTAAAAAAAAGGAAGCTAGGGTTTGGTTTTGTAGACAAATATGGGTTTTCTGTGTAGCAGGGCAGCCAAACCGGCCTCTGTTAGAGGAGTTCTGGTTCAGATCGGAGGTCAGGGTGGTGGATCGGTGGCTGGACAAAGAGTCGGACCTGTATCGGTAGGGGTGGGGGTTTCGCCTGGTGTTGGGTGAGGCAGGAGGCAGGGGGAGAGGCTCGATCGGAGGGGAAACATGCTGGTTGGACTTATTCGACAGTCGACCCTGTTTGGTAGGAGGTTCCGAGCAGGTTTAGGGTCTGGGAAGGGGGGAAAACTAGATCGGGTTGGATGATGTGGCCGAAGGGCTAGAGAGGGGGTGGGACTGTTTTTTTTTGGGGGGGTATATCGGCATCGGAAAAGAGCCCTGAGGGCTAGACAGTGTTCGGCGGCAGGGGGAAGGGCCGGAAAAGGTGTCGGGGCAGGGGCTATTTGGCTGGGGTTTTGTTGGGTTCTTGGTTAGGGTTTGTTGTTTTTTCTTTTCTTAGGGATCAGGGTTAGGGTTTGAATTTTGTTTTGGTAGGTTTCTTGGGTTAGGGTTTGGGTAAAAAAATTGAAGATGGAGATCCACGTAAACGGGTTGGCGGTTGTGTAGCGGTAAGAGGCGGAGATGGAGGAGGGTGGAAGAGCAAAAAGAGTTGGTATATCCTCTTTTAGTGGTGATGAAATTTGGCGCTTCCAATCACCCGATTCTTATTTGGACATTTATTAATCTTTTGATTGAAGGGTTGCCGGAGTTGGAATCTCAACTCGTGACCCGCTTCACGCGCCTCGACGAATACCAAAGAACGAACGCAACTCTGATACCAATTTGATGTAAATCTTCAAATGCGGAAGCGTTATTACTGTACCACCCAATAACTATTACCTACACAACAACAATAACAAATAATAATTAAACTAAAGAAATGGGTTTCTTTCTCTCACTATTCTCAATTCTCAATATTCAAAGTTAAGTACAAATGAGGGCCAAAGGGCTTATTTATAGGAAGAGTTAGCTTGCTAGACAAGCTATTACCCAAAAAGACCAAAAATGACAACTAATATCTAAAAATGACCTATTCGCCCCAAATATGTTTGGAGACTAATTAAATTCTAAAAATAAAGGAAAAGTACAATAAACCCTAAACTAAAAATAAAAAATAAAAAATAATCATCTCCCAGTAGGCACAAAAAAGCGCTACGTGTCGCTAGAAATCCCATACACATCATTCTTACTGTAAAATCTTAGGCACCCATGACTAACTGGGTCGCAAAAATCCTCGCTGGGGAACGACCACACAAACAAATGCATTTTTTGTTTTTCTAGCTCTAGGCCTAAGGTTTGATGTGACAACATCACCTAAAAGGTAAGACCAGGAGGCCACACACCATAAAAGGGAAGCAAAAGGCAAAAATTTCCATTACCACTTTTAAGCTATTACAAGGAAATTGAAAAGCAAACAATTTACGACAAAATAATAAATACAATTGGATCAATTGCGCGACCGGGATGACTTGTTCGCCTACGTCCCACCTCCAGCAGGCGGAACGTCTAACGCATAAAAAGTAACAGTCACAGACATATTCCTGAACCTTGATGGCGGTAAAGTCCATCACCTCCATCAAGGCCGTAGTTGTCGAGGTACTTCCTTATCAAGCTAACGGGAATGACATCCGTTGGGATCCACGAAACATCAAGCTTATAAGGAGGCTTTTGCTAATCAAGGCAACCTGAGTCATACCAATACCATAACTCAAAATCCTGTGGCACATTTGCCATTGTATGGGCATTGAGCCAGCCATTTTGTAGCCAACATTCCGAGCATCGTTCAGAGCGGAGTCTATATTAAGGAGGCCCTCGTCGTAGTCGTCCATCCATACATAGCGAGGTTGCTTATGGAATTAGAGTGTGAGACGATCAAGTTTCTCGGTTAGACTTTTGATGGTTAAAACTTTATTAAGCAAAGATTTCTTGATCTTCTCTAGCTCTTTTGCTAGATGACAATCCTTTTGCCTTTGGGAGGAAGATAGACCCTTAACAATCGCAATTTTGTCATTCAAAGACTTTTGAGTCTTTTCCAGTTCCTTTCTTAGCTGGGCGTTATCTTTTTCTAAAAAGGAAACTCCCTTTCCAACCTGCTCGCTCGGATTGGACTTGGTTATGTCATTCAAGCTTGGCCCACAGATCATTGTTCTCTTTCTCGAGGATAGCAGCGACATTCTTAGCACCCATAAGGTCGGCAAAAAGAATATAACTTCTCCTCGCACGAGCATACTCAATATCAACTAGTTTTTCAAATCCTTTTCCTCTTGTTTAGCTTGGCAAGCCTTTCGTCAAAGTCGGCTTTTTAATTGGCCGGCGACTCCTTATGACGACTTTGGGCATTGAAAATCATGTCATGAAGGGCAACATGGTTTGCCACATCCCGATAGAAAAGGCGACGAAGATCTAAGTATGCCTCTTTGACCCAGATGCTGGTTAAGGTCATCATCATCTTCGTCATGACCGACAACAAACAGTCTTCCTCGTCTCTATTAGAAGTCATTTTGAGAAGCTACTATCACTAAGTCTTACGTTAAACTGCATGGACAAGTGGTCAGATATATAAGCTCGATAAACAAAAGAAGACATGCAAAATTTTTTAAGGCTTATTTGGCTTAACCCTCAATTTTTAATGTGTTATTTGATTTAAACCCAACATTGCTAATCCCTTTGATATCCCTAGCATGAGGTGTTATCTCAAAATATTGAATAAAAATAGGAGGTTAAGTCAAAATATTTATTTGACTTTGCACTCAGTTTATAATGTCAAATTAGACTTAACCCCCTATGTTGGGAGCAAAGTCAAAGAATTATGAAAACAAGGGGTTAAGTCAAATTATGCATTAAAAATTAGGGTTCAAGTCAAAATGACCCAAAATAATATAACAGGCAAAAAGGTGACGGATGTATCAAAGTGTTCAAGAAAAAGGAAATACAAAGCTTCCTAAACAACTCTAAGGAGCATTCTCGCCAACCTTCTCTTTCTCAACAGCCTGGTCATCCCGCACTTGGACAAGCTCGATGATAGCATCTTGTCCTCTGAACGTCCCCTCATCATCATCGTCCTTGATCTCCTCCTCAATTTGAGGAGGGGAACCTGCGTTGTGCTCCTTAAAGAGGTCGGAATCCTCAGCGGTGTCGACCTTGACAAGAGCCTCGTTTCGGCCATTTTTGAAAATACCTTCCTAAGGTACGCAATCTGGATTTTGGCATTGACGAAGGCTTTGTCCTAGCCACGATTAAAGGTCTCATCCTGACCTTTGATACACCAGCTAAGGGCTCCTCGACTTTAGCCTTGGCCTCACTGCCTGTGCCTTGGCAAGATCGGCCTCGGCCTTGGCATTGTCAACATCTTTTTTGGCTTGCTCGACGACAGCACAACAGAATCATTAATCTTTTTCTGAAGCTTGATCTTCTTTGCCTCCAGTCTCTTGAACTTCTCGCTGAGCTTCAGTTTCTCAGTTTCTCAGTTTCTTGGGTAGCATTCAGCGGCCGAGCAACCAAGGACTTGGCCAACTCCTCCAAGTCCACCTCCACATCTACATAAGATCCCTTCAGCTGGTCGTATCTCTCCAACAATTGACCGTATTCAATCAAGAACTACAAGACAATGGGCGAGCAAATATAAGAAAAATTCGAGTAAGAAACAAACACAACGATACAGGAACGATCAACTCACGAGGGAAAGATTATGATTGGCATGTTCCAGCAGCCTAGCGTGGGGCAAGGCATAGGCAACTGCTCTGTTATAAGGAAAAATCCCTCGATCGAATCAAGTCTCGGGCTAGGTTGGGACGAGCGACTACAGATTGGGCAACACATCCTTTTTCCCCACAATGCCCAGTTGGGGAGGAGGGATGTTTTCCCACTTTTGCCTCTTTGAAAGGGGCTATGTTCCGTAGATGAGAATCATCGATGTCCATGGGGTTAGTAGAACCCCCAACTTCATTATTCGTGCTCGCTGGTCGAGCAAGATCTTTCTCTTTGCCTGACGGGCGAGCAGGGATAGGAGATCTGGTACCAACATTTGTATCTCCCCCCTTCTAAGTTTTGGGAGGTGGAAGTTTCTGGGTTGTCCAAGGAAATGGGAATGATCGGTGTTCGTTCTATTGGCCTCGCAACATAAGAGAAGGTAGAAATCTTATAGCCAAGCAGGAATGCCGCCGACTTGTGATGATGAACGGTTCCAACCATCTGTTCGATAGCCCAAGCTGTTCGAAGATCAACAAAATTAATGTCGTTTTCACTAGGAATTTTCTTCTTGTTTTTTGTTGCAAAGAATAAAGAAAAACACACAACATTAGCCTAAATCAGGAAAACGTGGTAAAGCTAGAAATATAATGCTTCCTAACCTATCCTTTGCTCTTCCTCGGGGCAACTTTGTCCTTTGTATACCACATCCTCAGGAAGAGGAGAATGGTGCCAGTTCTTTACAATCAACCCATAATCCCAGTAGTCTTTATTGGAATCATGGAGATTCACGACCAGGACCCGTTTGGCCACCCCCAACTTCATGTAATTAATATTCTCATTGGTTGTTGTCCATTGGTAACTATATATTATTTCAGTAATACCATGATTGTTCTTACAGATGAATGAAGATAGTGAAGAGCCCTCCATTGAAGTTCATAAATTTTTGAAATGAACAAGAAAGTGAGGAAAGAGAGGAAAACGTTGTTTTGTGGTGAGAAATGGCCTCGCAGTTCCCCAAGAAACGTAATGATCACACGGGCGTGTGATAGCTGTTGGAGCGACAGTTCACCGTCAAAGAAAAGAGGCTCTATTTACAAGCGTTCCCCTGGGGCACATAACGGACAAGAATTCTCCAGACTTTTACTAAATTGCCCTCCGACTAATCAACGAAGATTCCAAGCAACAATCAACTTTCGAGAAGACTTGTCAGGATCAACAGCCGACCTAGATACAACAAAGCCACGCTGAGCTTTGGGGGCAATTGTGGGGATCATAATTATGCCGGCACGCGCTCTGGCTCCAAGTTATTGAAGAGTCCCAATCACATAAGACTAGGACCTAAGGACTCTCCTAAGCTTCTCTATAAATATAAACCTGCTCCTCCCCCTTGAGTGGGGCATGTGATATTGTATCATCGAGTAGTATTATAATTCTGCTGACCACTTCTATAAAGTAATAAAGAGCAAACCCTAAATCCCGTGGGCATAGAGACGTTGCTGAACTATGTACATCTTGCGTTATGTGTGTGATTCCATTATTCTGTTTGATATTTATTTTTATTTAGCTCGTGAGCTTTGGATACTATCATCTGTAGGAAATTACCACCTATATATACCATAAATAGTAATCACCTTTCCTTTTTCTTTAGCTTCATGTTTTCTCTCTTCAAAAATTATGTTTTTTGAAGGTATTCTTGAGCTGCATCCTGGAGCAATCAACAGCATCCCGAGCAAATCACATCTGGAAATAGGTATGCTTCTTAATTGTGGAGATATTGCATTTGATATCATGTACTATCTATTTGAAAATTTTGTTGATTTTTTTTTTTCTTTTTTAACCTAATATTATTCTCTTTCTGCTCCAGATACACGGGACATTGATGAAAACCGAAGAAACATTGTGATTGAGAAAATTCATCAGTCCGCTTTAACCATATCCAAAAACCGTGGTGTCAAAATTTCAGAATTTAAAATTGTCAACCAGGACCCACCGGCCCTTTCTGAGGAATCAATAATTAAGGCAATGGAATCAGCAACACAAGAGTTAAACCTGACTCACAAGAAGATGATTAGCAGAGCTTATCACGATTCATTGTTCATGGCCAGGTAATTAAGGAGGGAAAATTTCCTTATGTTTTTACCTGTTTGAGGAAGATATTAGTTTCTTTTGGTATTATTGACCTCAAAAAATTAAAAAAAAATTTGCTCATCACATGTTGAATCCTTGCAGAAAATCTCCAATGGGCATGATATTCATTCCATGTTACAAAGGTATGGGGTCTCTCTATTCTAGAACCCGCCTGACCTTTATATTCCTTCGTCTATACTGATTATCATAGGTGGAACAGTCCCAATAATACAGTTTTAGAGTTCAAGCGCTCTCGTACCGCATATTCGGCACTTGACCCCAAAGTAGAAGGTGTCCCAAAAATTTTCTACTAATTACTTGTTTGACACACCAAATATTCCACTAACCCATTTCTGCTGACTGATGTCTCTGCCTGTGTTGATGCTTCAGGGTCTTGATCTTTGTACATACGTGCGTACATATTAATATAAATCTAAATCTTCATAAAACAAATTGGGCAGTCAACTTGAAATTCACATCAATTGACATTTTAATAAAATTATTTGCAATATTATCACCTTCTTTTAATGTAGAATTTCTATTTTTTTAGTAGTTTTACATCACATGCAAATTTGGAAGAGTTGCACAAAGAAATCTCATGATTCCAGAACATAACTAATTGATATTGATCTTCATTGGTATTGCAGGATATAGCCATAAACCCGAAGAGTATTCCTCCATAGAGGATATTGCAAATGGGGTCAAGGTTTTAGCACTAACCCTTGCCAAGTTGTCACTTGACTGACCGCTTCAACACAACTCTTGTCAAAGATCTGTTTCTAACTGTTCAAACCATTTAAACGGCAAGTCGGGGGTTTACTTCTAATAAGTGTTCGAATATGTTATGTTATTAAAGGTATGATATTGATTCATGTGTTCAGTAAGACAGTAAGCAGTGGACATGTAGGGTCATCATGGGCACTCAAACCACAGTATCAATCAATTTACATTCCACCCAGTGCAACTGTTATTTGTGTTCTAGGATTATTCAGTCAATTAATGGCAAGGCTGTTTATATGTAAATTATGTCATATGTGAAGGATCGCAACCAAACGTTCCATTGTGAAACAAAATTACCTGGCTTCAATCAGTTTTGTGTGTGAG
Source organism: Sambucus nigra (assembly GCA_949130495.1). Taxonomy (NCBI): domain Eukaryota; kingdom Viridiplantae; phylum Streptophyta; class Magnoliopsida; order Dipsacales; family Adoxaceae; genus Sambucus; species Sambucus nigra. The sequence goes on from OX422209.1 coordinate 527,945,473, forward strand.
AGAGAGAGAACTAGGTGGGCTACAATCAGTTTTGAGAGAGAGAGAGAGAGAGAGAGAGAGAGAGAGAGAGAGAGAAAGAGACTAATGAATCTGTAAATTGTATTTCTATATTGGAGTAGTTACATGAAATTTTACACAGCCAAAATGATTAGTACAGTGTAAAAGAAACTGCCTTACAAATGACCAAATCAAAATCTATTTTTGTTCAGTTCCATCATCAAGTAAAATCATTAGCAGCTCTAATAGGGCCACTAAAGCAAATCCCTGAAGCAGCAGCAGCTCTAACCGGTTTTACCTACTACCTAGTTACTCAAAACTCTCAGATATCTAAAAAGACACAAACATCTTACTACCATACCCATACTTTCTCATATTGAATTTCTCATTCCTTCTTATCGGCATTCTCTTCAGATGTTATGGCTTCATTGCTCTTCTTCGGCATCTCGCCCTTTGGAGTCCTCCCCATCGCAATTTCAATGTTGTCACCTTTCTTCTTGGGGGATGCGGAAGGAGTTTTCTCAGTCCTCACCAACACAATTACAATCTGTGAGAGAATGGAGAGAGTTTGTAAAACTGTATGCGTAATATAGATTACAACGACACTATTAACAGTGAGAACACCAACCTTTGCCTTCTGAACCAAACGACCTTTGGCCTCATCCTTAGAGCCAACAGTAGATGTCAAGACCTCTGTTGCATGCCATAATTTTGTTTAGTATAGGAGGTAAATAGTAATAATAATATAATGGAGGTGATGATTACGAATTAAAAAGATGAGATATGAATTCTATCTTACTCTTCTCAGTGGCCAGTCCATTTCTTTTCAGAATCTCAGCAATGATGACAACAGTTGGAATAGCTGTAATAGATATACAAAAGATCAGATTACGGCAACAACGTTTATTTATCTCCTCCTCTTGAGAGTTAAACTTTATTTCTTTTTCGATTTTATTTTATTTTATAGAAGTTGGGTGCAAGAGCCTCATCACCCACAAAATAGTTTACTGTAAAGCCATTTAATTTTTGTTGTCCTAAAAAAATACAATAATTAGACAATTCTATTTTTCCAATTTTGGGTTTGACGATATGCCATAATTAGACAATTCTTTAAAATTTATTTTAATAAGATTGATTATTTAGATCACCTACATCCGCAAATTTATTCTAAAGCTATATTTGAATTTCTTGATTTTGCACCACTCTCATTCTAATATTTCAGAATGTAGACGGTTTCCATTTTTATGGGTAGGATACATAATTATCGGGCAATCAATAATATGTAACTTTTATAACTTCATTTGGTTGACAAAAAATGTAGAACCTATAAATGAATTCAACTAGAGGGTAGCCAATGTAATAAACTCAAAACTACTATAAAAATAAAAAAAAACAATTCAAGAAAAACATACCCATTCCCAAGGCAGAAAGCTCCACGTCATCATGTTGCTTAATGTACCTCTGCGACATTAACATATGATAAGATTAGATTACAGAACAGAACAGAAAATAGACAAAATCCAAGAAAAACCACTTTTGAGGAACCCATCAACAATTTCACACCAAGAAGGTAGGATCCAAACGTACAGTTTCAAAAATGCAATGCAAAATTCATCTACCATTTGAACAAAAAAAAAAAAATCACTTAACCAAAAAATTTAAGGATCCAAATATTTCCATCAACGATATATATAGTAAGACCACATGGGATGGCACAAAATCGTGGTCACCATATTCTAAAAGAAGATCATAAAATGGTGATAAAAACCATAAATTCTTGATTGAAACAAAAATTTTTCAGTAGATTCAATGAGTGTACATAAAGAAGATGAACCATTAACGCATGCAAGGCAAATACAAGAGAAATGAATACGAGATGTTATAGAAACCTTAGCAAGATTGATGTAGAAGAAGAGGGGCTTCTTGGTATTAGAGACTTGGATTCTGTTCTTGTGAATATCTGTCTTTCCCTCAACCTTGTTCTTCTTCACAACCTCCTCCACTGAGTTGGTGGTGGTTTCTGTAGCGGTATCTGCTGCCATTACAACAAAATCTCAATACACTTCTCTATCTCTCTCTGTTTGTTAAAGCTTCGTTTCAGAAATAGAAAGAAAGTTACGATTATGGGGAGGCTTATATAGGCACAAGACTCGGGTGGTCTTTTCATGAGGGGCATACACGTGGTTGAGTTTCATTGGCTCATTTGTGTGGTAGTTATCATGGTAGTTATATTTCCAAACGGCATTGTGTTAGGTCTGTTATTTTTTCGGTTAGAATGGCGGGAATGCCCTTCAAGAACTCTCTTCCCATTCGCAGTTTCAGTTGAATAAATCTGTTACATTCTATAACATATTAACTGATTTGTTAACCCCGAATATATATGGAAATAATGGGACATTGACATGTCATCAATAAAACTGATGTCGCCCTGACGTCATACATCCTTTGTACATCCAATGCAACTATATCTTCTACTAATGCCAATACATAGACTAAAAATTAATTAAGAAAAGACGTTGGAATAAGATTAAAAAAATAAATAAAAGTATTATGGCTTTTTTAGTTTGGATATGGACACAAAATGGCATGATTTTGATAAGGAATATGGGAGTACATAAACGAAATGTTCATGCAAACTGTTTTCCCCTATTTCAAATTCTTAGATTTTGCGAGTTTGAAAGAAGCGACCGGAAAAATTGTTTTCGGAGAGTTCGTTAAATGACAGGGTTTCTTAAATAAATGTTTATAAATTTATATATTATACTAACGTTGGAAAATGTCGCCTTGGTTAAAAAATTGAATTTCAAATCCAGTTGGGAGTCCTAGTTTCATAGAAGAGTAAATTACATTAGTAGTCCTTGAACTTTTCACTTGTACACATTTATTTATTTATTTATTTATTATAATAACTGGTATGAGACTAATTTCGTTAACTTTAACATAAATTAATAACTTACATGTTAAAAAAATTTTGAGGATTAAAACACCACAAGGTGCAAAGTTCAGGGGGGCACCAATGGAATTTAGCTTTCATTGAATGGGTTATGTAAGCCAAAGTCAGAAAAAATTAGGGTGCATTTGATTGTAAACATAAAAATGCGTGGAAAATAGTTCATTGGATGAGAAGTTAAAAAATGAATGGAAAAAGATAAGGGTTTTTGGTCACTTCAATTTTTCATGGAAATCAATTCTTTGATGGTGGATGAGAAATATTTTCCACTAAAAATGAGGTTTGAGATGAAGCACTTGTTATGTGAATGAGTATTGTTCTTATATTGCAATCAAGGTATTACAAAGGCAAAACATTGAAAATCTCATTCTTTTTCTGGTGTCTCAATTTTGAGACAAACATCTTTAATATGCTCCAGCATTTTTTATTCTTGATTAGACAAAACCCTTATTATGCTCCGGTATTTTTTCTTTGATTAAAATCTATTTTTATATATCTTACATCATAATTTATTATTTTGATTTAAAACATAAATTATTTTTGATAAAATACCCTTTATTATGTATTTTTAACATAAATAATTTTTATATTATCTATTATGAGTTTATTTTATTTCCATAATTTTTTATTTATTTATTTACGGTATTTATTTATTTATTTTGGATTCTAAAAGGTGTTAAATACACATTTGATTAAACATATAAAATTGTTTAATTATCAATTTTAGCATTAGAATAAAACACCAGTGTCAATGTGTATTTGGGGTGTCTTTTTGTGTTTGGCATGGATTTTTTTTGGCGATCCTCGTTCGTGTATTTGGGCCAATCAAGTGTGGCATACCGCTCGCGTGCACTGGCAGCCTGATCTGCTCGAAGACCATTGTGTCCCCTATGCTGTTACTGTTTTGCCCTTTTGGTTTCCTTGAGTATGTTTCCATTTTAGCCCTTAGATACCCTTGATCAATCTCGTTTATGCCCTTTGGGTTTGTGGAATTTACGACTTTACCGAGCTTCTTCCAGATCCTTCTTACCTCTACTATAGTCTTTGAAATTAGGGTTTTTATTTTGCGAAAAACAACTGTTACGCTGCCAAAATTTCTCTCGATTTTTCTCTCTATTATTCTGTGTGTTCTTGATAATTTTGAGAGTATTTTTCCTAACCTTTACCATTAAACACTCTACTGACATTCACATACATATTCTTGTGAGGTTGTGTGTTTATTTTATGTGGGGTTGATTTTTGGGGGTTTTGTTCAGAGCCTTTTGGAGATTTGGTATAAACTTGTTGAGATTTGATCAAGTTGAATCTATTGGAGCTCATAAGATTATCTTTTATTTTTTGACTTCATTTTCGAGAAACATCAGTTGGGTAATATTTCTTATCTTATCTTTTCTTATATATATATATATATATATATTTTGTTTAAAATCTCATTGCATGTACTTAAATACTTAAAACAAACTTTGATTTAATAAGATATTTTTGTTCAATCTATTTTTTTGGTCGATTTAAGTCACCTTTAGTATATCAAACATTGTGTTGTGGTGTTGTTAAAATCGGACTTAGTTCTTGCTTGTGTTTAAACTGTGTTGGAGTAAATTTGTTTTAGATCTGGTTTGTTTAAACAGTAGTATAATTTGTTTTTGGTTAGACTTGGTTTAGGCATATTGTTCTTTGTTAACACAACCTTTGTAACCTGGTTGTGGGTTCAGATCCATTTATATATACTATTTTGTTAAGAACAAAGTTGATTATAACGTCTTTTCGATATTTTGGATAAACCTTAAACCAGTTTAAATCTCTCATATTTAAAACTGATTAAGGTGTGTTTTAAATCAGTCGTGTAGAACACATTTTCTGAAAATATTGTTTCCTACTTTGTATGTGGTATCCTACTCTTAATTAATTTTTATTTGGTTTAATCTCTATTGTTGATTTTAAACTTGCTAAAGAGTGACTTGCACGTGTCCAGTGACTTAGTTGTTTTTAATCCTTTTATGTCTTGATTAACCAAGAACACTTTATATTAATCTTATTCTTATTCTGTACATCTTAACTGATTCACTAGTGTTGTGTGTGGAGGTGTATGTGTTCCAAGGTGTCACTACCTTGGTTGTTTAGTTGATTCTGTTGTGGTGTTGATTAGTTCTTGTCTTGGTGTACTTATCGTATTGACACTATTTCATTTACATTTGTATTGCTTTAATCTGCACTTAAACATTGGTATTAGTGGACTTGGGTGTGTGAGTTATCCTGGGACTAAAGGATACAAGATTTTCTATTTGTTGGTTTCCTCGAGAACAAATATTGTGTTTTCTCCACTTTTTCTCATCCCATTCTTTAAGGGTATTTATATCAAGCATCACTCGTTTTTCTTACTTGTGTATGTGAGTGTTTTGAATTTATAAACTACCATCGATTCTATATCAAAGAGTAAAGAGAGTTTTTATAACCTAATACACGTTAGTGTACCGTTAGGTCTTTTCAAGTGGTATCAGAGCTTCAAGATTCACTTTTTAAAAGTTTTAATTTCGCAAAGATCCTCAACTCCTTTTAAAATCTATTATTTTATATTGCTGATGAAAATGGTAGTTCCGTACGTCCTCCCACGTTTGACGGGGACAACTTTGCTTACTGGAAAGTGATAATGGTTGCCCACCTTTAATAATTGGGAGATGAGGTATGGAAAATGATTGAAATTGATTTTTTTGCCCCTACAAAACCTAGTGTTGATGATGCTGAAACTTTGTTTAAAAAATCCATTTGCGAGTGGACTAAAAAGGAAAAGTTAAATTCAAAAATATAATAATAAAGGCAGAAATGTAATTTTCCAAGCGATGGATGCAACTGAATTTAAAAAATTTCAGCTTGCAGCTCATTCTAAAGAGGCTTGGGACATTTTAATGACTACTCATGAAGGCGACATTAGGGTTAAAAGAGCTAAGCCTCAAATGCTTATTAGACTTTATGATTCTCTTTTTATGAAAGATAATTAAAAATTTGATAATTTTTACCTTAAATTGCAAGATATTATTAATCAATCACATGCTAATGGTGTTGTTGATACTGATTCTGATATATGCAATAAAATAATTAGGTCTCTTCCTAAGAGTTTTGATTTAATAATTCAAGCTATGGGTGAAATTATAAATGGCAGCTATAACCCTCACCTTTTGTGTAGTAAACTTAGAAGTTGTGAACTACAAAACACTTTAAGAGATGAACAAAGAAGCAAAGCACTTGCGCACTTCGAAACACAAAATGTGTTGAATTTTAAATATAACATAAATAATCTGAATTTTACTTCTTCCTTGTCAAATGTTGATGACTCTTCTATTACATGTGACACCCCGCGTAATTAAATACCGGGCGATCACTCCTTTATTAAATTAAAATCAAGGTGAACAGTTGGTTCATTCTTAGCATCACTGTCGAAAAATAACTTTTCCAATTTAAACACCCTAAATAATTAAGCTAAGTGTCAAAACCATTTTAGACATTACTTTCCAAATTTTATTTTATAAACCAAGATTTAAAACTTTACATAATTCATAATTAAAGAATCACACAACAACTATACTGGAATAAACAATCCAATAATAAAACATCCAACAACGTAATTCCAACATTTAAAACTTAAAGGAAAAACATCCTGACAGTAATAAATCCCAAAGTGTAAATACTGAAATAAACAAATCACAATATCCGATAAATAACTGAATAATGGAAAAAGGGCGACACATGCCCAACTGAATAAATAGTGCTAGAAGAGGAATCAAGAAATGAGGCCGTCTAAGCAAGAGGCCTGCAACTCCCACCTAAGCTGCAGCGCGTTCCTTCCAAACGATCCTATGCAAGACGTCCCTGTGGCTGGGCATCTGTAATACATACATACATATATATATACAAGAGAGAAAAGAAAATGGAAAAGGGTCAGAGCCCGATTGTAAAAATGATTTAAAATTTGTTTAGCAAGTATTTAAAATGTTTACCGGCCAATGCAACAACATATTAGTGCGACACTCCCTTGAGAAATTCTCACCTCTCTTCTAATGTGCATGCCTATCGTACTACGCTTCCCAACGATTTAACTTACCTTATCTCATGTAGCTGGTAAGATTTTAATCTGATAAATTCAACTGTTTAAGAGGTTCATTTCATTTAACGACATAGTTCTCATTTAACCTTATTTACTAATAAAGTCTCTCAGCAATATATTATACCTTTCAAACACTTATTCCCAAATTGAAATAATTATTCATATCTTACTTGCCATAAGCACAGTAGGTAGTTCCCAAATTCTAGAATTTAATATATATATATATTAAATACTCATATAATATATATATTCTAATGGCAGCCCACATAATAATTATGGTGCGGGCATACTCTGCTATTCAATCCCCATATCACTCGTACTAAGGGAAATACAAGTTCGGAATCACTCTCGAACTGTACTAACACTAACACAAACAATATTGAGGCGAAGCATAGATTCCAGGTCTCTAAGAGGTCAGAACATGCCCTCACGTCTCTTAGGATCGTCTGAACTATCGATTCAATAGCCTGCATCGAAGGATTTATATCTTCTAGGGTACGAGTCAATATCCCCCATAAAGGTCCCATCGAGATAAGACTGTCCTAGCGCAATAACCTCAGGGATAGCAAGTAGCACGGGCATGATTTTCACACGTATATAGTATATGCATAAACACAGTCATATAAATATACTACTATTTCCATATCAAATTTAGGTACATCTCATAACCCATAATTATGACATTTCTCATTAATCGTTATTTAATTATCACATACAACGATTGCCTCTTATCTTAAATTGTGGGATTATTCCAACTTATCAAGTGACACTCGTGAATTTCTATACTCCCAAGTGAAATTTCAGTAGGTACTCATTTATTTTCCGACGTAACTATCTTATGCGTCTCTTTCTTTAATACATAGTTCCATCGTCCCTTTTTTATGTAAACTTCCCCGAAAATGTAAATCTCGTCTTATATTAAAGATTTCATATTTTTAATAAGTCCTACTGGTCTTCTTATCTCCCAAAGTATTTTATTAAGGATGTCCAAGGATTATTCCTCATTTAAATTGAATTCACCTATTTAGAAGGGGAAATATAAGTCTGCCTGAAGGGGTCGATCGATCGAGGGTAGGTGTTCGATCGATCGAACCATTGATCGATCGATGATCTATGATCGATCGATCGATCAAGCAGGTATGACTAATTCGGCAGAAATCCAGTTACGGGTTCTATCATCCAACCTCATCCAAATCCAGATTTTTAACACCCAAACTCCCAGAAATTTGTACTACAACCATTATAAACCCAAACTAGCAATATTCTACGTAAAGCATGTGAATTTTCATCAATATCCATGAATTAAAGGGCCAAAACTTATATAAATCTCATGAACCCTAGAAATTTCTTTAACTTTGTTCTAATCAACCTTTTTCCAGAATTTCTACTTCTAAGCCATCATAAATTCGTGGTTCAACCTCTTCATATGAAGGGGATTTCCAGATTATCATTTATATCATTACTACATTTAATTTTCCTATCTCCAACATAGGTTTTCTTTTATGAAACTTGTCCTAATCAACCCTAAACTAACACGAATGATTCATTAACGAAATTAAGCAAGATAAATACTTGCCTGGAGATTTTTGGTCTCTGATTTGTGCTGAAATTAGTGTGGTTACGCTCCTTGCGACGTGATCTCTCGTTTGGCGGCGACGGCGGCGCAAACGGAGGGGTTTTCGGCCTAGAATTCCTTGGCAAGCTCTCTCCTTCCTTATCCAATGGCCGTCACTTGCTTTTGGTTGTGTTAACCCTAGAAGGAAACCCTAAGCATCTGATATAACCTTGTAATTTTCGTGGGTTTAATTACCCAAAATTATGAAATGTCCAAAATGCCCTCTCGGGGTACTAATTAAGCCTAAAAACACCCCGAGACCCAAACTAAACCCCCGGGTACACTTTTCTAACTATCTCGACCCTTCCGGACACTTTGGCGCACTCAAAACGACCATACGGGCAACTTATAATTTATTCACTTTTTATTAATCAACATTTAGTCCCGACACAATACGGGCGCGTCCCGACTTAAATTTCCATAATTGCCATTTTATTCACACGTGACAATTTTTATAAAAATAAATCTCATATATTACTATACTCATCCAGTAACATTCAACAAATTTTCAATAATTACTAACTCTCGTCACGCTAGTAAATATTTAAAACAACATTCCGGATTAAAATTAAATTAATTTATCTCAATTAAATTTAATAAATCCCTAAATTTAAAAGCCATAAAAATACGGGGTATTACATACTTCCCCCCTAATAACGGAATTTCATCCCGAAATTCAGAAAATAAGGCCTACCTGGTAAACACATTTCGACCACCTTAACAGTACGCAATCTAACCACATAGTAAGGCGTTTAATTACTATAGCCCCTGCCTCGCAGCAAGCTTGTTTAATGCTCTTCATTAAAGATAATTCACATGGTGCTCCCAATCGACAACATTCACATAGGTCACGCCTACACATTATAAATTTCCATTATCTCACTATTTCTGGGAGGCTGCACCTCATCACATGACAACTACTCAGATTTATTTATATACAAAACTCCCATTCTAAGAAAGGTCATACGAATATTTTACCACTCTTGTTCGCCTAAAACAGTCGTGGAATTCCACCATAGTTATCGAATTATTCTCGACCGATCCAAAATTCTGATTATCCACTCACCTCTAAACATACGCAGAGGGAGAGTATTTAAGGTTTTTCCACACCAAATCTTCAATAAGCACCTCGTTCACGACAAACAAGTACGAGTGCTTCCACGGAATTCTACCATATGTAATATCCTCCCCCAATTACTGCACTGTTCCACTTGTTATCTATTCACCGTTGTGGAAACGAAATGATCACCAAGATTCAAAAATCACCTTCACGCGGCTCCACTATTCGTTAATCACCGTGCGCCTATTCCCTGGCTAAGGGTGATACATCCTACTCGAAACTAAACTTTATCTCCGCTGGTTATTGAAATCCCATATTGACGGTGGGATTCACAAATCTCATCCCGATTCAGGAATTAATACTGCGCCGGACCATGCACTGGCGCGATCCTTCCTTTCAAAGGAAGTCTGGGGCGCACTAGTTAACATTGCCTTGATCTTGTTTTGAGGATGGTAACCCATCCAAGAACTTTATCGACTTTATCAACCTTTTCCCATTTCAGTAATTGTCGATAAACGAAAAATTCTCTGGATGATTCTCCTCTTTCAACCGAACCCTACCTATGGGCGGTGCATGTAGAGACTACTCACTACGTCCCTCTAAACATCGATCTTTCCTTGAAATGTCTCACATTATGTGACACGTAATATTCCCCTTCCTTCCTTAGTGTATGTCGAAAGTTCCAAACCGTGCTCTTTTCCTCCACGAAGTGCACTTCTGAATCCTTTACACCATACTAACATCATCACTCTTTGCATGCGAAAATTCGCTCTCACACTTGACTAATAACAACTCCAATCCGAGTGTTATTTATAATAATTAAATTCTACTCTATTCAAGGAATACCCCTTCTTAAATGGCTTCCCACAGCCTTCCCATCAAATTAGGTTGTGCTATTCTAATTGCACACTTATGAATGGATTATCGCCCCTCATGTGATGTTTAATCCACTCTATCACTTCCACTTCGTTCTGTTAGTCCCATAAACATATTTTTCACGCATCCATTACCACTTCCCCTCAACTCGGATGATTCGATTATCAGATAACTGGGATGCCCACACACCCTATAAACGGTGCATACTAGCGTAAGCACCACATACGCTACACACCTAATACCCAATTCTTTATTTTCCCTAGTGTTCGCAACGTGATAACAACACTTGGGTGTTCTCAATCACCCTAGAAATCAAATTTTTTGAATCCTGTTCATCATCATTTCATCCCTTAACTCGTGGTGATAAAACAAAACTTTCAATGCTTTCTTACCACATAACCGGATCCACTGGCCTTAAATCCTGATTCAACTTCTAACTTATAGATGTAATTACCTACCCCTAGTACGACCGAGGTACCGAACTCACGGACTAGTGACCAACATCTCCCAAATTCCAACCTTACGCTAAGTTTCATGCGTGGTATGTCTCGCAAAGAGAAATCCAAATAAGGAACCCCCTCGATACACTACTACCTAACATAGTCGGTTATCAAAATCCGTTTGGTCCTTTATCCATAGCATGTATCCCTTTATTCCGTCTCTTGACGGTAAAGTTACATTTCCTCCCGTAATTACACTTAATAAAGAACATCTCACCAATTGCACTATCGTTCAGTATTAGGTGTTGGAAATTGCATTCCATAAACCTCAAATACATACAATCGGAATTCTCGAAATCCCTTTCCTTAATAATAGGGGTATAACTCTTAATTCCCAAATCTCTAGAGGATAGATATAACAATGCACTCTTCCCATCACCAAGTCCTGAGTGCTCAACATAATACTGAATTGAATCTTTTCGCTCAACGGTAAGCCCGATACATACTAAATCATAATGATAAAGTACATACGTACATCGGTATCGAATGTCTCGAGCTCACTATCCCCTTCGAAGTCTCTAGGATATATAATATAAGTGCGAGTCCGACCTTCTTACAGGTGAAGCCTCGCCAGAACAAAAACATGCTGCACTAATGCAACCACACCAATAGCCTTGCACTAATTGCCCACTATCGTACTAACCATTTCTATAACGTTGCAACAAAGATAATATCATACTCACATATCGCATCACTACGACGAGTAACCTCAATAAAGTACATGACACTTTTAATATACTCATTCATCCTCCGCGGATAGCACTAAAGAAAAATCCCGCTACACTAGGGAAAAATTATTCACATAATAATAACGTTTATAATTATATGCATTAAACTCGTCTCACATGCTAATCTAGAAATGAACAAAATATAGTGACTCGTTCGTGTCACATAAACACGCCTCATCCTCTGAGGATACAGCTTATACTTCCACCTTGCCAATCATCTTGACTGAAAAAATGGTTTCCGGACGTAACACGTCTGCCCAAACTAAAACAAAACTACTTTAATCGTTGTCTTTTACTAGGCACCGTATTCTTGTCCCTTTACTCACTTCGGAAAAATATTATCGCTTGCGATCTCACTCCCCACAAAATGCCTCAACACATAATCTACTTATCACCTGTCCTACTAACCATGTTAGGATTGTCCTTCTCTCGAACTTTAGTAGACTCGATTCCTGTTGGCTACCCCGATTATTCCCTTAGACTTTTAGGCTCTAAAGAACATGTCACTGTCTATATTATTCCTTATTGAATTTACCATCGCTTGGTAAGAATTCAACTATCCGAATCGTTTAAATGGGTCCCCTGATGTGTATCCACACCCCTTTATGGTGCTACACCACCACCGTTGTATTCAGTCTTATTCTCGACTAAACTCTTATATTCTTTTAGCTTCCCCCACAAAGGAGCATTACCATCTTTATTGACAAAATACGACATTTTCAACCCCTGATTCAGCCATGCATCAAAATTTCCTCTTTGAGTGTTATCAACTATTATTACGAGTTGATTTCCTACTTGGAGTCGTTTCCTCCACTTGTATCTATATCGCCCGATATAAAATTCGCTAACGGTTAAGATTCATATTCACAAATGGACCTATGTCACGTCCTCCTGTGATGAGTTCAGGACAAAGTTCACTTATAATCCTGAACATCTGATGAAGGAACATACGATCAACACTGTACCTAAGGTTCTCCTATAGACATAGCGTTCCACTCCTAAATTGGTGGTTGACTTCCATCATTATAACTTCATTCCGACAATCAAGGAAATTTTCTCTAAATTTTTCACTTTCAGTTAGCCACACTTCGTCCTATATCTAAACCTTTGGATACTTTACCTCCTTTGGTAAACACACACAATTCTCGTATTTCTAGAATTCTCACTGGCAGTACTCTACACGTTTTGTAACACGTTGGATGAGTTTACTCTCGCACCTCATTCGACCATAGCAGCATTTGGAAATCATTGTTGCACCTTAGTCACCTTCCTAGTCTTGGATTCCCATGCCATAATGGAGGTGACCTCGACTACGGTCATCATCCTCGGATATATTTTTCAATCTCAACTCAGCCCTGCCTCCTGATGTTCGCTTAACGGTCCTCTTATGACATCCATAATCGCTCGGCACATGCACACATTCGAACGAATTTAGAATTCACTAATGTTTACACGTTATAGCAGGAGAACGAAATCTCATCAAAGAAATCGACAATCCTAAACATAGGGCTCTATATCAAACAAAGCAACGCTGAAAGTGAAATAAGCCGTACAGATCCTATGGACACTAGAACCTGATGCTCTGATATCACCTATGACACCCCGCCTAATTAAATACCGGGCGATCACTCCTTTATTAAATTAAAATCAAGGTGAACAGTTGGTTCATTCTTAGCATCACTGTCGAAAAATAACTTTTCCAATTTAAACACCCTAAATAATTAAGCTAAGTGTCAAAACCATTTTAGACATTACTTTCCAAATTTTATTGTATAAACCAAGATTTAAAACTTTACATAATTCATAATTAAAAAATCACACAACAACTATACTGGAGACATCCAACAACATAATTCCAACATTTAAAACTTAAAGGAAAAACATCCCGACAGTAATAAATCCCAAAGTGTAAATACTGAAATAAACAAATCACAACATCCGATAAATAACTGAATAATGGAAAAAGGGAGACACATGCACAACTGAATAAATAGTGCTAGAAGAGGAATCAAGAAATGAGGTCGTCTAAGCAAGAGGCCTGCAACTCCCACCTAAGCTGCAGTGCATTCCTTCCAAAGGATCCTATACAAGATGCCCCTGTGGCTGGGCACCTGTAATACATACATATATATATACAAGAGAGAAAATAAAATGGAAACGGGTCATAGCCCGATTGTAAAAATGATTTAAAATTTGTTTAGCAAGTATTTAAAATGTTTACTGGCCAATGCAATAACATATTAGTGCGACACTCCCTTGAGAAATTCTCACCTCTCTTCTAATGTGCACGCCAATCGTACTACCCTTCCCAACGGTTTAACTTACCTTATCTCATGTCGCTCGTAAGATTTTAATCTGACAAATTCAACTGTTTAAGAGGTTCAATTCATTTAACGACATAGTTCTCATTTAACCTTATTTACTAATAAAGTCTCTCAGCAATATATTATACCTTTCAAACACTTATTCCCAAATTGAAATAATTATTCATATCTTACTTGCCATAAGCACAATAGGTAGTTCCCAAATTCCAGAATTTAATATATATATATTAAATACTCATATAATATATATATATATTCTAACGGTACCCCACATAATAATTATGGTGCGGGCATACTCTGCTATCCAATCCCCGTATCACTCGTACTAAAGGAAATACAAGTTCGGAATCACTCTCGAACTGTACTAACACAAACACAAACAATATTGAGGCGAAGCATAGATTCCAGGTCTCTAAGAGGTCAGCACATGCCCTCACGTCTCTTAAGACCATCTGAACTATCGATTCGATAGCCTGTACCGAAGGATTTCTATCTTCTAGGGTGCGAGTCAATATCCCCCATAAAGATCCCATCGAGATAAGACTGTTCCAGTGCGGTAACCTCAGGGATAGCAAGTAGCGCGGGCATGATTTTTACACGTATATAGTATATGCATAAACACAGTCATATAAATATACTACTATTTCCATATCAAATTTAGGTACATATCATAACCCATAATTATGACATTTGTCCTTATTATTCGTTATTTAGTTATCACGTACAACAGTTGCCTCTTATCTTAAATTGTGGGATTATTCCAACTTATCAAGTGACACTCATGAATTTCTATACTCCCAAGTAAAATTTCAGTAGGTACTCATTTATTTTCCAACGTAACTATCTTACGCATCTCTTTCTTTAATACATAGTTCCATCGTCCCTTTTTTATGTAAACTTCCCCGAAAATGTAAATCTCGTCTTATATTAAAGATTTCATATTTTTAATAAGTCCTACTGGTCTTCTTATCTCCTAAAATATTTTATTAAGGATGTCCAAGGATTATTCCTCATTTAAATTGAATTCATCTATTTAGAAGGGGAAATATAAGTCTGCCAGGAGGGGTCGATCGATCGAGGGTAGGTGTTCGATCGATCGAGCCATTGATCGATCGATGATCTATGATCGATCGATTGATCAAGCAGGTATGGCTAATTCTGCAGAAATCCAGTTTCGGGTTCTATCATCCAACCTCATCCAAATCCAGATTTTTAACACCCAAACTCCCAAAAATTTGTACTACAACCATTATAAACCCAAACTAGCAATCTTCTAAGTAAAGCATGTGAATTTTCATCAATATCCATGAATTAAAGGGCCAAAACTTATATAAATCTCATGAACCCTAGAAATTTCTTTAACTTTGTTCTAATCAACCTTTTTCCAGAATTTCTACTTCTAATCCATCATATATCCTTGGTTCAACCTCTACATATGAAGGGGATTTCCAGATTATCATTTATATCATTACTACATGCAATTTTCCTATCTCCAATATGGGTTTTCTTCTATGAAACTTGTCCTAATCAACCCTAGACTAACATGAATGATGCATTAACGAAATTATGCAAGATAAATACTTGCCTGAAGATTTTTGGTCTCTGATTTGTGCTGAAATCAGTGTGGTTACGCTCCTTGCGACGTGATCTCTCGTTTGGCGGCGACGACGGCGCAAACGGAGGGGTTTTCGGCCTAGAATTCCTTGGCAAGATCTCTCCTTCCTTATCCAATGGCCGTCACTTGCTTTTGGTTGTGTTGACCCTATAAGGAAACCCTAAGCATCTGATATAACCTTGTAATTTTCGTGGGTTTAATTACCCAATATTATGAAATGTCCAAAATGCCCTCTCGGGGTACTAATTAAGCCTAAAAATGCCCCGAGACCGAAACTAAACCCCCGGGTACACTTTTATGACTATTTTGACCCTTTCGGACACTTTGGCGCACTCAAAACGACCATACGAGCAACTTATAATTTATTCACTTTTTATTAATCAACATTTAGTCCCGACACAACACGGGCGCGCCCCGACTTAAATTTTCATAATTGCCATTTTATTCACACGTGACAATTTTTATAAAAATAAATCTCATATATTACTATACTCATCCAGTAACATTCAACAAATTTTCAATAATTACTAACTCTTGTCACAGTAGTAAATATTTAAAACAACATTCCGGATTAAAATTAAATTAATTTATCTCAATTAAATTTAATAAATCCCTAAATTTAAACGCCACAAAAATACGGGGTATTACATTACACACGAGTCTTTGGACAATGAAATTGATTTGTTTTCTAAACACTTTAAATCTTTTGTCAAATTTAGAATTAGTGTTGCTTCAAGAGAAGGCCAATTTAGTTATACTCATAGGCACCTTGATAAACAATTGAGAAGAAACCAAATGAATTTAGTAATCCTACCAAAGATATTAGTCATATTAAATATAGGAAGTGTAATAAATTTGGTCACTGTTTTACCAAATCAAAGTGGGAATCCTCAAATAAAGCCCATATTTATAAAACTTGGGATTATGGTTATGATAGTGACAATGGTGAAGCAAATAAGAATTTTATGGCTTTTACATCTCGTTGTACTATTAAGTCCGAGGACATTTTTAATAGTCTATCTACTGCTTTTGATGATTCTGATTGTCATGTTGATGATTGTGAGTTAGGCTTTGTGAATTTGTCTCATATCTCACCTCCTCAATATCACCCTTTTGCTTCCTTATTTAATATTGGTAGTATTTTTGATGATGTTGATGAATCTGATGCTGTAGATGATTCTGTCATTATAGAAGGGTGTGTGAGTGAGAGTTTAGAAGGTTGTGTGAGTAATATTTCTATTGATTACACAATTGAGGACAACACTGATTTAGGTAAAATCAATTCTAGGTTTCTGGTTAAAATTGACGCTTAAATAATCAAATGAAGCTAATAACTGAAGAATATGATTTTCATGTAAGAGAACTTGAAAATAATGTTTCATTTCTTGAGAAAAGAGTTGTCATGTTAACTTAGCTTAATCACTCTCTTGAAACTAAAAACAAAGAAGTTTTGTTTAAATTTGATGAATCTCAAATTGAACTTAAGGCGGTTTTGAATAAATATGATGAATACCAAAAAGAACTTAAGGTTGCATCGAAAAAAGTGAACAGTTTCTCTAATTCTAGTTTAATTGTCGAATCAATGAATAAATGTGTTAATGAATATGTTCCTTTGAAATCTATTGGGTTTAATGGGGAAACATTTGCTGAAACTAATTTTGTTATTGTAATGAACAATTTCGTGATTCGACTGAAATCAAAATGAGCCACAAACATGATAAAATTGAGAATTGTGATACCGTAATCGTTAAGCCGGTATTTGTATGTAGTTTCTGTCATAAAACTGGACATTTACAAAAACTTTGTTTTAAAAATTAGGACATAATAAAACTAATATAGGCAAATTTAGGCAAATTCTAAATGTTGGGAATATCAAGATTGCGAAACCTGTTTTTCGGTGTAGTTTGTGTTCTAAAATGGGACATTTAGAGAAATTCTGTTATAAAATGCTGAATTTAAACATAGATATTGAAGTTAAAGATTAACACTCTAAGTGTAATAATGCCAAATGTGTTGAGAAAAAGATTTTTTGTAACTTTTGTTCCAAATCTAGACACTTGCAACAATTTTGCTTTAAACGGTTGAATTTAACTAGATATATTGTGAATGTTAAACAATGTAGCATTCCGATTAATGTCAAATTAAATACTAGGCAAGTGTATAAGTGTAACTTTTGTCTTAAAATAGGTTATTTAAGACAATTCTGTTATAAGCGTTTAACTTAAATAGACAACAAAGTGGTGGTATGCCCAGGATCCTTTTAAAATCAGACTTTGTTAAGAATCGTGCCCAATTTAATTATAATTCTGCTAATTTTAAAACCGTTCTTTCAAAAGTTAAGACTAGGTGGGTTAGGAAAGATGACTCGAGTTACCAAAAGTGGTGTACTGTTGTTCCGAACTAGGTTGTTTGTTAGTAACTTTTATTTGCATATTATATTGTACTAACTTTATTTTGTAGGATTCCTCCCTACCCTTTGTACCTTTGAGACAAACACGGGGAGAATTTGAGACTCTTTTGATTTATTGTATAATATTCTTATTGAGTCTTTTAGGAATCCTTGTTATTAGTTGAGTTATTTACTCTTCTACTTTCTTTTAGTATGGCTTGTGTTTAGTTGAGTTGTGTACTCTTTTATTTTTTAGGAATCTTTGTTGTTGATTGAGTTATGTACTCATCTATTTTTATAACTCGTGTGTATAATTGAGTTATGTAATTTGTGTTGCTTCTTGCCTCCGAGTCTCAGTTTACTTTGTCCCAAAATTGGCCAAAAAGGGAGATTGAAAATCTCATTCTTTTTGTGTTGGCTCAATTTTGAGGCAAATATGTTTTATATGCTCCTGCATTTTTTAATCTTGATTAAAATCTATTTTTTGAGAAAAAACCCTTACTATGCTGCTATATTTTTTCTTTGATTAAAATATATTTTTATGTATCTTAAATCATAATTTATTACTTTGATTGAATACATAAATTATTTTTGATAAAATACCTTTATTATGTATTTTTAACATAAATAACTTTTATATAATCTATTGTGAGTTTATTTTATTTCTAGAAATTTTAATTTTTTACGATATATATTTATTTTTTCTGGATTCTAAAAGGTGTTAAATATACATTTGATTAAATAAATAAAATTACCTAATTATCAATTTTAGCACTACAATAAAACGCCAGTGTCAATGTGTATTTGGGGTGTCGTTTTGTGTTTGGCATGGGTTTCTTTTGGCGGTCCTCGTTCGTGTATTTGGGCCAATCAGGTTTGGCATACCGCTCATGTGGCTTGACCACGTGTGAGCTAGAAGCCTGATCTGCTCGAAGATCGTTGTGTCTCCTATGATGTTACTGTTTTGCCCTTTTGGTTTTCTTGAGTATGTTTCCATTTTAGCCTTTAGATAGCCCTGATCAATTTCCTTTATGCCCTTTGGGTTTGTAGTATTTACGACTTTACCGGGCCTCTTCCAGATCCTTCTTAACTCTATTATATATATGAGGCTTTGGGGTCTTTGAAATTGGGGATTTTATTTTGCAAATAACAACTGTTACGCTGTCAAAATTTCTCTATATTTTTCTCTCTCTATAATTCCATGTGTTCTTAACAATTTTGAGAGTGTTTTCACTAACCTTTACCACTAAACACTTTACCGACATTCACATACACATTCTTGTGAGGTTGTGTGTTTATTTTATGTGGGGTTTATTTTTGGGGGTTTTGTTCGGAGCCTTTTGGAGATCTGGTATATAAACTTGCTGAGATTTAATCAAGCTGAATCTATTGGATCTCAGAAGATTATCTTTTATTTTTTGACTTCATTTTCGAGAAACATCAGTTGGGTAATATTTCTTATCTCTTCTTATATATATATATATATATATGCTTAGATTACCTTGCATGTACTTAAATACTTAAACAAACTTTGATCTAATCTGATATTTTTATTTAATCTATTTTTTTGGTCGATTTAAGTCACCTTTAGTATATCAAACACTGTGTTGTGTTGTTGTTAAAATCGAACTTAGTTCTTGCTTGTATATAAACTGTGTTGGAGTAAATTTGTTTTAGATATGGTTTATTTAAATAGTAGTATAGTTTGTTTTTGTTTAGACCTGGTTCAGGCATATTGTTGTTTGTTAACACAATTTTTCGTAATCTGGTTGTGTGTTCAGATCCATTTATGTATACTATTTTTTTCAAAACAAAGTTGATTATAATATCTTTGAGATCTGTTGGATAAACCTTAAACCAGTTTAAATCAGTCGTATAGAACACATTTTTTGGAAATCTTGTTTCCTATTTTGTATGTGGTCTTCCACTATTAACTAAGTTTTATTTGGTTTAATCTCTACTGTTGATTTTAAACTTACTAAAGAGGTCCTTGTACGTGTCCAGTGACTTAGTTGTTTTTAATCCTTTTATGTCTTGATTAACCAAGAACACTTTATATTAATCTTATTCTTGTTGTGTACATTTACACTGATTCACTATTATTGTATGTGGAGGTGTATGTGTTCCAAGTTGTCATTACCTTGGTTGTTTAGTTGATTCAGTTGTGGGGTTGATTAGTTCTTCTCTTGGTGTACTTATCATATTGATAGAACTATTTCATTTACATTTTTATTGTTGTAGTCTGTACTTAAACATTGGTATTAGTGAACTTGGGTGTGTGAGTTATCCTGTGACTAAAGGATAAGGGGTTTTCCACTTGTTGGTTTCCTCGAGAACAAATATTGTGTTTTCTTCACTTTTCCTCATCTCATTATTTAAGTGTATTTATATCAAGTATCACCACTTTTTCCTACTTATGTGTGTGAGTGTTTTAAATTTATAAACTACCATACATTTTATATCAAAGAGTTAAAAGAGTTTTTATAACCTAATAGACGTTAGTGTACTGTTAGATCTTTTCAAACATGAGTCGAAATAACTAATTTCCATAGAAAAAATTTCTATGTCAATCAAACACTCCCTCAATTCTACTTTTTAGAAATTCAATATTCAAATACAGTTTCAAGTCTTGATTGCATAGAATAAACATGCAAAGTGTAGTTTTATGAATAACAATAATTAGTGAAGCAATCTTTATATTTTTCTTTTAGAAGGAGCTAAGATATATGGATAAGGTTACATATAGACATTTCTAAAAATGAATCTAATTGTTTTTAGGGTTAATTACATATTTATGCAAAGAACTTTACTTTTTTTTTTCTTTTTCCATTTTCGTCATTGTATTTTTTTTTTGCATGTAAGATCCAAGCGTACTAACTTAAATACGGCGTGACATGTGTTCTAACTTTAACTAACCAAATATTTATTACCAAACAAATTTATGTTTGAACAAAAGATCCTAGAACACACCACCAACCACCTCTAATCACCGATGGTTTGAGGCAATCAAAACTGGATGACTCAAATCGATGGTTTTTAGTTTTTGAATTATATTTTTTGATGTTCTATTGATTAAATGAAATCAAAACTAAATAATTCAAATCAATTTATTCGAAATCGATGTTGAGAATGGTATGAATGAAATCGATTCAATCAAAATCAATTTTAGTTTCTCATTGATTTTAGTTGGATTCAATGATTCCTGAATCGAAGCTTGATTTTCGAATTCTTAGTTTGATCTTCTGCGTATTTAAAGCAAGAAACTTGAGTAGTTGTTAAACTTCTGCTGTCTTATAGAGTCTGACTTCGACCTTGAATCCGAGTTCTTGAACTTGGCTTGCGATTTCTAATGTTTGCTTGAGAACTTTATCACATTATGGTTTCACCACACATGTGCCTCATCTCCTTTATTCTCGTTTGATTTATTCGAAGTACAACTACATCTCGAGAAACATAGATGATGATGAAACATCTCTCTCTCTCTCTCTCTCCTTACACCAAAATACTAATTTTTGTGATTGCCTTCTTTTAACAGCTAATGGGGGTGAGAAACTTTAGCACTACCGAAAGCAGTAACAAAATTATTTGTAACTGCCATTAAGAGTGATAAAATTTTTGAGTAATGAAAAATCTGAGTCAGTTGTTTTGTCACTGCTAATGACAGTCACAAATCTTACCATATAATTAATTTGTGACTACCACAAGTAGTCAGAAATTGTAATTGCCACAAGCAGTCACAAATTTTTTAGTAGGCTTAATTTTGACTCTTATAAGTAGTCATAAAATTATAACTTCAATGAGTAGTCACAAAATTTGCCCCTAGACTTAATTTGTGACTGCTATTAACAGTCCAAATTTGTAACTGCTAGTAACATTG
Source organism: Sambucus nigra (assembly GCA_949130495.1). Lineage (NCBI taxonomy): Eukaryota > Viridiplantae > Streptophyta > Magnoliopsida > Dipsacales > Adoxaceae > Sambucus > Sambucus nigra. The sequence goes on from OX422209.1 coordinate 527,967,503, forward strand.
AAATTTTTTAGCCTAAGACTTAACTTGTGACTCCTATTAGGGGTCACAAATTTTTTGTCATAGGTTTAATTTCCTCTTCTCTTTCCTCTCTCCTCTTCAATCTCCAGATCTTCTCTCTTCACTGTTACACTCCTCTCACAACCTAGGTCTTAATCAATTTACTCTGCTCCTCTCTTCACTGGCATTAGGACTTCACCTATTTCGCCTCCACAATGACTGTAAGTGTTTTCATAAATCTTATTTATCTTATTTTCATAGATTTCACAACTGCTGTAAAGGTTCCTGCCCTGTATACTTAATTTCGACCGCTCAACACATTTGGTCGAGTTCCTTGTATATTTCGAAATGTTTTTGGATCATCATCTTCTAGAGGTATCAACGCATTTATTCACCTTGTATCTAATTAAATGAGATATCATGACTTTTAAATCGCGGAGTTACTGAAAAAATTTGGATTGTTTTTGGTGCTAGTTATATCGCTAATTATACAGTTAGTAAATATATAATAGTCTCTAAAATATTATTTTATTTATGACTAAATATTTATAAATGTTGGAATGATTAATTTATTATTTTTCTTATTGTGCTTATAGCACAACAAGAAATGAAAATAGTTACAAGATGTGGTGTTGCTTAGCCTTAGGCTACATAAAACTAAAATTATTTAGTTTAAGTTATCCTTTATCAATAGTTATTTAAGGTATTGCTAATTAAGTTTTATCATGTCTCTTTATTAAAGAATAATTGAGGTTTAATTTGATATTTATTTTGTTTAGTTTCTTCATCTTTATGTGTCATATTCTTATGATTGGCTTGGTGATTATATATATATATATAAGTATTGAAGTTTTGAACTCTACATTGTAATATACCCCAAAACTCAAATGAATTGCAAGTATTGAACTTTGTATTGCCCTTGTGACACAGCTAGGGGTGTGCATGGTTCGATCGGTTCGGTTTTGGAGCCTATTTTATTAGCCGAACCAACCCCTGTTGGTTTTGGGAGAAGGTGTCCCGACGACCGAATCGACCCTATCGGTTTTGGGTGTTATTGGTTTTCTTCAGTTGTGGGTCGGTTTTCAGTTGCAAACATGGCTTGCCAAGTTGTTTACATTTGTACATTTCGAATTTCAATTATCATTAGAATTCATTTCCTTGTTACAAAGAATTTGATGCTGCTAGCTGTGATGATATGTCAGCTAAATTATACGTTTCTGCAGTTGACAAAATGTTAATAAATGAAAAGGAAAGAATTTGCATAGAAGAAACTACATATGGTGAACCATTGTGTAGCCTTGTAGCCAGTTATAATTATATTAGTTAATATAATATATATCCTTGTACATGTGAAATGCTGATCTTTCTTCCCTTTTTAGATTCTTAAGAGTTACTTGAAACTTCCAATTGATGTGTTACTCATTTTAGCACTAGATGGGAATGTATTGAAGGCCATTGAACTTACAGAAAAGATGGAACCTAACTTATTAGATAAAAATAAGGACTTGCATTTTGATATTTTAAGCCTTCACTTTGCTGAGGTTGTTTTCTCTAGGAAATGGTGAGTGTACTAATGAATTTCTCTTCAGGATTGTGAGTTTGCTCTTATATAATTGAATGTGCAATTTCTTTTGGTAGCACAAAATCTCTTGAGTTCGCACAAAATAAGTTGACTCCTTTCAGAAAGGTGAAAACATATGTTGAGAAGCTTAGAGTATGTCTCTTCTTAAAGAAATTCATCTTAAGCTTCTTTCTTTTAGGATCTCTGACTTTCACCCCAATTAGTTCCGACTTTTGCACATCTTACCTCACTTTTCTAAAAATTGGTCATACTCTCCCATTAGTGTCATTAAACGCTTAAAGTGTCACTTTTAGAGCAATCTATGTCACCCCTGACCTATCAGTCAATAGCTGAACCATTGCCTTAGATCAAGCATTTATAGCTACAAGTCATTTTAAATATGCTTTTGGAGGTGTATCTCAGATTTTTGGAAAGTGGGGGCGAGGGAATTGTAAAACTGAGAACATAAGTTGGGGTGATAGTTATAAAGTTTCTTTTATTGATTTGTCTACATCTTTATTGAAACTAAGGGATAAGTTCATTTGTGATGTAGGACTTTATAGTGCTGCTAGCTTATGAGGAACTCGAAAAATCTGCAATGTTCAATTTACTTAGCTTGGAATACAAGCAGCATGTTGCGAATAGATTGAATAGAGAAAATCTTAGTGAGTTTTTATTAAAATATTACATGTTTTAAAATATTTTATCCAAACATTCATTTCTACCTATAAAGATTATTTGAGGTTATATTCTTATAAGAACTGATAGTCCTTGATGTGGTACGAGGAGTACATGGACTTGACTGCAGAGTATGAAAGTGTGCATCGTGGGGGCCAGTCTAGGAGATGTTGTGTGCGTGTATATATATATACTTGGGTGATTTATGTTACTTATGTGTAATCATAGGGAGACTAGATAGTTTATATCTAAAATAATGCTTAATCTACTTAGTCTGTGATAGTAGTAAAATTAGATAGCGTACATATAAAGATGATTTAATTAGAGCAACTTAATGAAATGGTTTAATGATAACATATATGAAATGTTAAATACGGTTAATAATAACATACGATACATGTCAATTATTAGTGTTACGGTAACCTATTGTATGGGCCATATGGGAGAGTTAAAGAGAAACTTAACTAAGGACTTAATGGTAATTAAGGGTATACTGTAGCGTACTGTATGGGCAGTATGAGTGAGCTAAACCTATTAGTGGTTAGTTAGTTATTGAGAACACCTAGTTGGACTGGGTAGCATAGCTAGGTAGGAGACGTTAGGAGTGCACATTAGTTGAGAGGCGAGGAACTCAAGGGAGTGTACGTTGAACTAACATGTGTAATCAATAACTGATTTTAAATTGTGATAAATAATTGATAAATATTTTCAAAAGGTTTTTTGGGCTCTTACCCGTATGAAAAATATGTTAAAAACCTTTTAGGTGTCCAGCCATAGGGACACCAAGCTTGATGATCTGTTCCAGGGATGCGTATTTGTAATACTTGTGGATGCTTGCAGGATTTGGATTAGACGCTTGAGTCACTTCATTCCTAGAGTAAGACGCAGTTCAATTATTTCATTTGGGCATGTTGCTCCTTCAGCTATTCATTTTATTCAATTTATCGGACTATGTATTTGTGGACTCAGTTTGATATCATTAGATGTTTAGTTGGACTTTTGTATTGGGAACCGATGGTTTATTCGGTATTATTTTTATTTCAATTATTTATCTTGTGATTGGTTCAGATTTTTATTACTGCGTGAATGTTTTGGTTATTATTTTTTTGTTTCCTCATGTTGTTATTATTTAATAAAAAGATAAAATTTGGCACCGTTTTTTTAATACTAGGTGATTTGTAAACTTTTAAAATATTTTCGATAGTGATGCAAAGAATGAACTAGATGAGACTTCCGTTTTATTTTTATAAAGGATTGATCACCCAGTATTTAAATAGGTGGGGTGTCACAGATGGTATCAGAGCATCATCATCTGGTGTTCTTAGGATATTTGTGACTTTTTATATTTCAGCTTAGCGTTATTTGATATAGAGCTATATTATAGGATTGTTGTATTCCTCTACGTATTGTGACTTACGTTCTTCTACTATTAAGTATGGTTGATGTGACTTATATACGAGTTTGGTTAGGATTCGTACACTGAACAATATGGGGCGACGAACGGGTGACGATAGCAGGACTGCAGGAGGAAAGGCTCAGCAGAAGCCATAGAGTGTTATGGGAATAGTGATCGAGATAGAAGTCACCGTGATTATTTGTTTAGGAAGGTAACAATAAGATAATCACTCGGGAGTAGTAGCTTCCCTAAGCGCTGTTGTAGATAATGATGGTGAAAATTCAGACTCAGCCATTGAAGTCAGCAAGGGAGAGTCAGAGGAACTCTTACGAAGAGCCACCTGTCAGGAATCGGGGAAGAGAGTAAGTGTGGTGGGATAATGGAAGTAGATAATCTAAAGGCAATTGTGTAGGGTGGAGTGCAGCGACACCCAAGATTTAATTTCAGGCATCATTATTTTTGCTCGTAGGAGCCATGTTGTAATGATGGGAGTCAGTCCCCAGAACCATGGAGAGATAAATTAATAACGGGAAAATTTAGTGCAGTTTGACGGTAAGACCTTCCATTTGCTCTTCAAACAGAGATATGAATGGAGTTTCAAAACTTATAACAAGTGGTCCAGATAAAGATTGATCATGAGAGAGGAGTTGACTTGTTTAGAAAACTTTGTACCTAATGAAGGGAGTATGGAGAAGAAAAAGGGTCCGTGTGTTGATAATAGACTCGTGGGTAGAGTACACAAGCATGTATGAGTAATCTGACTAGGATGACTAGTTCCGATGTCGTCAAGGTCGTATGTTTACAAGTATATATCAATGATTTCGTGAGAAGGGAGCCAAAAGGGTTGGAGAATCTAGTCGAAGAGCAATAATGGATTAAACGATGCTAGTGAAGCACCAAGGGAGGGTGCACCTAGTAGGGGACCCATTTAAATAATTGAGATTAATGGAAGTCCTACCAAGCAATGGTGGATTCAGTCAGGGCCGTCAAGTCCAATATCGAGTTTTGTGGGGCTAACGAAATCGAAAGGGACAGTGGAAGTAACAATTGGGGTCAAGACTACCATGTACGAGAGAAGAAGATCTTGACATGGACAGTAGGGACAAGGATAGATGGATGGAACAAAAAGGCGCCTTATGTGTGAAAATAGGGCTAACTTGTATTGAACTTGTCCACAACGAGAAAGTGAGACCCGTCAAACTGGGAAGGTAGATGGGAGTGGTGCCAATGGGGTACAACAACAACCGCAGGTGTGAGAGTTCTAGCAGGGGAATATGACTAAGAGATTTAAGTACAAAGGTTACCAACTCGAGAGTGGTGAGATCAGGCAGGACCAACAGAGTCCTCCACAGTAGCAGCAACATTCCCTTCCTTAGGGCCGTCAGGACTAAAAGAATGGCGGGGGAGGCTAGCAGGGCTAGGGCCAGGATCAAGAGAGTTTCTCTCGTAGTTGTTACGATTGTGGAGAGATGGGCCACATGAATAAGGATTTCCCAAAGCGAGGCATGGGAAACTAAAGGTTGAGATCCTGGATATAGAACCATGGCAGCAGGTCATGGGTCAGTTCCGACACGGGTGAATTACGCTCAGGAACCTGTTGACTAGGAAAGGTAGATGGTAAATGGAGTCTTATGATTATAAGATAAGTTCGGGTGACATGCGTGCATCACAATATATGATTCTTTAACACTTCAATTTACGAGCGAGTTAGATTTAGTGGGTGCGTTGGCCATGTCAGCCTTATCAAGTATATATTTACCATTGAGTAGTGGGGTTCTTTGGTGTTTCTTGTAGGGGAGCGGGTGTGTACACTAATTGGATGTTTGTATTGTATAATTAGTTTTACTACTTTAGAGAGTTATGAACGTAGACTTTATTATGATCAATTGTAGTGACTGGATGCCAAGGGTTTGAGCAGTAGTAAATTGTGTGATAAGACTATCGTGCTCACTATTCCAGGGTGAGATATATTATTTTTACGAGGCATCACCAGAAAGAGGGATGGGTGTGCATATATATATATATTTGTTGTATCATAGACTTCAGTGAGTATGTTGTATTGTTATATTTGATCCCGGTGAGTAGGGTCGTTTACATATGCGATTCAGGGTATGTTGGTTTATTATCGAGCGAAGAGATTTAGCGCGTTATTGATTTAGCGTCAAGGACTCAGTAATAGTAAGGGCTCCGTGATATATATCATCTTTAGTGACATGAGAATGGACGAGTAGAATTTTTATGTCATAAAACGGGAAGTTGGGTGTATAGGTTATGTACTGAGGGCCTAACGGATCTCGATGACTGACGATGTTAGTTAGTAGTGTATCGGGGGGGGGGGGGTCCTTGTTTGGATTTTGCTTTGTGAGACATACCACTCATGAAACATAGCAAACGTTGGGAGATGGGAAATGTTTGGCTTTTAGGACACGGGTTTAGTACCTTAGTTATTATACGCGTGGGTAGTTATAACTAAGAAATGATAGTTATATTACAATTTAAGGCCAGTAGAGCCATATGATGTTGAAGTGAGAATAATTAAATTACAATCAATAGGGTAGTTGAATGAAACCTTATTGTATAGTCATGCCTAGTATATAAGGCTTAATTTAAAACCAATATACTACGTTCAGTTGATTGGTGCAGGAATCACGGGACATAGGGTGTATGGCCACCCTAGTTAGTTGAGATTTTCACTATCATTCACAAGGAGAAGGCGTGGAAATGTATGAAATAAACATAGATGCATGGGTAAATTAGATGCAGAACTAGAATGAGGCAAAGAGAATGTAGTTGCATTATGAGCAAGGCGTGTCACCAGAAACTGAAGAGTAGAAGAAAATGGGTGATTATAGTGTTGAAAAGTACAAGGAATGTACATTTTAGATTTTGGAGGATAATCAGGAACTACTCTGAGCAGAGGAGTAAAATGACGAGAATTACGTCATAACCAACTGTAGATGTAAAAGTCTGACATGAATAGTCGGGTATGATTGCAGATATTTCCCACAACGGGAGTATATGATTTAAAGATTGGGAAGTTATAACCTAGGGAGGAGGGTAACTTTCCCAGGATTAGAAATGGTATAGAAGTTTGAATATCATCCCAATCGTGTTGGAATCTTCTTAGGAGAAGGATAATTAGTTTCGCAGGCATCAAGGTGAAACGGTAAGGGAAATGAAGGAGTACTTTGGAGTAAAGTGATTAAGGCAAATTTTTCACTAGTTTGAATGGTGGAGTATAGATCCTCGGAGTAAAGAGTCCCATTAGTGATGGGGTACCGGGAACAGCTTAATGTTCCAAACTCTAGAAAGATTTGGATTCCATGCGAGGAAGTATTTGAGACTGTTAGTACTGAGATTATCTTAATTTCGAGGAAAAAATTTCTTTGTAATGGGGGGAAGTATATAACACCCCGTAATTTTTAATGATTTTTACATGGAGATTAATTAAATTAAAATGAGAAATTCATTCAGATTAAAATAAATATTATTAGCGTGATAAGGGTTGATATTGTTTTTTATGAATTATACTGAGTATTACTTAGTTAATGAGTAATAAATTAGTAAGAATGCATTATGATTGTCGTGAGTGACAATTACGACAGCTACGATAATTTAATTGGAACGTGCGTGTTAGTCGTGTCGAGACTTCAATTTTTGAAATAAAATGTGATCTATTTATGGGTCATCCAAATGGTCATTTAGAGTACGCTAGTGTGTCCGAAAGGGTTAAAATAATCGGAAAAGTATACTCTGGGGTTTGGAATTGGTCCCGGGGCATTTTTAGGCCAAACTGGCACCCGAAGGGGTATTTTGGTCTTTTGAATTTTTTAGGAAAAAGGGCCTACGAATTTTAGAGGTTTATATCATCAATTATGTTAAGGGGGATAGTACCAAAATACAAAGAGGCCATTGGAGGAGGAAGAGAAGATTTTTAAGGCTTCCCACACCCTTTTTGCACCACCACCACCACCACCACTGAAAGTTAGATCGGGAGGAGAGGAAGGCAATCCCAACACCTTTTTGTAGAGAATCAGACCTACAATTATAGGCAAGTGTTTATCTTTCATATTTTTAAGAGGTTATAATACCCCTGTAGTGTAGGAATTATATTTTGATGATAAATTGATGTTCTTGAAATTTTGAGAATTAAACACATGAATCTTGAGTATGATTTGCATGTAGATTTGATCCTTATGTGTATAGGAAACGAAATAAACATATAAGCGATGTTAATAATGGGAGAAATCTGAGTTTTTGATTGAAAGAGATGAAGAACAATGAAAACTATGGTTTTAATGATTTCAGAAGAAAATCGACTCTTAAATTGAATTTGTTGTAAATTAATATTAGATTACATTGGAAATCATTCATTCATACACATATATAATGTTTAGTAACGTTGGTTGGAAATTTGGTTAAGTTTCATGAAGAATTGAGAAGTTGTAATGATGAAAAATCGTAAAAACGCAATTGCGTATGAGAAGAAGAAAAACTGACAATTTTCGAATCGATTCGGCCCAAGGGAGAATCGATTTGGTACGACGAATCGATTTGGTCCCTGGGTGAATCGATTCGGTTTCCCAGTTTTTGGTAATTTTATCCTTTTGAGCCTACAACTTATGAATAATGACCGGGTAGACTTTTGAGGTAACTATAAATATAGTGAGAGATATTTTGATTTCTAATAGGCTAATGTAGGCTTCGGACTTAGCCATATTTGAGAAGAGTTAAGACTAACATTAATTGGGCATAATTTGCAATATAAGTAAATTCGAGAGAATGAGAGTAAATCATGGAGGGAATGAGTGATCCTATGATAAAGACCAGTAAGGTACGAGCGTATAACTACTGAAATAGTTAAAGGGGTAACTAGGACCCTGCGGGTAGAGAATAATTACTCGAGAAAATACGATAGAGAGTTATGAATCATAAATTGACAAAAACGGTAAGTGTTCAAGAGATATATATTTATACTACATACGAACAATAATTATAGGTTGAGTGTATACCTATACAAATTATATTATAGGTTGTATGTATACCGATATATATAATATATATAGGTTGAGTGTATACCTATCCGGGCTAAAATATAAATGGAGTGTATACCAATACGGTTTATACTTATAGGTGGAGTGTATACCAATACGGATTATATTTATAGGTTGTGCGTACACTTATATGGATTATATTTATGGATTGTGAGTATGCCTATTTGCGACATATGGATAGGTTATGTGAATGCCTAATAAGTGATTTTTTATGTGTGTGAACATACCTATGTTGCCTGCTATCACGGAGGTTTTCGCGCAGAAAACAGTGTTATCCCGATGAGGCCATTGGGGGGGGGGGGGGGGATTTTAGACTTATATCTTAGAACATAGAACTTAGGGATTGAGAACTACTTGTGTGTATGATCGTGTGACCAATAATTTGGGTGCGTTAGGTGTGTGCGTAGCCCAAAGGCTTAGAATTATGTTCGCCTCTATTGTATGTTGTTTAATTTATGGTTCTAGGAGACATTCTGAACCGATGGTCCTTGATGTGGTACGAGGAGTACATGGACTTGATAACAGAGTATGCAAGTGTGCATCGCGGTGGACAATATTTATTTTATATTATATATAGTGTGACATATATATACTTGGGTGATTTATCCTACTTATGTGCAATAATAGGGAGACTAGATAGTGTATATCTAAAATAATGCTTAATCTACTTAGTGTGTGATAGAAGTAAAGTTAGATAGCATATATTTAAAGATGATTTAAGTAGTGAAACTTAATGAAATGGTTTAATGATAGCATATATGAAATGTTATTTGTGGTTAATAATAACATACGAGACATGTTAATTATTAGTGTTACGGTAACCTATTGTATGGGTTGTACAGGGGAGTTAAAGTGAAACTTAACTAAGGACTTAATGATAATTAAGGGTATACTGTATGGGTGGTATGGGTGAGCTAAACATGTTAGTGGTTAGTTAGTTATTGATGACACCTAGTTGGGCTGGGTAGCATAGCTAGGTAGGAGACGTTAGGCGTGCATAGTTGTGAGGTGAGGAACTCAAGGGAGTGCACATTGAACTAACATGTGTAATCAATAAATAATTTGAAACTGTGCTAAATACTTGCTAAATATTTTCAAAAGGTTTTCTTGGGCTCTTAATCGTATGCAAAATATTTTAAAAACCTTTTATGTGTCCAGCCACAGGGACACCAAGCTTAATGATCTGTTCTACGGATGCGTAGCTGCAATACTTGTGGATGCTTGCAGGATTTGGATTAGACGCTTGAGTCACTTCATTCCTAGAGTAAGATGCAATTCAGTTATTTCATTTGGGCATGTTGCCCCTTCAGCTATTCCTTTTATTTAATTTATCAGACATTGTATTTGTGGACTCAGTTTGATATTATTAGATGTTTAGTTGGACTTTTGTATTGGGAACCAATGGTTTATTCGGTATTATTTTTATTTCAGTTATTTATCTTGTGATTAGTTCAGATTTTTATTACTGCGTGAATGGCTTGGTTATTGTTTTTTTTTCCGCATGTTGTTATTATTTAATAAAAAGATAAAATTTGGCACCGTTTTTTTAATACTAGGTGATTTGTAAACTTTTAAAATGTTTTCGATAGTCATGCAAAGAATGAATCGAATGAGATTCCTATTTTATTTTTATAAAGGATTGATCACTCGATATTTAAATAGGCGGGGTGTCACAGATGGTATCAGAGCATCAGCATCTGGTGTCCTTAGGATCTTTGCGACTTTTTATGTTTAAGCTTAGCGTTCTTTGATATACAGCTATATTATAGGATTGATGTATTCCTCTACGTATTGCGACTTACGTTCTTCTACTATTAAGTATAGTTGATGTGACTCATATACGAGTTTGGTTGGGCTTCGTACATCGAATAATATGGGGCGACCAACGGGTGCAGATAGTAAGACTGTAGGAGGAGAGGCTCAGAAGAAGATATAGAGTATTCTGGGACTGGTGATCGAGATAGAAGTCACCGTGATTATTTGTTTAGGGAGGTAACAATAAGATAATCACTCGAGATTAGTAGCTTCCCTAAGCGCTGTCATAGATAATGTTGGTGCAAATTCAGACTCACCCGTTGAAGTCAACAAGGGAGAGTCGGAGAAACTCTTATGAAGAGCCACAAGTCAGGAATCGAGGAAGAAAGTAAGTGTGACGGGCCATTGGAAGTAGATAATCCAAAGGGAACTGGATAGGGTGGACTGCAGCGACACCTAAGATTTAATTTCAGGAAAAATTATTTTTTCTCATAGGAGCCACGTTATAATGATGAGAGTCAGTCCCCAGAACCATGGAGAGATACATTAGTAACGAGAAAGTTTGGTGCCATTTGACTATAAGACCTTCCATCTGCTCTTCAGACAGATACGAGAATGGAGTTTCGGGAGTTAAATTATTTAGTGAACTTTGTACCCGACGAAGGGGATACGGAGAGGAAAAAGGATTGTATGTTGATAATAGATTCGTGGGAAGAGTACACAAGCGTGGATGAGGAATTCGTCTAGGATGACTAGTGCCTATGTCGTCAAGGCCGTACGTTTACAAGTGTATATCAATGCATCTAAGAGAAGTAAGCCAAAAGGGTTGGAGAATCTAGTCGAAGAGAAATACTAGATTAAATGGTGCTAGTGAAGCACCACAGGAGGGTGCACCCAGTAGGGGACCCATTTAAATAATTGAGATGAGTGGAAGTCCTACCAAAGGATGGTGAATTCAGTTAGGGTTGTCAAGGCCAACATCGAGTTTCGTGGGGCTCGAAACCAGAAGGGACAACAGGGGTAGCAATTGGGGTCAAGACTAACAGGTCCGAGAGAAGAATATCTTGACATTGCTAGTAGGGTTAGAGACAGGGGGTTGGCACATAAAGGTGTCTTATGTGTGAGAATATGGGTGGAAATTCAGGTTAGTTGTGTCAGTTTTGGGTCGCGTAGATTTTAATTTTGAATATAAGTTTTGGTAACTCTTAAATCTATACAATGTAATTGTGTCATGTTCGGGTTATTTCGGGTTACTACCATAAATGGGTTATCGTCTCAAAAATTTCTAGCCCTATGTGAGAATAGGGCCACCTGTATTAAACTTATCCACAAGGAGAAAGTGAGACCAGTAAGACTAGGAAGGTAGATGGTAACTGTACCAGTGGGGCACAAAAACAGCAGCAGGAGTGAGACTTCCAGCAAGGGAATATGACTAAGATATTTAAGTACGAAGGTTACCATATCGAGAGTGGTGAGATCAGGCTGGACCAACAGAGTCCTCAACAGTAGCATCATCAAATTGGTTTTCTACTTCTCCTCATCAACCTGCACCCCCTGCCTGTTCAGTATGAAGACCACAAAATTTCTTACTGTTACCTCTAAGAAACACTTTGAGGGGTTCGTCCTCATCTTATATATGCGGCATCTCTCTAACACCCGCCTAGAATCCTACACATGCCTACTTTCCTTTTTGGACTTTTCTACCAATTCATCCACATAACATTCCAATATATTATGAAACAATTCATGAAATATGGCCATCATCATATGCTGATAGGTGGTGCCTCTATTCTTTAGTCCAAATGGCATGACTGTATAGTGAAAATTTCCCAGGGGTGTTCGAAAAGTAGTCTTTTCAGCGTCTGCTGGATCCATTCTAATATGATTGTAACCCACGTATCCAAATATAAAATTGTACATTCATGACTTTCCATGGTACCCACTAGACTATCAATGCCGGTCAACGTAATTCATCCTTTGGGTAAGCACGATTTAAGTCTTTAAGTTCCACAAAGATTCTTATTTGTTTCTTGTCTTTCTTGGCCATAGGAACGATGCTCGAGAGCCATATAGGATGCTGGATAGGTTTGATGAACCCTTCTTCCAGCAGCTTCTCCACATCTGCCTTGATTTTCACCGGTAAGGCATTGGGCAGAACATCAGTTCAATACCTCGTAATTTTTAATTACTTTTAAAATAGATAAATTAAAAGTTAATGGGGATTATTTGGAATTAATTATGAAAAAATAATTGGGATTGATCCGGATTTAATATTACTAAAAATTAAAGTAATATATGATTCTAAATATTACTTAGTGATATATAAGTAATATATGAATATGATTTTATTCATATTGTCGTGAGTTACTACTACGACAATAAAAGAAAGTAAGTCGAGACGCGATTACGAGGCGTGTCGGGACTAATTTAAATAAATAAAAAGGAAAGTGATCGAGGTGTAAATCGAAGCGTCCGTGTAATACGCTAGTCGTTGTTATCAACTTCCAACCTCAATACAAAAAAAACCTAAACTTGTAACTACACTCTTAAGGAGTATAATGGTGAGTCTGGGTATCGAATCCACAGGGAGTTAGGACGTGTGAACGTGACGACAAAGGTAAGGTAGTTTAATCCTAAAGTTGATGTTAAAAGACAAGAAAAGAAAAAGATGATTGATTTTTGGATTTTATCTATGAATTAACTAAATTCAATTAAATTAACCTACGCATGCACAATTAACTAACTAAGAAGGAATTAATATGAATGAAGAAATGGGTTAAGAATACACTCCCCCAAACCCTAGTGTGTATGCCAATACAAAATTAGTCATAAATTAGATAATTGATCAGACCCAGTCTTTAGTGCTTCAAATCATTACATATATGAGGTTCAAGCCCGCATCATACATAATCAAAGAATTAGTTTTCCCTAACTACTAGCATCCTACAACTTGAAGTAAAAAAAACCTCCTCCTTCTTCCTACTAGGGTTTTCCCTTTTATAACACCAACCAACACGTTTTGACAGCTAATAGTGATGAGTTGTACAAGATATTCCAAGATTTGCACCTCTTCAGCTCCATAATAAATGCCAAAATTTCGAACAGTCGGACTGGTCCTGTTATCATCAGATCGGTTTGGTTCCATCCGGATCGGTTCTTTTTTACTTTTCTGAACCGATCTTGTACCGAATCGGTTCTTTTTTTTATTTTTTCAGACTGGTCCTGTACCAGATCGGTTCTTTTTTTTATTTTTCCAGACCAATCTTGTTTTTCTGGTAAATTTCTCTTCATTATCTCGCAACTTCAAAACCTCATAACTTCTTCACCGTAGCTCGGATTGAGGTGCCGTTTTTTCCAGTGTTCTTGTAATTGGAATATTTTAAAATTTCCAATTGAATCCACCTCTGGAATAAGGCTAAAAAATTACAAAAATGCTCTTGAACTTCACATTTCGTGCTTTCTTTCACTATTTTGAGTTCTCCTTCGCACTAACTTGCATGAAATACCTATAAATCACTTGATAAATACACAAAACATGAAATACTTGCCAAAATAGGCTAGTAGCATAAATACGAGACAAATCCAAGCTATTTACACTGCACGGGATCATAAAAATATCGAAATTAAGGGGATAAATGTGAAGAATATGTGCTTAATCAGAAAGATTATTTTATATCAACCTTATGGTCATTTTGAGTGCGTTGTTGCATCCGAAAGGGTTGATATAGTCAAAAAATTCTACTTGGGTGTTGAATTTGGGTCTCGGGTCAATTAGGAGATGAAAGGACAGCCCGAAGGGGCATTTTAGCCATTTTGCTTGGGAGATGAATAGTAAATTCATTTTTGTCTTTTAGATTACCTTTAAGACTTTTTATTTAAGTAAGACTAGACTTTACGTAAGATTAATTTCATCCAAAAACAAGTGAGACAGTTTGAGAGAAAAATAAAAGAGTCTTAGAGAGAAAGTGAAAGGGTAACTTGAGTAGGGGGAGAGTTCTTAGAAATGAGGAGTCACCTAGGGTAAACCAAAGGGAAAACAACCATCACTTCACCTTTCACCACCACCATAGTCATCGAAAAAGTCTCCAAAAAAAGGGAACGTGAAGTTCTAACATTTGTCTTCATCAAAGGAGGAAAGTGATTCTTGCTCTATTTTAGTGATTAGCATATTCATGTTAGAATAGGATTTTATTTTAGGATTAATGAACTTATGAATTTGGAATTTATAATGATTGGTAAATCAAGATAATGGTTAGGTAAATTCATGTAGTTGAATACATAATATGTAGGGACTATGATCATGATGAAAATTAAGGATTTTACATGGAGAGAAAAATATATGTTCTTAAGGTTATTGAAAAGGATGATAGGAATTGAATGCAGAAAAATCCTACCATGTTAAAAATAAAATTTGATGATTTAGGTATGAAATAATGATTCTAAATTTTGAGTTTTCAAGTTGGATAAAAATGGAGAATTCAGATTATTGAAATCTTGAGGTTTTAATGGGTTTTATGATAATACCTTATGAACATGTGGAATTGACGTTTTTATGTAGAAATCACCCATGTATATGTTAAAATAATGTTATAATAGTAATTCGGATTTCTGAATTCTGTTAGGATAGAAAACTAGTAAGGTATGGGTGTTAGAAATTAAGAAAAAACGCAGAAAGCTGGAACTGAAAACGAATAGGACAAATGATGACTTCGTTCGAACGAGATTCAATCTCGTTCTAATGAGATACCATCTTGTTCTAACGAGATTATTGAATTCAAACAAGATTTCCAGAAGTCTCCAGTTTAGCCCTGACAAGTTTGGAAAATTGTAATCTGGCCCAGAATGATTTTTTAAATAATTTTGGCACATTAATAGAGTGAGAAACTTGGGATTAATGTTGGAAAATTATAATATATTGAGGACTAAAATTATGTGAGAGATATCTACATAATAATTATACGATTAGAGGAGAATAATCGTTATGAAAACTATGGATAACATCGAGGACATATATACGGGTACTTGGGTTAAATAAAAGGTTATGGGAGAAATAATTACATAATATATGTACGATGATAATCGTGATTACAAGTACGGGTTGTATTCGAGAAATACAATGGTACTTGGGATAGGATAAATTCTTAATATGATATAGGTAATGTAAGTACCTAATACTAAATAGGTAGATGATAATGACTATTTGATTGATTGATGGTTTATGTGTATGACATACCTAGCTTACTTGATATCGAGGGAGGTTTGCACATGAGGGCAGTCATATCCTGATGAATCGAATGGGATTTTTGACTTGTCACTCGAGAACATATAACTTAGGGATTGATCACCACTTTTGGGTGTGACCGGTTATTTGGGTGCGTAGGTATGTGCGTAGCCTAAAGGCTTAGGAATATGTTCGCCTCCAACGTTTGTGTTTGATATTTGTAGTTAGAGGAATTTTTACCGAACCTATAGTCCCCCATACAGTGACGAGATGTATTTGGACATGATAGCAGAGTAATGCAGCACCGCAGCTGTGTCTCGGGGTGTAGTATTGTATATATATAATAGAGTGAATGTATATATATGCATATGATGATATCTACTGTGTGACTAAAGTAAAATTGAAAGATAATGATATCTGGAATTAATTAAGTATGAAAACACTAATTGAATTGAATTAATAAGGGGCTTATCCACGTTGAATCTAACTGGATATACATATACATATACATATACATATACATATACATATACATATACATATACATATTATTATTATTATTATTATTATTATTATTATTATTATTATTATTATTATTATTATTATTATTATTATTATTATTATTATTATTATTATGACAGAAATACGTGGGAATGAATTGTTCAATGAATAGTGGATACATTGGGTAGATATAGTTAGCGTGGGAACTGTAACTAGTATGAATTAGAGGTACGTTAGATGTGCACTCTAAATGAGAGGTGAGAATCTCAAGAGAGAGTCCGATAATATAAAATGTATATAATAATTGCTAAATATAACATTTATGCTCTTTCTGTTTTATAAACTATTTTTACATCGCGCTCTGACCTGTTTCCTTGCATATTCTCTTCTCTCTCTTGTATCTCCTATATCAGGTGTCCAGCCGTAGGGATGCCAACCATAGAGGATTATGACATGTGACGAGCTATGGATGCTATGGAGTTTTGAGATTTATTTAGATGCCTTCACATTAATTGATTCATACTCTGTAGTGATCTTTCATTTAAGGCATGTCGCCCTGAAGATTTTAGTTATTTCCTTTCTATCTGAGTGATTATATTCGTATGTCATTGTGATACATTTGTTATCATTGGAATGATTGTATTTAGATATTTTACTGGAAAGTTTTATTCCAGTTGCATTTAATTCAATTGTTATATTTACTCAGTTGTTATTCAATGTGTGAATGGATTGTGTTAAATGGTTTATGTTTTAAAAAGTGGAGTTTTTTAATTTAAAATTTGAAAGTTTTTTAACACATGTTTAATTAAGTATTAGGTGATTATAAAATATTTTCGACAGTGATGCTAAGAATGATCAAACTGTATATTCTGATTTAATTTGGTATGGGACTGATCACCCGGTATTTAATTAAGCGGGGTGTTACAATCAACCTGTGGGAGCTTTCTTCCGGGTCTATCCTAGGAATCTCTATATATTTCCATGTGAACATATCTGTGAACTCCTTGAGAAGGCTGACAATTTCCTCCCTCTGCTTAGGATTCAGACCTTTGGAAATGAGGATGGTTAGCTGAAAGTGTGTGTGCGATATTGATTTCAAATAGATTCGCAATTTCTAATTCAAACATATTTAATTGGATGTCAAAATATGCTCAAACCAAATTCCAATTAAATCAGTCCCTAAATATGCATCTATGTGTAATTTCAAATTTCAAAAAATAAATCATGCGATGAGTAAGCTGACAAAGACAGATTTCAGGAAAAAATCCCCTCAGGGTAAAAACCTTTTATTTCCACTATAATTTGTAAAGGAATGGTTTACAATCGGATTACAGTGAAAATACAATTTGACTTACGAAATACCCGTAAGTGTTGGTTCGTAGTCGTCAGCCTAAGAACACCACATCACTCCCTATGACACACAGTCGATGATCATCCCAGTACCTCCCGCAAGTTGCACCTATGGTCAGCCCAGTACCTTTCCAAGGCGCCTATGATTTAGCAGCAAAACTCCCAGCAAAACTATGCTTTGGGTTCCATAAACAACTCACACAAAAATTCTAGAATTTTGATAATTATAAAAATAAATTTGGACCCTCAAAAGTGATGGGGAATAAACAAAAATACCAAAAATGTATTCTGTGAAAAATCCGTGTTTTCACCACACGAAATACAGAAGCCTGAAACCCGTTATATAAGAAAATTCAAGGTGATGACGTGTCAGAAATAAAGTTTACCGTTCGAAAGAAACACGACGTCGTTCGAGCGACAACTCCATCTCGTTCGAACAATATGTGACGTCGTTCGAACGACAATCACTGATCCTCTTTAAAAAACTTTTAAAAATTAAATAACTTGGAATCCTTAAAAACCAAAACTGTTTACGGGATCAAGGGTTGTGGCCATCCCTGATCCTCTCCGTGCGGGCGAGCGCGCGAAGGGAAAGGATCCTTCGGGACCCGCGTATCCCTCTCGGGAGCGCTTCGACCGACGTCATTTGAGATGAGGTGTAAAAAAATGTAGAGAGATTCAGAGTCGCCAGTCTATTTTACTCAAAACAGACAAAAGAAAAAGGGGAAGCCATCCCAAAGGATGACATCCAAAGACATACTGGTGCGTGCGAAACCAAAATGATTCGATAAGGGTTCGGAGGCTAAGTTACGAAATGGGAAGGTGTTAGGCACCCATTCCGCCCTTTCAGTCTCTCATGGATATTTCCTATTTTCCTTTATATTTTCCCCCGTGATATGTGTACATGTGTATATACATAATGGAGGTAGGAATACTCGACTTGTATCATGGAAAAGATAAAGCGAGTTATCCGTAGGAAGGTATAAAAATAATATTAAAAAAATAAGATTTACGCGATTACCCCTACGTTGATTGTTATAATGGAACGATAACGCATATGGAGTAATACGTCACTAAGACCAAGTATATAGAATATAGGAAGATTAGATTTAGAGAAAATAGGAAAATAAGAGAAAAAGTTAGAAAAGGACTCGAGTCTCGGGTTTTACCCTGAGATGCCTACGTAGCCTATAAAGGCATCAAAGTCCACGTAGTTCGCATACAAAACGAGGGGTGGGGTCTATCTCATAAATCCAAATGGGGGATCTCTTATTTGTGAGTGTGTGTGTGTGTATAAAAAGTGTTTTAGTTGAGAGAAAAGTGTGAGAAAAGTATGAGAATCCCTATTTGGAGTTTATGAGCAAACCCTACTTTTCTTATTTTTTTGGGTTTTTATTTATATGAAAATAAGAGATGTGCAATAATACTAAATAAAAAGTATATTAGGATGTGCGAGATGAGATAATAAAAGTGCTAAGTAAGAAAATAAGTTATTGAGAATTTTAAGAGAATTCAAGAGAGAGTTTGAGAAAGTTGGACCTTCTTGAAGATATTGAGCTTGATCTTGAATGTTGGAGAGCAACCCTTGCACTTGGATGATGATGGAGAGTGGATAGTTCACCAAGTTTGATGAAAAGGATGATGAAAAGTGGAAGTAAAAAAAGGGTTTGGAGGTTGAAATCACGCTGCCTTCGAGAGAGGTTTCTGGGATTCGTTGAGAGTGAATTTTATCAGATCTGGGCTCTCCTTGCAAATGAGGTGAAGGCCTCCTTTTATAGGATCAGGTCACTGCCGATCGGCATAGACCTCATCCTGCCTATCGGCACCTGTCGATAGGCAGGGTCTGAAACCTTCCATTTGGTAGTGTGTTTTAGGACTTTTCGGGAAATCGGCTGTCGAGGGCAAATCGTTGGTCAGAATTGTGCACGGAGCAGACCATTGGAAAGGTAATCTAGAGACCTTATATGGACCGCTCCCAGGTTCGGGAGTTGAATTTGGGTCAAATATGGCTCGAAAGTGTTTGTTAGTCTATTGGACGGGGAATCATTCAGACGCAAATGAATCGTTCGTCCACCTGGTAAGTCCAAATCACGTACGGGGCAGACCGTTGAAAAGGTTAAGAGATGTAATTCGACATTCCAAAGAGTTTAACCCAGTTTGGGGAGTTGGCTTTGGTCAACCGATCCCTGGAAGCATTCGGTGACTTCTTGGAGTTAAACGGATCGTTCGTCCGCATGGTAAGTCAGAATCGTGCATGGGACGGACCATTAGAAAGGGTATTCAATGACCTTCAAATATTCATTCAGCCTCGATTGAGATGAAGGGTTGACTTAGGTCAAAAAGAGCCCGAGAGCACCCGGTGGCCTCTGCGTCAAGTTTCGGACCCAAACGGATCGTTCGTCCACATGGTAAGTCGGAATTGTGCATGGGACAGACCGTTGGAAAGGGAATTCAGTGCCCTTTAAAGATTCATTCAGTCTCGATTGAGGTGAAGAGTTTGACTTTTTGGTCAAATTGAGCCGGGGAGTGCACGATGGCTTCTAGGTCAGTACTCGGGGCATGACCTTGGTTTGTAGTGATGAAGGGAGGTACTAGGGACCTAAGGAGAGTTTGGTGTAATGGAATGGGGTGTCTACAGAGCCCCTCGGCGGGTGAGTTTTGAACGAACGATGACCGTCGAATAAACACCACATGATGCTTTTGAGGGAGTACGACCGATTCAGAGGGTTGAGGCCGATTATGAGGACCTAAGGAGTGTGTTGAGGATTGAATAATGATTAAAGGTTTATGTCGATTCTGAGGACCTGAAGTGGTGTTGGGGGATGACCAATTCTATGAGACAAAGCCGAATTTGCGGGCTTAGGGTGAAGATCTAATAACCGAGGTTAATTCTGACCTAAGATTTGTGACGACCGAAGACCGGGCTCAATTCTGACCCAACTCAGGTGAAGATCCAAGACTGAGGTCAATTCTGACCTAAGAGTGGTGACGATTGAGGACCAGGGCCAATTCTGACCCAACTCAGGTGACAATCCAAGACCGAGGTCAATTCTGACCTAAGAGTGGTGACGATCGAGGACCATGGTCAATTCTGACCCAACTCAGGTGACGATCCAAGACCAAGGTTAATTCTGACCTAAGAGTGGTGACGACCGAGAATCGGGGCCAATTTTGACCCAACTCAGGTGACGATCCAAGACCGAAGTCAATTCTGACCTAAGAGTGTTGACGAATGAGGACCGAGGTCAATTCTGACCTAAGAGTGGTGATGATCGAGGACCGAGGTCAATTCTGACCTAACTCAGGTGATGATCTAAGATCGAGGTCAATTCTGACCTAAGAGTGGTGACGATCGAGGACCGAGGTCAATTCTGACCTAACTCAGGTGACGATCCAAGACCGAGGTCAATTCTTCCCTAAGAGTGGTGATAATCGAGGATCGGGGTCAATTCTAATCCAACTCAGGTGATGAACCAAGACTGAGGTCAATTCTGACTTGAGAGTGGTGACGGCCGAGGATCGGGGTCAATTCTGACCCAACTCAGGTGATGATCCAAGACCGAGGTCAATTCTGACCTAACAGTGGTGACGACCGAGGATCGGGGTCAATTCTGACCCAACTCAGGTGACGATCCAAGATCGAGGTCAATTCTGCGCTAAGAGTGGCGACGACCGAGGACCGGGGTCAATTCTGACCCAACTCAGGTGATGATCCAAGACTGAGGTCAATTCTTACCTAAAAGTGATGATGACCGAGGACCGGGGTCAATTTTGACCCAACTCAAGTGACGATCCAGGATCGGGGTCAATTCTGACCCAACTCAGGTGACGATCAAAGATCGAGGTCAATTCTAACCTAAGAGTGGTGATGATTAAGGACCGAGGTCAATTCTGATCCAACTCAGGTCACGATCCAAGACCGAGGTCAATTCTGACCCAAGAAAAGATTGGATTTTGATTTCGCTGGAAAAAGTGCCTTTTGATTTGAGCTGGGGAGCTGATAGCTGGGAAGCTTTTGTTTCTTTAGGAGACCTCGCGGGGGGGAACAACCTATTTTGGTGCTGTAAAAACTCCGCTAGGGAAGTGATCAAGCGATGCCGGGAGGAGATTTCACTTGGTTTTTGAGGATTCCATTGGGAAAGAGGAGTTCCACTCGAGGGAATGCAAAATTTTCTTGGTGAAAATGTTCTAAATCCTTCCTGGGATTTTAAGGAATTTTCTGAGGATTTTTCAAGGCTTTCTGGTATTTTCTGGGAATTTCTGTACGAAATTTAAGAGGGGTGCCAGTCGGCATGGTATGAAGGGTGCCATTCAGCAGTGGCATGAACTTTTGGACTACCTTGAGAAGGTAAGGAGTTAGTTCCGATCGGTATAGTGGGGGGAAGTGCCGATCGACATGGCGTTTGGCCTCCTATATAAAGGGGTGAATCCCTTCATTTTTTTCACAGCTTCTTTGCCTTCTCTCTTTCTGTGATTTCTCTGGAAATCGTTCTAGCATTATGATCTGTAATAAATGGTTGCTTTTGTGAGCACCGCAGTCCACAGGGAGTGGTTGACTGTTGATGACTAGGCGAATATGGAGTGGAGGGCCAGGGCGCCTCTTGCTTTGGGGAGTGAGAACTCCTTTGATGCATTTGAGCCTGTTGTGGATGAGCGTACCTTGCTGCGGGAGCCATCGTGTCATCTCTCTTCGAGAGTGAGTCCCGATGGTTATGTAAGTAACCTGACCATTGGCATTCTTCTCTTTTTGGTGATTTTTCTTTCTTTCTTGACTTTTGATGAGACTTTTCCTTTTTTCCAGTCTGATATTTCTTTGAAGAACATGCGCCCCCACGGGACGACGAGGCTCAGGGATGTCTGGGAGAATCTCCCACCTGTGGTGTGTTGGGTGGTATCATCAGCGGGTTTTGGGCGGTATCATCAGCGGGTTTTGGGCGGTTGGCATCGGTGCTGGATGAGACGCCTCGTTCGACAGCGGTCCTGTGCACTTTAGGAGAGAGGTGGTGGGATACTACCCACACCTTCCATTTAGGCTTTGGGGAGATGACTATGACTCCCATAGATGTGCAGCAGTTGTTGGGCCTGGATTGTGATGGAGAGCAGATAGAGGTGGATCGCTCTTTACGGGTGAGACCGGAGGCAGTGCGTGCAGCACTTGGTGATGTAGGGAGGATAGTTTCTGGGGATTCTATCAGGTTGTCTCTGCTGAAGGATGTTCTGCTGAGCAAATTGATGTGGAGGACGGGCTGCAAGTGAGGCAGATGGCCCGGTTATTCATTTTGCTGGTGCTGGGAGGTTTCATGGTTGCGTCGAGCGGCGACGTCGTCCATTTGTCGTTCTTGTCGTACCTGAGGATGTTTTTGAACATCCCTTTCTATGATTGAGGGAGTCTGACTTTGGCGACCCTTTACTCTTCTCTGGATGCATTCAGCCGGTGCTGCCGACAGACCTTTACTGGGACCACGTACCTTCTTGAGGTATTCTTTGGTTTGCGCATTTCTTTTCATGCATTCGCATTTTCCTTTCATGCATTCGCATTTTCCTTATGCATCTCCCCCCTTTTTTATTTTGTGAATTCATACGTGGTTATATAAGGTGATTGGGTGCAATACCCCACTGATCGGTTTGAAGGATGACACTGTTGGGGACTTCTGCCGATTGTATCGATGGCATAAGGCCAATCGGCAGTCGAAGGTATCTCTCTCTCTGGAGGCAGTGCGTTAGGTCTTGAATAACCTGACCACTGCTAGGGTAAGAATCTTTCCACTCCAGTCTTGGTCTGAACCTTCTGATCTTGTATTGATTTATGCTTTCTTGGATATTTTTAGGTGACCTTTTATCCCTGGGGACAGCTATTCAGGATACGAGGGAGACTGGAGTGAATGCGCGGATGAGGCGTTTGCTGGTGAATGAGTTTGGCCATTCCTGGTACCTCGGGGAGAGGGTGGTTCGCCAAATTGCTGAGGAGGAGGTGGTGGTGCCACCTGCGCAGCCTCCTATGTCTATGAGGCGGGAGTGACTGCTGTCGGAGGATGAGAGGATTGCGGCGATGATCGGTGAGTCCTACTTATTGTACATTGATACGGCTGCACCGTATGACTATATGGACTTTATGACGAGCTGGTTGATGGTGCCCAGCATATATGATGCCCTGCCTTTCCCTCCTGTGGGTTTAAGTAGGGCGTTGGGATCTTCCCACAGCGGCGGTGGTCCGTCGGCGTCTGCGGCGACTTCAGAGGTTCCTTTTGTGCGGTTGCATACCCCTCGTACAACATTCGACGGGCTGATAGAGGGATGGTGCCTATGCTGCACCGTCCTCATGCGATGGATCCGGAGGAGTTGGGTTTGACAGAGGAGGTCCTCCGACCTACGGTATACCTTTCTGTTCCTCTCTTTCTTTCTTTTCTATTTTGGTCATCTCTATTTTGATACTGATTTCTCCTTTTCTTGCAGCAAGTTCGGGTGTCGACCATTTGGCTAAGGGACATCAGAGATTGGATATCTTCGACGATTGCCCATATTCGGGATGCGGTTCCTGTTCCTTCTTGCTTGGTGCCGTCTGCCTCATCTGGAGAGGACTCGGGATCGAGTAGTGGTGGTGCGTCGTCTCGCCGTAGGGGAAAGAGAGCACGTCGCGGGGTGGAAGCTCTTAGTGAGAGAGAGAGAGGGAGAATGTGGGTTTGGGATGGTCCCATTGTTTTTGCCTTTTCTTTTTATTTCCTGTAAAAATGATGTAACACATAAAATAGATATATGAAATGCAATGGATTTTTTTGATTATCTTTTATTAATGATGAATGAATGCATGCACATGCGCTTTTTACTTTGCTTCTGAGACCGTAAAAAGGAATATTTTGGGAATTTTTTGAAGGAAAGTTTTTTTTATTAAAAAAGGGGAAATTAAAGGGATTTTGAAATTCTGTTGAGAATATCAATTTGTTTTTATTGAGTTTTCTGATTTGACAAAAGAGGAAAAAAAGAAATTTCTAAAATGGGGGGTTTGCCGATCGGCAAGCACCTTGACCTGCCTATCGGCAGTTAAGTCCAGTCCCATCAATTCAAATCTTTAATTGGTACCCTCTTCAGCCTTTGGTACCTTGTGGGGTCGGATTCCCTTCGATTTCTGTAGGGATTATGTCTCTTGTGAGGGTTCTCAAGTATAAAAAGGGGTAAGGGTGGAGTGTTTTCATGACACCTTTACATTCTTACTTTCCCATTATTTCTTAGCCTTGCAAGATGGCTCTCCCTGGTAGCATTGAGTTTGCTAATTACCTCGAAGCCTTTGAAGAAATGTGCTCTTATAATATTGACTATGATGCTTTTAACATGCGTCAAGTTTCCCTGTGGCGCAATCGGCCTCTTGAGTGGAACGTGCTGATGGCGGCGGTATAATTCTGGTACCCCGAAGACCATGTATTTCGCTTTGGGTTGGATGAAGTTTCTCCTACCTACGAGGAATTTTTTGCTATGCTGGGTGTAAATCCTAGTGTTGTTGCGGCTTTGCTCGAATTTTCTCGCTCTCCTAGGGATTTGTTGGCTGGGCTTCTTCGTATTTCGCCTTCGACGGCCAGATTATTAGTTGTTAGAGGAATGATCACCCTCCCGACGACGTTGTAGTCTGTGCATTTGTGGGAAGTAGGTGATGCTGGCTATGCTGGAGTCGTTGTTCTAGGTCTAGTTTTAAAATTGTTGCTGGTGACTGGAGAACTACAGGTGGACCCGCAACTTGCAGCCACTACTTCATGGATGTCTTACCATCGCAATCCTGCGGCGGTGGTATTGGCGGAGACCCTGAATGGCTTGGACGCCTGGAGAGAAGGTCGTTCTGACTTTTTGAGGGGTAGACCTATGATGCTGTTTATGTGGTTGTCTGAAATATTCCTCTTGGTGACTCCTCTAGAATATCCCTTATCGATCGTACCCAACTTATTTTCATGCTACTTCATCAGTGTTGGTCTGTATGTTGAGAACTGGGAGCATTGGCTTGTGGAGCATGGGGCTCGTGGTCTTTATTGGTCAGTGCCTTGGTGGGGGAAGTTGCAGCCTGTTCTGGAGCTATGAGAGTATTCATATGTGCGGCTGGTTGGTCTCAGGCAAACCTCTTTTTATTTCCCTTGGTGGCTTCTGTACCAATTTGGCTGGGTCCAGGTTGTGCCACCTCGGATCTCAAATTTCTTTCCGGTAGAAGATTTGACTGAGTGCCTGCGTCTGTTGCTTGGATCTCTGTGGGAAAATCGACGTCCGTCTACCCGTCCTTCCCAGTCTGTCGGGAAAGTTTGGCATATCCCCAAAGATTATATGAAGTGGTTATGAAGGAAAGTAGTCAGCAATATGTTGGCAGTGGAGACTGGACAAAGATGGTTTGTTTTATCTAACAACATGGAAGGGGGTGTTGTGGTCTTTTCGAAGATGGTTTGGGATCATCTATCCATGGAGTGTTTACGACACTCTATTCAGGCAGGGGAAACTTGGGGACCTCAGAATGTAGATGATGAGGGTGCAGACTTCTCTGGTAGCTGTGGGTAGGAATCTTGGAAAGTTTATTTGTGTAATAGATGCGGGGATTTTATTTGGCTTTTTATGGTAGTAGGGGAAGGGAGTTATCCATTCCTTTTCTTATGTAATCCGTGTTGTAATTTCTTATTAATGAAATAAACAAGTTTCTGATCATCCAGCTGTGCCTTTCGATGAGTTTTGTATTTTGAATTATCTATACTGATCGCTAAGGCATACATAATCCTTTTGTTCAAGTATGCTTTAGAATGAACCTCCGTTCTCGGAGGTAGGAAAAGAATAGTATTTGGTGAAAAAGAAAGGGCCGCACTCATGTGAGGTGTATGAGCTGCCTACATACCTCTGGGGATTTTGAAAAAGTTTTTTTATCTCTTTGATAATAGTTTTGCAGAGGATCAGGCCCACGTAGTTCTGGGTAGAGGGAAATGAAGAGCTTTTTTTTTTGGAATAGAAGGGGGATGAGAAGAGTCGTAGTGCGCCGAGATTTCGAACTAGGGGTAGAATTTTTTGAGATGATCCAGGTTGACTGGACAGCCATTTCTTCCCCATCTAGGTCAGTGAGCATGGTGGCACCACCGGATAAGTTCTTCTTCACAGTGTAGGGGCCTCTCCAATTGGGCTTGAATTTCCCTCTAGGGTCCCAGATAGGTTCTATTATCTCCTTGAGGGCTAATTCCCCCTCCCGAACACCGCGGTCCTTGACTCTCTTATTAAATGATCTCACTATTCGGTGATGGTACCCCTGTATATGGTAAAGAGATTTTAATCTTCTTTCATTTAGAAGGGCTATCTCGTCAAGATGGCTTTGGCACCAGTTTTCTTCGCTAACTTTGTTTTCGAGCATGATGCGTAGCGAGGGTATTTCTAGCTCCACAGGTAGGACTAATTCCATGCCGTAGACCAGGGACTAAGGGATAGCCCCAGTAGAGGTTCGAATTGAGGTTCGATAGCCACAGAGGGCGAATGGGATCCGGTCGGCCTAATCCCTACAACTTTCGATCATCTTGTTAATGATAGCTTTGAGGATCTTATTGGCGGCTTAAGCTGCACCATTGTTTTGAGGTCGGTAGGGAAAAGAGTTGTGTCTCTGAATCCCATACTCGTTGACTACTTCTGTGACTTCTGCTTCGAAATGCAACCCGTTATCTGACACTAACTCGTGCGGGACCCCATATCGGCAGATGATATTTTTCTTGAGAAATTTTGCCACTTTCTTGGCGTTCAATACTGCGTATGACTCATCTTCAACGCATTTGGTGAAGTAATCAATGGAGACCAGGATAAACTCATGTCCGTTTGAAGCGTTTGGCGTAACCTTCCCTATGATGTCGATACCCCAGGTGGGGAACGGCCAGGGAGAGGTCATGTTGTGTAATTCTCGCAGAGGTAGGCATTGAAGATTGGAGAATTATTAGCATTTGAGGCATCTACGGACATAGGTGGTGCAGTTTTGGGTCATGGTGGTCCAGTAGTAACCCTGTCGGATGACCTTCTTGGCAATCATGTGATCGTTCATGTGGGGCCCGCATTCCCTGCTGTGGATTTTTTGCATTATTTTCTCAATCTCAGCCTCTACGATACAGTGTAGAAGAGTTCCATCGAAGTTCCTCTTGAGTAGAGCTTTATGACAGATGATGTACTAGGCGGCCAGTCTTCGGAGGGTCATTCGATCTTTCTTGTTAGAACCCTCGAGATACCTACCATGTTTGAGGAGGCACCAGATGTCATTGTACCAGTAATCGGCTAGTTCGAGATCTGCGGTGGATACAAGCTCAATATGGTAGCAGTGGGTTGGTTTGTCTTGCTTTTGAACTAGGAAAGGGGTCATTGTTATTCCTTCAGGCATGTCGACCATGGAGGCCAAGGTAGCGAGAGCATCGGCTAAGTTATTCTTTGCTCGGGGTAGGTAATGGAAGGTGATATCTCAGAATTGGGAGGCTAACTCTTCTAATTGGGCATGAAAGGGTTGGAGCTTTTCGTCTTTGACTTTCCACTTTCTGAGCACTTGACTGATGATAAGAGCAGAATCCCCGTAGACATCAAGGTATTGAATACCTTTTTTGAGAGCAACTTTGAGGCCTACTGTGCATGTCTCGTATTCCGACATGTTGTTGGTGCAAGGGAAGTCCAACTTAATGGCGATGGGAGTGTGGGAGTCATCTGGGGCGATCAAAAGTATCCCAATGCCATATCCCTTTTTATTGGAAGCACTGTCGAAAAACATTTACCATCGAAGGTTGTCCTGAGCGGTGCAGAGGATATTTTCATCTGGGAATTCGGATATCCAGACATCTACTTCTTCTATAGAGTAATCGACGAGGTAGTCAGAGATGGATCTTCCTTTACTAGCTTTCTGTGTGACGTACACGATATCGAACTCGGTTAGGAGCATCAACCATCGGACCATTCGACTGGATAAGGCGGGTTTCTCAAGAAGGTATTTGATGGGGTCCATTTGGGATACAAGTTTGATGGGGAAGGCGAGCATGTAGTGTCACAACTTTTGGGTGACCCAGACAAGTGCGGCACACGCCTTTTCCAAAGCAGTTAGTTGACCTCGTACCCGACCAATTTGCGACTGGTGTATTAGATGGCTCTTTCTTTACGGGAGTCCTCAAGGTATTGGGCTAGCAAATCCCCAACTGTAATGTCGGTTAAGGTTAGGTATAGGAGAAAAGGGAGACCAGGCTGTGGTGGCATGAGCACTGGAGGTTGGGTCAGATATTGTTTGATTCGGTCAAAAGCGTCTTGGCAGGCCTCGTTCCAAACCTTGGTTGAATCCTTTTGGAGGAGCTTGAAGATCGGTTCACAGATGGAGGTTAGCTGGATAATGAACCGACTGATATATTGTAATTTCCCAAGAAAACCTCAGACCTCTTTCTCTGTTCGGGGCGGTAGCATCTCAAGTATGGCTTTCAGCTTTGCAGGATCTGCTTCTATCCCCTTTTCGCTGACCATGAATCCTAATAGTTTTCCCTTTGTAACGCCGAAGACACACTTCTGTGGATTAAGTCGCATCTGATACAGTCGTAGTCGTTCAAAGAACTTCCGGAGAACGAGAACAAGACCTTCTCTAGTTTTGGATTTGATAATCATATCATCCACATAAACCTCGACTTCTTTATGAATCAGATTGTGCAGGATGGTTGTGGTATCCCCAGCATTCTTGAGATCAAATGGCTTAACGGTGTAGAAAAAGGTTCCCCATAGGGTGATGAATGCGAGTTTTTCTTGGTGGTCGGGGTGGATCTTGATTTGGTTATATCCGGCAAACCCGTCGACGAATGACTTGAGAGCATGACTGGCTGTGTTATCAATGATCATGTCGATATTGGGTAGCGGATAATCATCCTTTGGAGAAGCTTTGTTTAAATCTCGGTAGTCTACACACATTCGAACCTTCCCCCTGATTTCAGTACATGTATTATGTTGGCTATCCATGTGGGATATTCGATCACCCGAATGAAGTCCACGTTTAACAGTTTGACCACCCCTTGTTTGACCTTGAGTGACCATTCGGTGCGGAGTTTTCTCAATTTTTATTTAACCGGCTTGTAATCTAGGAGAGTGGGAATCTCGTGCTGAGCTATTTTAGGATCAATACCGGTCATATCGTCATAGGACCATGCGAAAACATCCACGAACTCCTTTAACAATCCTTCGAGTTGTGCACGCTCATGCTCGTCAAGGGTGGCCCCTATCCTAATCTTGCGCACTGGGCTACTAGAACCGAGACTAATAACAACAGTCTCTTCTTCATTAACTTGAACGCGGTTATGTTGTTTTTTATTAACCTTATTTAGATCAGTTAAGAATTGTTCATTTACAAAATCATCGTCATCAAAAGTTTGATTAGAATTCAAGCAGTTAATGTAAGGCACAACAAGATACTCAAAATCTTCGTTTATTTCATTGATAGGAAAAACAGCATTGAGAACCTTATCAAAAGAGGTCTCGATTGCATTTGAATAAGGATAGACAACATAAGAAGAAATAGGGTAAACATTGGGGTTAGGGGAGATTTCAAGAGGTAGAACTAGCGTAGCATGCCGGTTGAGGAGGGGTGTATCAGCAGCTTTAATCAGATGGGATGGATCCATTGATGCAGTGCCTGAATGAACCATGTAGAGTGCCAGCCCCAGTGTCTGTAAGTTGAAGGAATCTTCGGAATCACTTTCCTCAGTCTCTTCAGTATCTTTGATGAGCAGTTGTACTCGGTATCGGAAACTTTCGGCCTATGGGTAGCTATCTTGGAAAAAGATCTCCATTCCAGGCTTTATCTTCTTATCTATGTGGTCATACCATGGTTCTGAATCGCAAAAGTGGAAATCTTTGCCTTCTTTGATGAATCGTCCATTCAAGGAGTCTCCTGAGATATTTGGGACGTAGTCTAATCTTCTCTTTGGTCGAGATTGGTGGAACATTCTGAGCTCTCGTTCTGATGGTCGATACCCCAAGCCACAAGGAGGGAAAGCTTTCTTTAGTTCGATGGGCTCAAGTAACCCTTTCTGCCTTTGCCCTAGCCCCAGTCTGGGCATGAAGTGCATGTTTTTGAACATCTGAATCACATTGACATTTCCATGAGGGTCATATTCTGGACAAACCCTTTCTTTGAAACCGTCGCCTTCCGGGAGTAGGAGTGGCTCAACTTGGAATCCTGATAGGAGCATATCATTTGACCCGTGCTGTATCTCAAGGATTGGATTGCTGGTGCTTGCACCCACGACATTTTCGTCATCGCCCAAAATGGTGATGACTCGCCCGTTGGCGAATAACTTTAATTTCTGATGGAGTGAGGAGGACACACCCTTGATATTGTGGAGCCAGGGTCGTCCGAGCAACAGGTTAAAATAAGTTGGGATGTCTATGACTTGGAATTCAATGACAGGGTTTATAGGGCCAACCCCTATTACAAGTTTTATGGATACCATCACCTCACGACGGGTATTATCGTAGGCACGTATAGCGACGGAGGTTGGAGCGAGGTCGCTTTCTTTCAGGCCTAAACACTTGAAGGTTCTCAGAGGGTAAACATTCAAGGCGGATCTGTTATCGACAAGGGAGAGTGGCACGGCCTTCCCCATAAATTCGATGAAGATGTTGAGTGCATGATTGTGATTTGGCCCAATTCTGGGTATTTCTTCTTCAGAAAATGATAGCATTCGGGTAAAGGTCAAGGACCCGACCAGATTTATCACTTCTTCTGGTGAGGTAGAGGGAGGAACTGTGGGTCCAGTGAGCAATTTGATTAAAGCATTTTTTTGTTGCTGGGAAGACATGAAAAGTCCCCATAGAGTGATGTTAGCTTGAGTATTCTTCAGTTGATCGAGGATCTTGCTCTCCTCAATGGTCATCTCTGGCATAGGAAGGTTTTCAACACCCTTCCCTTTGTCATTTGATGGTAGTGAGCTTGGAACCTGGTAACATCATGTGATTTACTGAAGAAGGAAAGAACATGAATCCCGTTTCCTCGTCAATCTCAGGTTGTTCTGCCACCCTGTTTATTTCTCCGAGGATCCCTTCAAATGATATCATCCCACATATGTTGGCTACTAGGCCAGCTCTTCCTGAAGCTTGTTCTTCGCTCGAATCTTCGAATTCTTCCCCCCATTCGGTGGAAACAAATGTGTCTTTCCATGTAAAGTCAATGCATTCCACAACTTCAATGGATTCTTCATACATGTCCTCCCATTCTGTGGGGATATGTGTGATTAAAGGGACCAATCTCCCTTGCAGCTTCAAAGTGTTAAGTAACCTCGTGTTGTTGGTTTGCTCGAATAATTCTGCCATAATCTGAACAACATCATCTAGGCTGACCTCGTCGGTTGGTACCACCCACCTGTCTGAATTTCGAGCCCACTTTCGTGCTTCTAAGAACAATGTGCTGAAACTCTGGCAATCGATGACCATCTATGAGGGAAATTTCAGCCCGAACTTTAGGAGTTGGTTTAACACCTCTGACAATTCCATATTTCTATTTTCAGAACGGGTACAAATAGCGATGCATGCTCTGGTAAGGAGGAACAGTGTCTGATCAGCGAGGCTAGTAGGATGTAGAAGGAAATATGGGCAAATTTTAAGAGGTTTAGAAGAGTATATGGGTGTGATTTGAGTTGATGGATCGAAATATGGGTTTTCTTCTAAGAAGAGGGCATTGGCATGATTTGGAAGTGGATTGTGAGTAGTGTTTGGCTTAGGATTGGCTGGTGGGGTGATGGTACCCCGATCAATGAGATATTGGATTATGTTTCGAAGGTGGAAGTATTGGTCGGTGGTATGGCCGGCAGTTTAGTGAAAGGCACAATGAGCATCGGCCTTGAAGTTTCTTGGGAGTGGATTTGGCAATGGACGTGGATCCAAGGGTTTGATGAGGTTTTGGCTTAACAGGGCTTGGTAAACTTTGGAGAGGGAAGCATGGATCTCAGTGTATTCCCTTCATATGGGGGGATGGAGGCTTTCTGGTGCTCATGACGTGGTTGGTTGAGAGATGTTGTTGATGGTTGAGACTGTAGCACTGGAAGGCTTGTCATACTTTCTAGGGGTGAACTGTTCGGACACCTTCTTTGGTTCAACCTCTGTTTTAACAAGTCTTTCCTCGATTTCCACTCCCGCCTCTCTGAGAGTTCGGAAGTGGGGATAGTATTATCCTCCCATCGTCACTCGGACATGGGGCAAGAAGTTCTTCTTTATAATGTTGACCTGTTCTTCCTCGGATGGCCGATTGGTCATGGTAGCTACTTGCTCCCTCCACCGGGTTATGAAGTTACTGACTGATTCCCCTGAATTCTATTTCAGTACCTCTAAATCACGATGGGTGACCTCAAGATCTTCATTGTATTTATATTACGATATGAATCCTCGGGCTACATCCTCCCAACTACGGATTCTGGATTTCTCAAGGGATAAAAACCATCGGAGGTCACTATCCTTAAAAGTTTGCTGAAACAATTGGGCCATCACTTCTTCAGAAGCCCCTAGTAGAGTCATGGAACGATGATAACTGTGAAGATGAACAATCGGGGGTCCACTCCCTCCAAATTTCTCGATATTTGGCATCTTGAACTTCTCGGGTAACCTCGCTTTAGGATAAGGAGACATGTGGGTGTAGTCCATGTAATTCCCAGAGATCTTGACTTGGTCAAACTTCTTTGTGAGCATCTTGAGATCCTCTTTGACTTTATTCAACTCCTCCTCCTTTGGATCAATGACCACATGCAGGTTAGCCATAAGCTGGGCAATGTTTGGCATATGAAGCTGGGCAGGCGGTGGCCCATTGATAAGAGGGGTATGTGGAGTGTGTTGATATTCTTTGGGAACCCAGATAGGCTCGGGTGGACCCATAACACGAGGGCATAGGACCTCGGTCTCTTGAGGAATTGGAACCTGATTTTGTTTCATCTCTCGGACCTCGATTTGTAGGTTGTCAATCTTGGACATAAGCTGAGCTAGGACTGTCATCAGATCCGACTGTATGACTGGTGCTTGATCTGTATTCTTCATGGAAAGTGAATGGATTTCGGACTCGAAAGAAGTAGTAGAGGAATAGACGAAACTTCGGGGTGATTTGACTGAAGACCGAAGCCAATAGGGAGCCAGGCCAAGGGCTTGCAATCGACCTCAGAAGGCGTAGGATGAGATTTATTTTTGAGAAAAAGGGAAGAAACTATTCTTCTTCTTTTTTTCTTATTTTTTTTATAAAGAAGGGAGAAATGTTTTTGTATTTTTGATAAAGAAGGGAGAAATATTTTTTGGAGACGGAACTCAGCATGATTATTATGATTATTATGTTCTCACTTGTATTTAATTCTCCTAAATGCAATGCCGGACGGAACCCGAGCCTGGAAAACTGGGGTTTTTAATATATGCAAAGCTACGGTTGGACTTGTAACCAGGCTCACGGACAGGGTCCCATTTTAAAAATGCGCGAAAATTTGAGCGACAGATCGACCCAAAAATTCGGTAGAGTTTCGGGTTGAAACCGACAATCTAAAGTGCGTGTCCTAGGTTTGACACCAATATTCGGGTATGCAGTTGGTTGGGTGAATCAGCATGGGTTCCCTCCTTTGGCATGACTTCCACGATATACGTCTTGCTCTTGCGGGCAATCGGTAACGAGTGGACAAGCCATTTGATATACTTGAGTGTACGTGAATTGCTTCACTATATACCTCATGGGGATGGTACGTGTGAGAGAAAATTTGATATACTCGGCGTACGTGAACGAATTCCCTGCGATATACCTCTTGTCATGACTTCGGTCAAGCGGTACGATGCGGGGGAACCGTTCGATATACGTCGAAGGTACTTGTCCAATTGAAGGTGAGAGTCATATCGCTTAGGCTAACTGCAACCTGCCGGACCAGCACCCATCACGAAGTGACCCTCTAGTTACTGGGTAAAATTTGCTCAATAACAATGCTCTTTGGTGATGTCGTGTGAATCAATGCATGATTCTCTTATTAGTATCTTATGATGAGAATGCCTTTCTTGATTGTGTAAAATAGGGAGCAAAGTACAAATACTACACCAAGTAGGGATGGGTGATGCGTGCAACATGCGGATATATGTGATCCTAGGTGCACGTGGTGCGAAGTGTACATGGAGAATTTTCTACAAGTGTGTGAACATAAGCATAAGCATGGGATACACATGAAAAAAGGGGAACATGCAGATATGGGGGAAAACATAAACAAATATAGCATCTATGCAAATAGAGTCAAGCCCTCAAAATACACATGTCCCCAGCAGAGTCGCCACTGTGGCCATCCCTGATCCTCGCCGCGCGAGCGGGCGCGCGAAGGGAAAGGATCCTTCGGGTCCCACGTATCCCTTTCGGGAGCGCTTCGGCCGACGTCATTTAAGATGAGGTGTAAAAAAATGTAGAGAGATTCAGAGTCGCCAGTCTATTTTACTCAAAACAGACAAAAGAAAAAGGGAAGCCATCCCGAAGGATGGCATCCAAAGACATACTGGTGCGTGCGAAACCAAAATCATTCGAGAAGGATTCAGAGGCTAAGTTACGAAATGGGAAGGTGTTAGGCACCCATTTCGCCCTTTCGATCTCTCATGAATATTTGCTATTTCCTTTATATTTTCCCCCATGATATGTGTGCATGTGTATATATATAATGGAGGTAGGAATCCTCGACTTGTATCATGGAAAAGATAAAGTGAGTCATTTGTAGGAAGGTATAAAAATAATATTAGAAAAATAAGATATACGCGATTACCCTTGCGTTGATTGTTATAATGGAACGATAACACATATGGAGTAATACGTCACTAAGACCAAGTATATAAAATATAAGAAGATTAGATTAAGAGAAAATAAGAAAATAAGAGAAAAAGTGAGAAAAGGACGCGAGTTTCGAGTTTTATCCTGAGACGCCTATGTAGCTTATAAAGGCATCAAAGTCCACGTAGTTCGCATACAAAACGAGGGGTGGGGTCTATCCCATAAATACAAATGGGGGATCTTTTATTTGTGAGTGTGTGTGTGTGTATAAAAAGTGTTTTAGTTGTGAGAAAAGTGTGAGAAAAGTATGAGAATCCCTATTTGGAATTTATGAGTAAGCCCTCTTTTTCTTATTTTTTTCGGTTTTTATTTATATGAAAATAAGAGATTAGCAATAATACTAAATAAAAAGTATATTAGGATGTGCGAGATGAGATAATAAAAGTTCTAAGTAAGAAAACAAGTTATTGAGAATTTTAAGAGAATTTAAGATGGAGTTTGAGAAAGTTGGACCTTCTTGAAGATCTTGATCTTGATCTTGAATGTTGGAGAGCAACCCTTGCACTTGGATGGTGATGGAGAGTGACTAATTCACCAAGTTTGATGAAAAGGATGATGAAAAGTGGAAGTAAAAAAGGGGTTTGGGGGTTGAAATCACGATGCCTTCGAGAGAGGTTTCTGGGATTCGTTGAGAGTGAATTTTATCAGATCTGGGCTCTCCTTGCTAATGAGGTGAAGGCCTCCTTTTATAGGCTCAGGTCACTTCCGATCGGCATAGACCTCATCCTGCCTATCGGCACCTGCCGATAGGCAGGGTCTGGAACCTGCCATTTGGCAGTGTGTTTTAGGCCTTTTCGGGAAATCGGCTGCCGAGGGCAAATCGTTGGTCAGAATTGCGCACGGGGTACACCGTTGGAAAGGTATTTCAGAGACCTTAGAAATTCCTTTGGACCACTCCCGGGTTCGGGAGTTAACTTTTGATTAAATATGGCTCAGAAGCGTTTATCGGTTCATTGGATGGGGAATCGTTCGGACGCAAACGGATCGTTCGTCCGCATGGTAAGTCCAAATCACGTACGGGGCAGATCGTTGGAAAGGTTAGGAGATGTACTTTGACATTCCAAAAAGTTTGATCGGTTTGGGGAGTTGACTTTGGTCAATCGAGCCCTGGAAACATTCGGTGACCTCTTGGAGTTAAACAGATCGTTCGTTCGCATGGTAAGTTGGAATCGCGCACGGGATGGGCCATTGGAAAAGGGTATTCAGTTCCCTTTGAAGATTCATTCAGCCTCGGTTGAGCTGAAGGGTTGACTTAGGTCAAACAGAGCTCGGGAGCGCCCGGTGGCCTCTTGGTCAAGTTTCAAATGCAAACAGATCGTTCGTCCGCATGAAAAGTCGGAATCGCACACGGGATGGACCGTTGGAAAGGGTATTTAGTGCCCTTCGAATATTCATTCAGTCTTGGTCGAGATGAAGAGTTTGAATTTTTGGTCAAATTGAGCCGGGGAGTACCCGATGGTTTCTAGGTCAGTACTTGGGGCATGACCTGGGTTTGTAGTGATGAAGGGAGGTACTAGGGGCCTTAGGAGAGTTAGGGGTAACGGAATGGGGTGTCTACCGGGGTATTTATCCAAAATCTTTTTATGATTAAAATCATTTAAAAATAATTTTTCATTTCATAAAAATATCCCAACACTTTTAATGTAAAAAGTAAATGAAACTAAACACATTTTACCAAATTCGACCTTGTTGGGCATGATTGTTTAAGTCGTCTTGAAATTCGGATTGTCGATTGTAGATACAAGCTTACCGATTCTTCGGCAACTTGTAGATGTATATGACATACTAAATGTGACGGACAATGTCCTTACATTATCTCATATCCCCCCTCTATCCCTAAGTTTATTTCTTTAAATTCTTGAAGTTGCTTACTTGGCCCATCTTGCATGCATTCGGGCACTTTTTCAAGTTCCTCTATATGCTTAATGACGTGGGACTCATCGACTACAAAGCATTCTGGTACCGGGTCCATGCTTTCATCCCAAAACATTGTAGGCGCACACCATTACAAGTGATAAATAACTTTCCCATACGGTAACACAACTTTCTTATAAGTTCGAGAAGGCCTTATCTCAACTTTAAATTTACCCTTTCCTTTTGATTTTTTATCTGGAGGGGTCACTCGCAGACCCAGTCTTTCATGCGCAAACTTTTTGGGTTGATCACTTTCTCCAGCCACACGGGGCTCCTCTAACCCCTAGTTAATATTCTTTTTTTCTTAATCTAGCTCAGTGTAGAATGCTACGTCCACTAAGTGTTCTTATTCCACT
Organism: Sambucus nigra; assembly: GCA_949130495.1. Lineage (NCBI taxonomy): Eukaryota > Viridiplantae > Streptophyta > Magnoliopsida > Dipsacales > Adoxaceae > Sambucus > Sambucus nigra. Next base: position 528,005,095 of record OX422209.1, read on the forward strand.
GAAAACGGACTTTCTGTGGCTTTGATCACAATTTTTGTTCCAGAAATGTTTGCTTTTTCACATAAGTGGAATGTTGATGACACTATCCCATGCGTGTATATCCACATTCGCCCTATCAGGACCTGGTAACTGGTGTTGGTGTTTATGATATTGAACTTGATATGGGATGCGAAGTTTCCCAAATTTGATCCCGATGTCCTTTATCCAAGTGACTGCATCCCTATACTATCAAAGCCAGAAATCACGAGTGGCACCGATACAATATTTTCTTGGGAAATGCCAGTCTCATATAAAGTATTGATGGGCATGATATTGATAAATGTTCCCCCGTTCATAAGCGCCCATGGAAAATTAATACCATTCACTAGAGAAATAACCTATAAATGATGATTGTGAAAATAGGTTACCTGCCTATCTGCTTCTGAGAACACCACTTTAGATGTGTACCTCTTGATCAACCTTCCTATAGGACCATGCCAGTTTATAGAGGGATCCCCTCGTTGCTGAATTACTTTCAGGATCTTCTTGGTAATTACTGTCCTGGTATCGTTCTTTACTCCAATTTGGTTGAAGAACCACTTGAACTTTAGGCTCCTTGCAATAGATGCACATTAAAATTAAGTTCAAACTCACATGTTTGTGCATTGCACACATGTTCTGTCTCTAATGTCCCCCTTCATTTAGAGGAAGACCACGCCCACTCTTCCTCTTTGGAGACTCATCTACTCGCTCTATTCATTTGTCTGCTTTTCTCTGTCCAAGTCAGTTAGCCATTACTCAGATGTTATTTCATTACTCCACTATCCCTTAGGCTTTTGGGCTTCCTCCTCGTCGTATGCTACCACCATATTTTCTATGCCATATTGGTGAGATGGCTGAGGGTATTCATTGATATCTAATGGCGGGATTTGCAAAGTGTTGGCTACCTACTTACCAATTATTTTTTGCAAATATAAATAGTCTTTAGTAGCATACTTGAATCTTTGATGCAACTCACAAAACTTGGCATCTGCATTTTCTTTCGCAGTTGCTATATGACCATTAGATTGGGGGGGGGGGGCTTCCACCCCCTCGAGTACCAATGTATTGTAACAGTCCATGGACTCCACTACGCTACAGGGTAGCGGTGGTGGGATGTGATCCCTAAACTTACTTTTTCTTATTGGACTATTGCTTTTGAACCCTTGAACTCACTTCTTGCCTTGGGTTCCCATCCACATAGTTCAAAGTTTTGCGGCTAGAGACTTAAAATATTCTTGTTGTCAGAAGCATTTGGATCCTCCACTACTGGGGCTTGCGTTTGATGATCATGTCAATGTTGTTAGCTGCTCGCGTGAACTCTCTAAATGTTCCATCTCTGATCTCGTTGACCAAGTGAATTTTGCAACAACCCCTCAATGCAAATTTGCAATAATATGGACTCTGCTACATCTTGTTGGACATCCAATGCCCTATCTCGAAAGCGTTTGATGTAGTGCATGCTCCTCACCAGTCTTTTGCACCTCCTATGCAAGGTGTCTTGGCGTGAACTCGTCCTCCGTTAAAAATAACTTCTACAAAAATTATCTATGCATCTCTTCCCAGGTGGGAATGCTGCTTGGTGCCAAGTGGGAGAACTATGTGTATGTTTTTCTAGTGAGAGTTTTTGAGAAATCTCGCAGCTTTAACTCATTTTTATTTCTATGCACACCTAAGTATTCCACAAAGCTTTTCACATTCTCCTTAGTGTTTTCACCCCTTCCATTAAATTTTATAAACTAAGGAGGAACATACCCTTCTGGGTACGATTTCTTATTGATACTCTCGAATTAAGGATTCTAAATCTCCTTTCATATGTGAGAGGACTCCCTATAAGAGGAAATTAAATTACTTCAACTCCTCCATAGTAATAACATTGGAGGGCGACTCCTTTGCACCAACTTTCTTCACCACTGGAGAGCTTGCAGGCATCGCCACCTGCTCCATCACAGTTTTTCGTGGTGGAGTCACCTCTACTGTTGTGGTTGTTTCTCCTCCTACAAGTGTCACTACAGGCGTCATGCAAGTCTGGCTTAAACTTTCTATATCAATGTTGTCCTGTTTCAAAATTTTTAAAAACATACTCATCAGATTCATCCCCGCTAAAGGCGTGGTTATTGCTGTACTGTCCTGCCCTCCCTAAGGAGCAGGTTCTCTAACTTCAATCACCACAACCTCTTATTGGGTTGTTTGGTAAGTTTGAACTCCATTTTCGACTGGAGAGCCTTTAAACACTAGCTTCTTTGACACATTGTATCATTCTTTATCCATGGCAGTGAGGATACCTCCCTTGAGGGGTCACCGAATATAGGAGGGTGGTTGCACTGGGGTATATAAAGAACTGGAATGGGTGAGGCGTAACCCACTCCAATAGATGCTGTCTTCAAGGCCTTCAAAATCTCAAGAGCAGCTAGTGAAGAAAACCTTATACTTCTGATTATAATGGATCTTTTTGTAACTTATAATCTGAAAAGAGAATAATGAGTAACAACTTTTACAACAATGATAATGTTTAAGAGAGAGAAATAGATCTCCTGGAAGTGATGGCTATAAAAGTAGTGAAAAGATAAGCACCTTGACACTCAAGAGAGAGCAGAGAGAGAATACTTTTCTAGTATGATTTTGACAGAGTAACAGTGTTAAATTGAGTTTTTTGTGTGTTCTTGAACTTACCCAAGGGTCCTATTTATAGGTAGTGACTAGGGCTGATGTGGTATTTGGGCGCCAAAATACGTCACTCTTAGAGACAAGATCTGCAATATACCTTTTGTCTCTATTATGTGTTAGCCGCCTGTCCCTTATGACAGATGACACTTAGAGTATACTAAAGTCAACAAGAAAATATGTCGACTAATAGTGCCAAAACGTGTGATTTGGTATATATCTTTTCAAATGGTAACTCGGTGAATAAACTTTTGTAAAAACTTGTGAGTGGCCTTGAGAGCCACTCACTAATAGTCAGTTAAAAATACTTTTATGAGCAGCCTATTGGCTACTCACTCATTTAATCTATGTTTGAGCTGTGTGAGTGCTTGTGCTACCCCTAAGGTCTATCCTATTAATATTCTCTATATCCTAAAGTGTTAAATGATTGGGACTTGGATTTTCCCAACAAACCTTATCTCTTAGCCACCAAACCAAAATTCCCTAGAGATCCCAACTGGCCCGTTCGATCCCTGCTTGCTCGATCAAGGCTAGCTGTGTAAGAAAATAATAATTTTAGTAACTATTTATCAAGTGAGACTTATAAAAGTTATTGGAATGTGAGCATCCCCTTAATCTTTTGGGTCTGCTCGCACATTTTCTCTTTTGTCTTGAGGTTTCTTGTTGAGCACCCCCTCGCCATTATCGTATAGGCAATGTTTATTTCTTTTGTTCTTGCTCACTGTGATCCCTCTCTCCAATATTCAATCATGGCTCATCTCTAGGTTTGGGCCCCTTCTTGTGGCCCCACTAGTCTAATCAATTGCTTTATCATCCTACTGTGTTTGGGGCCACTCACTGTGTACCCACTCGCTAGATTTTTCCCGTTGGCGTTTCTTTGGATTTGAACCACTCATTGTGGACTTACTCGCCAAACCTTATTTTAGATTCTTTTTGGGTTTGGCCCACTCGTTGTGGACATATCGCCAAATGTCTTATTTTTTTTATTTTGGAATTGATCCATTCGTTATCGACTCACTCGCCATATCTTTTATTTTGACTTCTTTTCAGAATCAGGCCACTCGTTGTGGACCCACTCGCTTATTCTTGACTCGATCGACTATGACCCCATCTCCCTATTAGGCCTAATTGTGGGTAGTTGAGTGGGTACCCCTCTATAGAAACCAGTTAAGCAGATTAGTCGGCTTACCGTCGACAACATAATTATAATGCTATACTATTAGTAGGCCACATTTATTCCTAGCAAATATTAACTATATATGGTGCATTATGTAAAGAGAATGAAACTTAATTACAAGTTGCTCATTATTAAATCACAAAGGTGAAAACATGAAAAAGGTAAATATTCTCCATTCAACTGGGCTCTTTCCCAAGGATTTTTCCATCCCCACAGGGGGAACATCAAGGGTAGAAGGCAGAACAATGAATCTCAGGTCCCTAAGTCTTCCTTGTCGATTGTAACTAGGTTGATCTACTAGGTGAGGAGGTCGAACAAGGGTATCTTCCTCATATAGGCCATAGTCACCTAAGTATTTTCTGACAAGGCTTATGGGTATGGCATCATTGGGAATCCAGTTGACATCCAGAGTGAAAGGAGGTCCAGCATAATCCAAGAAACCTGGATCATTTTAATACCATAAGGAATATTTCTTTAGTACCTTTAAAACTTTCAAAGCATTCAACCAACCCCATTTATAACTTTTTCTCTTGGATTGTTATATCTCTTCATCCATGTGCGCCAATGCCTCATCATAGCTGTTCATCCAAATAGTTTATGGTTGCTTATGAAAGTGAAAGGTTAGTCAATCAACTTTGTCACTGAACTTCTTGATATTGGTCGCTTGGTTATTGATCAGGGTGGACTGGTCAACCAAAGTTTTCTTCGTTCTTTCATCCTGAATAGTTAGTTGAGCAACCACCACTGCCTAGACGACTGTCCACCTTTATCTTTCTTCAGCCTTTTTATTTCCTCCACCAGTCTGGCATTTTTGTGCTCTAAGAATAAAGCACCTTTGTTTTGATCAGGGCTTACTGGTTTCTTTAAACTTTCAATTCATTCCTCAGTGCGTTGTTCTCATGTTACAAAATGATCGTCACCTCCCGAGAACTACTCAGTTCATATTTCAACACAAACTCTTTCTTGCTGTAAGCTGAAGAAATATCCTATAGTTTATTATCAAAGCCATTCTCACTCCTCAACCGATCATACTTTGCTTCATAATCAACATGCAGACTAGCAAGGGATGCTTTGTGATCTTCTTGCATTTTGAGAATCATCTCATAAAAAGAGGCATTGGTCGGCACGATTTGACTAAATAACCTATGCAAATGAACATAAGCTTCCGTGACCTGTTATAGGCATCCAAGATGAATAGTTCCTCCAATTCGTATTCCTCCAAATCTTTATGACCCGCCTCCAAAAGTTAGACAAATCTTTTAAGCGGTCAATTTTTTCTTCTACTATGACAGACCTCTTAGATTTGAACTGAAAATAGAATACGAGTACAAAAATTAAGGAAAAAATTCAACAAACATTAACATTATGCAAGTAAAATAAAGAGCAATCTTATTGAATATGTGGAAAGATACATCAGAAGGATAATTGTTTTGGGTTATAAGAGAACCAAATTAAACATTACAAAGCAAAAATTTGAAAATGCAAAACAATCCCAAGGTGCTTACACCTTCTCCTTATCATTGGCCACCTCATCCACCGACTGAGCAGCCTCCACCGAAGTCTCAGGTACCATGGAAGATTAGCTATTACCCTCCTTATTCTCCATTTTCTCGTCACTAATGGTAGGAGTACTAGGATTATATTGCTGATAAAAGTTTGAATCAGCAGCAGTGTCAACCTGCTTAAGGGCAGCATCCCAGCCTTCTTTTAAGGTAGTCTTCTTCAGGTAGTCAATCTACAAAGCTATACTAGAAAAGGCCTTATCCCAGCCACAAGCATAGTTGTCTTCATTCTCCTTCTTTGCAGTGGACTTGAAGCCCTAGTTACTTCCTTCCACCTCAATAGTGGCCTTAGCATCATCTGTAGTAGCCTTATCATAATCTTTCTTTGCTTTATCTATAGTATAGAGCAATACCTGCCGATTCTCTTGATCCTTCACATGGGCATTCTTGGTGGCATGCAAAGAATCCCTCAGGCTTTTGAAAATAACTTCAAAGTTCACTGACGAATCTTTAAGTTGGTTATCCCTCATCAAAATCTGATCGTAATCTACTAATAAGTGAAAATTTGGGAAGAATAAAATTAATCAGTAAAGTATAAATGTGAAAATGCCGACCAACTATACAAATTCATAGTTTAGGAAATTTACTATAGCCAAATTATGATTAGCCTTATCTAGTAATCTTGCCCTAGACAAAGGGTCAGCCGCCGATCTGTCAGCAGGTAAAACTTCAGAACCAATCAAACCCCTAGCCAAACCAAGGTTCACTACCACAAAAGTAATGTCAGTAGAGGCCTGGGTCTTTTTCATCAATTTCTATTGGTTAGAAGGACTTTTTCTCAATCTCTTGTACTGAGACTCCATGTTCTTTACCGCCTCAGTTGTCACCACCACTGGGCGCTTAGAGCCACCCTCACCTATGTCCTTCTTTCTCTCGACAGGAGGAGGAGACATGGCACTAGCGAGCAGGATTGAAATATTCTTCTTAACCATCTTGTAAAGAGAGGAAAGGGTGGCTAGAATAATGGATAAATGTAGGGAGTCAAAAGAGAAGGAGGTTCCTCCAAAAGTAGTGTTTCCCTCTTCTTGAAAGAGGGATTCATAAGCAACAAAAGAAGAAGATGAGGTCGTCTTATCCAAATCTAGGGGGGTTATTGGAATGTTTTTTTGTAGGATGAGATACAAATGAGGTGATGGAACTCTGGTATTCGAGAAAAATAAAGGTCTAACGGGGATGGGCTTCTCCTATCCTTTGTTGGATAGATCGAATACACTTAAAATCAACAAGATTAACTTCTGAGTCAGGAGGGAAATCCTTCTTCCTTTTTTTTACAAAAAAACAAACATGAAAATGATGATCGACAAAATAATAGAGGAAAAGAAAACACAAAGAAAATATATGAAATAATTGAGGTGCTGACCTATGACTCGCCCTTCCCGAGGGCATCTTGGCCCAGTATATTTTGCACCCTCAGGAAGAGGAGCATACTGACAATTTTTAACTACAACCCTGTACTCCTAATAATCCTTATTGGAGTTAGGTAAATTCACCATGAGAGCTATGTTGGAATATCTGATCTTTAAGTAATAAATGTTATCTCTAGTGGTCCCCCAGCTATAGCAATGCATGAGTTCAATTATTCCTATGTGGGTTCCATTTATCTTATTAAGGCAGTTAACTCCATTAACTACTCTTTAAGTATCTGGAGCCACCTGAGCAGGGAGAACATCGAAGTACTGACAAAATTCGAGAAATAAATTATTTGATGGGAAACTAATGCCACGTTCAGCTATAAAAATTACTAGAAACTATTGGCCTTCACTTAAAGCACATAAATCACAGGGACCAGAAACTAACTCTATAGTTAGCCAAGATGGGATTTTTTAATTTTTCCCTCAACTCTTCCAAAGAACCCTCGTCTATGATATAAACCATCTTAATACCTCATAAATAAAAAAAGACTAGAAGAGATAAGTTCTTACAGTAGCAACAATGGGTTGAGATCCTCAAGCAGTAAAGTAAAAACACTATAATAGAAGAAAAAAAATTGAAATGCAAAGTGAGGTGAGATGGAAATGAAAACGGGTCTTTTATAGGTACAATGACGGCTCTTGAAATTCGGGATTTGAAACTATTAAACATACCAACTTTATGGATATCGACAACATCTCATATCTCCAAATGCCAAAAAGACTATCGTACCTTTAGGCGGTTCACTATCTTTCAAGTTATTTATAAAATTTCCACTATCTTAGTATGGCCTAGTGAAAAATTACCAAGTCCTTGAGTTTGGCAGTCGGCCAACACCTTTACTATCGAGCAGTGTTTGAGACGAATACTCCGTTTTTTCGTTAATCCTTCAAGTATGAAGTATTGGAGGCTTTTGTTATAGCCTAAATTTATTGACTTGCATGGACCAATGAACTGGTGACACCTGTCCATATATCCATTTGACTTTTTACAACGGATAAACTCGTTCGGCTCCAAAAGTCTTTAATCGATCGCCAACCGACCATAACCAGGAATGTGAAACATCAGTTAGATGAGAAGACACACGTGAGGTAATTAATAGTCACTATGCACATTAACATGAATACTGTCCAGCTACATATTATCGTGTAAAGGTGTAAATGACTGAAATTATAAATGCATTCCATCTTTTGAAATCTAATTACTATAAATATGTTATTACCCCCAGCTTGGGGGGGGGGGGGGGGGGGGGGGAGTCACACATAAAATCATACATTTTGTGCTAAACCCTAGAATTGTACCCAAAAGATTGAAATAAAAATCCTAAACAATTAGTAGTATAACCCCGTGGATGTAGGCTCCATGTTTGAGCTGAACCACGTAAAAATATGTGGTGCCTCTATTTTCTTTATTTCTTATATCTGTGATTATAAACTTAGTAACTAAGGCTAAGATCAATAATCCAAATTTAGGCATCAACAAATGACATCCTTAAAAAAATGTACTAATGTACAGTAAATTATACCACTTTTTTCAGAATTTCCTTTTTGTTTTCTTTCTTTTTATACTTTTTTCGATTCAAGCATAAGAGTTAACCCAACAAGTTGAGATGCAACATAATAATACAGATTGAAACAAAATTATTAATTAATAGATCAAGCCTTAACATGTCCAGGTCATAACATGGTTCCCCCTTTATATATATATATATATATATATATATATATATATGAGAATTCTCACATAAATCATGCTTTAGACATCACTCATACATCACACCTAGTTGTAGGACCTAATTTTTTTTTTTGAAAATAACCTTCCAATAAACCCATGTTAAAAAAATTTGGTCAAAATACATTTTGTAACTATTTTTAAAAATTTCACAAAAACTCCTCAAAATACCTTATTTATAAGGGTCTATGCTAACAGTTTTTTTGTGAATTTTTTAAAAATAGCTACCAAATGTATATTGACCTAATTTTTTGAATATGGGTTGATTGAAAGGTTAATTTCAAGAGAAAAATGAAAAAAATTGGAAAAAAGATTTCTTAGGGCCTAAAATTAGGTGGGATGTATACATCATTATGTAGGTGAGCCTTTCTCTCTCTCTCTCTCTCTCTCTCTCTCTCTCTCTCTCTATATATATATATATATATATATATATATATATATAGGTATGGCTCTAACAACATACCTACGAACATACCCATTTTTTAAAAATAGTAAATAATTATATTTTATTAACCAAATTTGATTACATGATCATCATAATAAGGATATCATCTATAAAAAATTTCATCAAAAAATACAACTTGAAAGTGGGTGATTTAAAAATTGGATGAATATGTGCATTTTTAATCGTCGATACTTTTGATCATCATCTCACCGTCTTCTAAGTTGTATTTTTAATGGAGTTTTTTTGTAGATGATCTCCTCATTATGGTGATCATGTATACCGAATTTAGTTGAAAAATATAATTTTTTTATTATTTTTTAAAAATGGGTATGTTCATAGTAGGCTCGACAAAATGGTTTTCTATGAACAAAACCATCCAGAACCCGTCCATTTAATTTGTTTGGGCCCTATGTTCTTTCTTAATGGATTTAAATAGGTTAAGAGAATCATTCAGTTGGGTCTGGATGGTTTAGTGTCTGGTCAGAGCGGGTAAACCCACTTTCAACTCTTAAAACCCTCTGTTGCGAACTGAAGAAAACCCAATAAACCCCTCACCACTTTCAAGCTAATGAAATCATATAAACTGATCAAAACAAATTGAAAACGTGGTCGGAATCTATCAAAACCATTTAAAACCCTCCTTAAAACCGTCGTCGAAAACATTTTGAGTTCGCCGGAAACATTGTACTCAGAGGTCGCCAGAACCATCTAGTTCATTTAAAACAGTGGCCGGAAAACTAAGAGGCTGCCGGAAACCGTCAAAACATGATAAAAAATCATCAAAACAAGAGTTTAGATCTCTTTTGCTGTATCCCAAAACAGGAGCTCAATACAGTAACCTTGATGAGTATGACTCAATTTTTAACTTGGATGATTTGTTTTCCCTTTTGAACCCTTATTTTTTGTTGTAATTGTGAACCAGTACGAACAAGAAAAATTGAAATTCACAAGATAAATATTTGTTAGTTTAATTTTGACATTTTAACTATATTTTGGATTTACTTAAAAAAACTCAAAATCACAAAATGGGTCAACCCGACCCGACACGGGTTTGACCTGACCCAAACCGAGTTTGACTTGACTCGACCCGCCCATATTACTCTGCCTGACCCGCCCTTGACCCGTCCAAATTTATCCATATCCATTTTTTATTTCGCCAATAACCGACCATAACTGTCCATTTTCCAGTACTAGTTCATAGATATGTTATTAGCAAGTATGTTGGAGAATCTCTCTCTCTGTCTCTTTCTCTAGAGAGAGAGAGAGAGAGACTCTCCTACATCACACCATACATCACACTTAATTCTAAGCCCTAGTAAAAAAAATTTCAAAATTTTCATTTTCTCTTGAAATTAAACTTTCAATCAACAGATGTTCAAAAAATTAGGTCAAAACTAGGTGTAAACCCGCGCGATGCGCGAGCGATTTCGTTAAAAATATCGATAAATGGCAGACAATGTATTATAAAAAAATGTTATATGAGGTTGATTACACTACATTGAGAAATGAGAAATAAGATTCTTTTATCAAAATGAATGGACTATAATTAAAGAGGATGAAACTTCAAATTAAATAGTTTTGTAATGTTAATTATAGAGTGATAATATAGTTGATACCCCTAATCTCAAAAAACCCATATTTTCATTATACCCGAGAAGGGGAAACAAACTTCTAAATGCATCAGATCTTACAAATATTCAAATCATACTATAATGAGAGAGAATCATAAGATAGAGACAAACCAAATTTAACGTATACAGAAAAAACAATTTTAAAAAAAAGAAAAAAAATCCAGAAATAAAAATTCTAAACAGGATTAAAAAACATAAAAATAATTTTGATAAAAGATTTTTAGAAAAAAAATGTTTTCATCCTAAAAAAATATTTTCTAGCAGAATAAAAATGATTTCTAGAAAAAAAATTTTTATCCAAAAAACCTGTTTTTTAATATATAAAAAACTATCATCAAATCTCATAGAAAAAATAAAAAATCTTTATCCAATAATTTAAAATTACAAAACTGAAAATTTGGATTAAAAAAAACATCAATCTATAACATGTGCAAGAGGGTGTATCTTTACTTTGGTAAAGGCTTAAAGAAATACCATATTACCTGTTTCTTAATTGGGCTTTCAAAAATCAAAGGGTTAAAGAAATAGCATTTACCTGAGTACATGGGGATATTGCTTCTTCACAGTATATATATAAAATAGCCACGATTGGGTTCATAGTTTGGTAGAAGCTAACATCAAAATGTGTAGGGGAGCCCATTCATTTTCTCAACTGTTCGTATACCTATTCAAGTCTTATTCTAATGAAAAGGTTTTTGGGCTTTGCTAATACCAATAAATCAACGCTAAGGCTTCCTTACTTTTGGTTATCCAAAATAAAAGATTGTCTTTTGATTACCCATAAGCATATATAGATAGAGAATAGAGATAGAGATGCCACGTGGATAGTCTTAGAAGAAGTTGTCATTAAATGTTTGTTTAGCATTTTATAGTATATAGAGATAGAGATATATTTTCTAGCTATTTTTAAAAAATTCTCCTGGCGCGGACCCTTATAAATAGGGTATTTTCAATCATTTTTAAGTGGATTTTTAAAAAATAGCTAGAAATTATATTTTGACCTAGTTTTATGAACATGTGTTGATTGGAAGGTTAAATCCATGAGTAAAATAGAAAATTGAAAAAAAAAATTAGAGGGTAGAATTAGGTATGGTGTATGGGTGATGTAGGAAGCATGATGTATACGAGTTTCTCTCTCTCTCTCTCTCTCTCTCTCTATATATATATATATATATATATATATATATATATATATATATATATATATATATATATATATTAGCGATAAATTAAGAGAAAGTAAACTTAGGTTATACGGACATGTGCTGCGTAGACCAGTAGATGCCCCTATAACAAGAGGAAGACTGATGCAAATAAATGGTAAAAGAGACAGAGGTCCCTCTAAGCTATTATGGGCGGAGTTAACTTTAATGATAATATAGCATATAATAGACTAAAATGGAAAATGAGAATTAATATGGCCAACCCCATATTATGAGATTAAGGCAAGGATGAAGATGATATATATATATATATATATATATATATATATATATATATATATATATATATGAGAGGGAGAGAGGGAGAGAGAGAGAGATAGATTCTTCAATATAGTTGCTAACAATATACATATGAACTTTCTCATTTTTAAAAATGGTAAAAATAAAGTTTTCCAACAAAATTTGATATGCATGATCACCATAATGAGGAGATCATCACAAAAAAATTTCACTCACGCACACACACACAATATATATACCTATGAACTTTCTCATTGTTAAAAATGGTAAAAATAATAGTTTCCAACCAAATTTGATATGCATGATCACCATAATGAGAAGATCATCACAAAAAAATTTCACACACACGCACACGCGCACACACACACACACACACACACACACACACACACACACACACACACATATATATATATATATATATATATATATATATGTGTATATATATATATATGTGTGTATATATATATATATAATGTTCTTGTGCGGACTAGTCCACATTTTAAAAATGCAGACCAGACATGTGTCACCTAACGGTGTGCCTAGAAATTATCGGCTAAATTATAGGCACACTCTCTCTCTTTTCTGGGTTCACCACCAGGTGACACATGTCCGATCCGCATTCTTAAAATACGGACTACTCCGTACAAAAGCAGGACTGTATATATATATATATATAATGGATACATTATTTAAACATGACATAGACAATAAACAACTCTTATGAGTTCAACAATTTTTGACTTAAATCCCTCGTCCCCTTAGGGACCCAAAAAAATTGTGTTTTGAAAAGGAGTAATTATTCCGTCATAATTGGTGTTGAAATCACCATTAAAGATTATTTATGCAACTTTTGAGCCTTTAATGTTGGCTTTTCAAGAAAGTGTCATAATATTTTTCCAGTTCATTTTTGATGCATAAGCCCAATTTCATGGCTTATGTTGTGTGCAAAAATTGGTGGCGACAGTAGATTAACATGCAACATGAATATTAACCTACCTCAGTGTTTGACAGGAGTACATAAGATGGCCCAAATGCCCAAGAAACAAGGGTTTCATTCTCTTCTACGATAAGTGAGCACCCAACCCAAACAGCTGCTTTGGTCACAAACAACTATACTAGTAGCAGCAACTCTGGTTTATTACAACTACTACTATACTAGTAGTAGTGCGTCAAATGTAAGCTTCTCTTCATCAAATCCTTGGAATCCTATCTCCTCCTACATTACCATCACATGATCACATCCCTCCAGCTATTCTTCTTTCACCATCATTGCTTCACCTACATTCTCAAACAACTACTTCTGCAATCATAATAGCGTCATTAAGATTGTTACGTTCTCTACTTCTATTTGCAACACTGATGCATATGTTTATCTTGAAAGGAAAGGATAGAAATTCCACAATAAACAAAATACTATAATTTACTTTATTTTATAATATGCCTTTTTGTAGCTGTGTTATATAAAGAATATTGTTATGAGTTCAAAAAACATTCAACAAATAACATGATAATAAATTGTTGTAATTTATCATCATTACAGTATAGTACAACATTTATCTTAATATAACATCATTTAGGAGAGATTTAAGAGATATATTTGAGAATCATATCATTATTCTTATATAAAAGAGTGTTTTTATTTAAACTTTAATTTTCATTCTATAACTTTCATTTTCATTACATTTAAAAAGCAAGTTAGGAGTGTGTAGAAAGAAAACTTGCATGTGAATAAAAACACCCATATAAAATTATAGAGAATAGGCAATTTACAAACAAAATTGTCACGCCCATAAATTGTGACAAGGGGGAATTATTATGGGCAAATTTATTGGCTGAAAAGGAGTCAAATAGTAGTTGTTGCATTGTCATGGTATAAAATAGTTGCTTCATCCTAAATTAAAATTCCGTAGCTTTATTTTGTAGATTGAGGATACATTCTCAATTATCAAGGCTAACACTCGTGAACAATTGTGAAATATGTGGTTATGTAAAAAAATGGACTATTAATTTAGAACAAACTAAAAAAAAGAAAAGTTAAATAATAGTTTGGAACAAGCGAAGAAATAGTGAATTCATAATGAGACCAAAGAAATGCCAAGATGTATGCATTTGAGAAGTAGATACAGTATGTTTTCTTTTTTCGAAAGCGCCATTGGAGATGGTTTAAGATGAGGTGCTTTATAACTAATATCTTCATTTTTGAAGCTTAATTTGGTAGCACCGCATATCCGTCGCAACTAGGGGTGATAAACGGACGGATACGGATCGGATACCATGTTTTTCATATCCGTATCCGCTATCTAGATGCACTATCCGTATCCTTATCCGTATCCGCCGGATAGTTAAAACAACTATCCATATCCGTATCCGCTCGGATACCTCAAATTCGGATAATATCCGTATCCGTTTACATTGTTTAGCCATCGTAAAAAATAACTATTAAATATCCAATCCAATACAATGAAATCAAATCCAATCCAAATAAATATATAACAAAATTACTACCTCTTGAGTTCCATAATAATTGTAGCATTCCATAATGATAATATGGCTTAAAGCCATCCATATTTTACAAACATATAAGCTTCAATCCATAAAAAAAAAATAGTAGCATTCCATAACCGTAGAAATAAATATGCACCTTTTAGATTAAATCAAAATTTATTGAGAATGATAACCTCATGGAGACCTTATAGCCTTCAAAACATACTGATATTTTTATTTTAATAAGTATATATTTTTATTTTGTATATAATATTCCTGTTGTTAACTTCAGTTCTCATCACAATTAAAACCATCTCTTTACTTTTTTGTTTCTCTCCTAAATTTATTTATAATTAAGGAAACTAATGTACAACCACATGAACAATATATAAATGCAGTTATATATTTTTATTTTTATTTTTTATGTAGCCGTTGTTGCTAACTTTCTATTTCGGAAGGAGAGAATGTGGAGCGGAGGAGCGACATAATTGATGCGCAGCGGAGGGGTTGATGAGAAGTGGTGGCCAGGTTGATGAGCAGTGGCGGGCATATGCGGCGGCGGTGGAGGAATGAGGGTTTTTTGTGGAGTTCTTTTCTCTAGTTTTGTACGAAAGAGAAATGAAATGAAATTAGTTCTTTTTTATTTTGAGTGGAGTATATGTTCTTTAGTGGGTGTATGTTGTGTGTAATAGGGTGTATTGAAACTTTAGTGTAACTTCATGATAATATAACCAATAAAATAATAATACATGACATTTTATAATATACCCAATATAACTTTAGGGTGTTTTTCTTTTGAGTGGAGTATTGTGTTTTGTTTTAGGGAATAAACGATTAAGGTTTTTTTAATATTATTTTATTAGTAATATTTTAAACATATGTTTATCGGATACAGATATCCGGTAAAATGGATATCCGGTTAAATGGATACTTCGCATTGGATACGGACTATCCGTGTCGGATACTAGTACTAACCGTATCCGTATCGGTATCCATTTTCTCGGATATTTTTATAGAGTATCCATATTTGTATCCGTTTCCTTTTTTTCGGATAAATATCCACAAATTTGGATTCGGATATCGAACGGATGCGGATTTTCGAATAACCATTTACACCCCTAGTCGCAACTTAGTCAACTCTGTCCAAATGGATCATTTTCTTCAATATTTTATAAATTATATGTACACTCTCTCTTTTTTCTGCGGTCACCGTCAGGTGACACATATCCGTTCCGCATTCGTAAAATGCGAACTAATCTGTACAAAAGTAAGACTGTTTTTTATAAATAGTAAAACAAAAAATTTGAATTATTTTTTTTATGTGATATTTAAACATTTCAAGGGATCAATATAAAAAAAATCCGTTATTTTTTTTTGTTATTTTTAAAAAATCGGTCAAACTTTCGCTGCTTCGAAACAATTTAAAAGTTGCGAAAGTTTGACCGATTTTTTAATAAAAGCAAAAAAAGTTTTTTGAGTTTATTTTTATATATTGGTCCGTTGGAATGTTTAAAAATCACAAAAAAAATTAACTCAATTTTTTTTAATATTTAAAAAAAAACGGTGTGTGCCAGCACGTGTGCAAACTTAGTGTGCACATGAGCCCGACCCCCTCTCTCTCTCTTTAAGAGAGCGGCACGCTCCTTTGCACATTGTTTTTTTAAAATAGCAAACAAAATATTTTTGAGCGATTTTTTGTGTGATATATAAACATTTCAAGGCACACATATACAAAAAATCCATTCAATTTTTCTTTAGCTATTTTTAAAAAATCGGTCAAGCATTCGATGTTTTTACACACTTTTAAAGCGCGAAAGTTTGACCGATTTTTTAAAAATAGCAAATAAAGTTTTTTGAGCTGAGTTCTTTTATATGGGTCCGTTGAAATATTTATATATCACAATAAAAAAATCAACACATTTTTTTTAATATTTAAAAAAATTGTTGTGCGCCAGTACGTATGCAAACTTAGTGTGCACATGAGTCTGCGCTCTCTCTCTCTCTCTCTCTCTCTCTCTCTCTCTCTATATATATATATATATATATATATATATATATATATATATATATATATGAGTAATGATAGGGAGACCCACTTCGTGGACACATTTCATAGACATACGCATAAGATAAAAATGGGTACAAGTTTTTAATGCACATTTTTATGTCTTGGCGGGACCCACAATAATAAGGTATAGGCTTTTAATACAGTGTGTCTACGAAATGTATCCACGAAGTAAGTCTCCCTATCATTTTTCATATATATATATACACACACACGCGCGCGCGCGAAATTAAGCTCTCCAACACACTTTATTAAACATTTCTAAAGAACATACTGATTTTTTAAAATTAATAATAGTGAATTTTTTTAAGAAAACTTGGTATTAATGATATACTAAAAGGGAGATCATTTACAAAAAAATCATAAAGAATATTAAACTATTTAGTGGGTAAAATAAAAATTGAGTTTATATGTTTTTTTTCGATAGTTTCAACTTTTGATTATCATCTAATTCACTTTTGTGTTGATTTTTTTATGATCTTTTTTGTCCATGATCATCTTATTACGGAAACGATGTAGACAAGTTTGGTAAAAACAAATTCATTGTTCTTTGTATTTTTAAAAACTTGTGTGTTTAAGTAAATTATAAAGACAAATTTGTGTGCCCTCGTTCAAACTATGATGGGTCTCAGGTTCGAGATATAGAAATAACCTCTTCATATTTATATATGGGGATAAGGTCAACCGACATTTGACTTACACTACATACGATTTTTTCTTAAGTATGTTTAATGAAGTATAATATATATATATATATATATATAGGAAAACGATCAAGTGAGATCCCAGTTTGAGGACCCTGAATGAGGACCATTTTTTAAAAATAGTAAAAAAAATATTTTTGGACTGATTTTTTTTTATATTTTTTAAACATTTCAATAGGACCATAAAAAAAATAATCAGTTCAAAATGATTTTTTTTGCTATTTTAAAACAACCGGTCAAACTTTGTCAGTTTTTAAGTTGTTAAAAACTGACAAAGTCTGACCGATTTTTTTAAAATAGTAAAAAAAATTATTCTGAGTTGATTTTTTTTATGGCCCTACTGAAATGTTTAAAAATCATATAAAAAAAATTAGCTCAAATATTTTTTTTTACTATTTTATCAAAAGTATGCAAATAGAGGTCCTCGTGAGATCCTCTCTCTCTCTCTCTCTCTCTCTCTCTCTCTCTCTCTATATATATATATATATATATATATATATATATATATATATGTCCCTCCTATAAGGACTTCTTATGGTGTAGATCCCGTTACATATCATTTTTTTAAATAGTAAACAAATGAATTTTTTGATGTAATTTCATGGATATGTTCGCCATGGTAAGAGTATTATCTCTAATTTTTTTTCATCAAAAATTTTAATAAAAAAACCGTTGAGACGAGGTGATACGTAAAAAATTGTATAAATATGTGTAAGGACATTTTTGTCCATTATCAATTTATATGTCGTACGCCATTACACCGTTGAAGAAACTCAAGATCGCATCTACATCAACGGATCCGAATATCAAAGTGTCTTTAACATCATAGCCTCTGCGAGAATGAACTTGGTAAAATTTGGTTTTTACGTTCCTTAAAGTTCATATTTAGTATTAATAATTTTTATAAAATGTTTTTTATAAAAATAAGAAGTTTTTTATAAAATGTTTTTTTTTATAAAATGTTTCAAGCAAAATGAGGCTTTTAAAAGTTTTTTATTTTTCTGG
Source organism: Sambucus nigra (assembly GCA_949130495.1). Classification (NCBI taxonomy): domain Eukaryota; kingdom Viridiplantae; phylum Streptophyta; class Magnoliopsida; order Dipsacales; family Adoxaceae; genus Sambucus; species Sambucus nigra. Next base: position 528,023,457 of record OX422209.1, read on the forward strand.
GAAGTCGGACAGCTCCGCCCCTATACAGGACCGATTTGCCCTCTACCCGGACCGATCCGCCTTGCTGCAGATCCAGTAAACCCCGGACCGAAAGCGAACCGAAGAAGCCAATTTTTAAAAGAACCGATCTGAGGTCGGACCGATCCGCCTGGGATAAATTCGGCCAGATCTGTTCGAGATTTTTTAGGCTCAAAGTTTTCTTATTTAAGCCAGCTTCGGGGAGTTGTTTTTCCAAGACTTTTCAAGACGATTTTCAGAGTCCTAAATACTCTAAGTTTTCACCTTTTTGAGTCCCAAGACTCTTTTTGATTCACACACAAAAATCCCAATTACTTTTGTGAATCTTTTGGAACCCTAGAACACAAGCTTTGTTATTGTTCAACCCTTGTGAAGAAGCCGTCTCCCTTCTTCATTGCTGACCAGCTGGAGTTCCTGCAGGAGATTTCAGCCGACACTGTTTCTAGCCATTGCTTTGAAGGTTTGACGAAGACACCTTGCATTACACTTGTGGGCGATTATCAAGTTGTATGTAAGTCAATGGTCTTGTAAATTATTCAAAGTTCTAGAAATAAAAGGTTTTGCCCTTCGGCAATTTTTTCTTAACTTTGTGTCGCTTGCTTTATTTGTTTATGGGTTGATATTTGCACTTTAGATGCATGATTAGGGGCTGAAATTAAATAAGTGTGTTATATTAGAAAGTTGCGAAGTTAATCAATTATCACACGTAATTCTCACGTTCTCAAATTGGTATCAGAGCGGGTTACGCTAATTTACTGCGTGATCCTGATTTTTCGAGGATTTACTTTCTGATACAATTTGTCTATTCACGTTCTCAATATGCATTTTCGATCATTGAAATGTTGGAGATCATTTCACCCACTTTTTTATTGATTTTTTTTAAACTTAATGGATATGACATCGACAGTGAAAATATCATATCCATAAAGTTTCATAAAAAATTCAATAAAAAAGTGGGTGATATGATCTCCAACATTTCAACGATCGAAAATGCATATTTATACAATTTTTTACATATCACCTCATCTCAATGTTTTTTTTATTGAATTTTTTGATGAAAAAAAATTAGAGATGAACTTCTCAACGTGGAGATCATATCCATTAAGTTTCATAAAAAAATTTATTTTTTTACTATTTTAAAAAATGGTATGTACCGGGTTTTGTACCATAAGGAGTAGGGTTGTGTTTAGGTAGAATCGGATAGAAAAATGCTTTTTCGTAAAAATTTCTGATTTTTTCGGAAATAAAATAATGATTCCGATTTTCGATCCGATTTTTTTGAAAAATTAAAAAAAATTGTGAATTCTGAAAAATCAAAAAATCTAAAATTCACAAAATATATTAAAAATCCAGATATTTTTAAAATTTCAAAAAAATAAATTATGGATTTTCGATTACTCAAAATTCTTATTTTAAAGAAACAAAAAAATGGCTTCACCCAACATGTAAATACATGAGGATTTGATCCATTTTTCATTTGTATAGAAATTAGGAGGATACTCTCTTTTTATAGAGCACATTTTGGAGTCCTCTCCCTCTCCAATCGATGTGGAATATGGAAAATTTTTAAAAAATCGAAAAAAACAAATCAAAAAATAATTCTGAAAAAATTGGAAATAATTCAGAAAAATTGAATCCGAAAAATCTGAAAATTGAAAATTATTTCCGATTTCTGATCCAATTTTTTTTCGAAAAAATCGAAAATCGGCAAACTAAAATTTAATTCCAAATTAAAAAAAAATCGGATCGAAAATCGAAAAGTTCAAAAAAAAAACACAGCCCTAATAAAGAGTCCTTAAAGGAGACTATCTCTGTGAGTGTGTGTATATATATACACACACATAGGGGTGGTAAACGGACGGATACGGATCGGATACCATATTTTTCATATCTGTATCCGCTATCTGAATGTACTGTCCATATCCGTATCCGTATCCGCCCGGATAGTTAAAACAACTATCCATATCCGTATCCGCTCGAATACCTCGGATTCGGATAATATCCGTATACGTTTACATTATTTAGTCATCGCAAAAAATAACTATTAAAATATCCAATCCAATGAAATCCAATCCAATCTAAACAAATATATAACAAAATTACTGTCTCCTAACATCAACAATTATGGATTCCATAATAATAGTACCATTCCATAATGATATTATGGCTTAAAGTCATCCATATTTTACAACCATATAAGCTTCAAGCCATCAAAAAAAAAATAACAGTCGCATTCCATAATAGTAGAAATAAATATGCACCTTTTATATTAAATCAATTTTTTTTATAATGATAACCTCATTGACCTTTTGTCCTTAAAACATACTGATATTTTTATTTTAATAAGTATACATTTTTATTTTGTATATAATATATCTGTTGTTAACTTCAATTCTCATCACAATCAAAATCATTTCTTTACTTTTATGTTTCTCTCTTATATTCCATTATGTTTCTCTTTTACATTCTTTTTTGTTTATCTCTTACATTTATTTATAATCAAGGAAACTAACGAACAACCACATGAGGATTTCTTTTATCTTATTTTGTACAAAAGAGAAATGAAAGGAAGTTAGTTTTTTTTTTTTTGAGTGGGGTATATGTTCTTTAGGGGTGTATGTTGTGTGTGATAGGGTGTATTGTAACTTTATTGTAACTCCATGATAATATACCCAACAAAATATTAATACATGATATTTTATAATATACCCAATAAAATAATAACTTTATGGTGTTTTTTTTTTTAGTGAAGTATATGTTTATTTTGTTTTAGGGAATAAACGATTGATTTTTTTTTTAAATTATTTTATTAGTAATACTAATACTAATACTAATATTATTAGTAATATTTTAAATATATGTTTGACGGATACGGATTTCGAGTAAAACGGATATCCGATAAAATGGATACTCCGCATCGAATACGGATTATCCGTGTCGAATACTAGTACTATCCGTATCCGTATCCTTTTTCTCGAATATTTTTATAGACTATCCATATTCGTATCCGTTTCCATATTTTCGGATAAATATCCGCAAATTCGAATTTGGATATCGGAGGGATGCGGATTTTCGAATATCCGTTTACAGCCCTACACACACACACGTGAGTTTTTAAAGTGGCGCGCTCTTAATACATTTTTAATTACTATAAAATTGAAGGTATTTGAAATGCTTTCCCATTTTTTGATCGAGTTACAACTAGGAATGACCTTGATTTTTTTTCCTTTGGGGAAAGAAAAAGGAAAAGAACTAGGCAAAGCCCTAATCTGGTTTATGCACCCCCCACTTTGGTCAGCAGCCAACTGAATTTTTCTTCCACCATAACAAAATCCGTGTGCTAGCTGCCTTCCATCTCCTCTCGCCATAGCATCTTACGTAACCCATGATAAGAACATAGAAAACATGAGACAGGCTTCATTATGAATTTATGACACTTAAAATTTGTGTGGCACTGATTGAAGGAAAGGGGATGTGATGATCCGTTGGCACATACAATCTTGGACATGAAACCCATGATAAGTCCCTTTGCATTGAATAATCAACGCGCCTAATAAGGAGAGAGTTGGGCCCACTACGTATGAAATTTGGTGGAGATGGATATATTGTCACTAACGATCCGTTTGACAATTCAATTTTAAGACTTGAAATTAAAATTGGAATTGAAAAACCAATTTAAATTCCACGGAATTGAAATTGATCTTCCAATTCCAATTTCAAGCGTTGAAATTGAATTGCCAAATGAACCCTAAGTTTCCTAAAAAGAAATTCATTCAACAAGTAAGATAGATGATTTATCGATTCAAAATACAAATATATATCAACTTTGCATTTTACTCGCTTGCTCCTTAATTTTTTTTAATGAAATTTGATGGTTCTATTAAATTTCGTAAAAAAATTCTTACATTTACCCTCATACAATGTCCTAAAAAATCAGCGTAGGCTTCGCCTAGGAACGCTTAGGCTTGAGGCTTGGGAGAAACGTCCCGCCTTAAGTTTTTTATGCGTTATTCTTGGTAAAACCCTTAAGGTGCACTTTTTTCTAAAAATAACAATGCTTTAGTAAAATGATATCGCCTTTTAAATAAATTTTTTACTAACCGGACCATTATCTCATCCAAAATAATCAATTAGTATTTTAATTTGTAAATATTCAAACATATTTTTATGATATGCACAATTTTAGTATTTTAATAGCCTTGTTATGGTTAAAAAATATTAAAATGTATTAAAAAGTCCTAAACGCCTTTTTACCCCTAAGGCCCGCCTAGATTTCTAACGCTTAAGGCTTGCCCTCCACGTCTCGATCACGCCCCGCGTTTTTTAGAACCTTGCCCTCATAAAATGAGAAGGTCATTATATATATATATATATATATATATATATATATATATATATATATATATATATGGAAAATGCTAGGGAGACTCACTTCGTGGACACATTTCGTGGACACACTGCATTAAAAGTTTATACCTTACTGTTTTGGGTCTCGCCAGGGCATCAACCAATGCAGTAAAAACTTGTACCTATTTTTGTCTTATTCACGGGTCCACGAAATGTGTCCACGAAGTGGGTCTCCCTAGCATTACTCATATATATATATATATATATATATATATATATATAGAGAGAGAGAGAGAGAGAGAGAGAGAGAGACTTTGATTTTGATACTCTCAATTGTGGTATTTAAACTTTACTACAATTTTTAGTTCATTTAAATTTTCCTATAATTCTTTAGTGGACTATCGAAGTTAATTGTCACGTGATATTTTATAAATAAAATAAAAAACTAAACTAAACTAATATAAAAATACCAAAGCACTCACCACTCACCCCTCACCATCCGCCTCCACTTTAATAACCCTTATTTTATTAAATACTTAATTCATTGAAAGATTATGTTGGAAAAGGAAAAGGAAGTGGTAGATTAGTAATTGAACTAAATAAAGAAATGGACTTGCATTTAAAATAATGAACTTGGATGTAAATGAAAGAATTGGACCATGAATTATTGCACTTTAATTTTAGAACTAAATTGAACTCTAATTGTGATCCAAGCTTAAGTAAATATTAGGGTAGGGCTAGGATGGAACCGAAGAGTTTTTTCTAGGGTTTTGAGGTGACTTTGAGAGCAAGAATAATTTTTCAATGATTAAAAAGGTGGGTTATGAGTGTGTGTTTGTCATAAGAATTAAATCGAGATTTTTTCAATTAAAAAGTGAATTAAGAATACGATTAGAGGGACAACCATAACTAATCCTATATCTCGGGTGCTTTGGGACACTATAGCGGGAATACAATTCATTATAATGGGCTACCTTGGGCCGTTATAGTGGCGAGCACACAATTCGAGATGGCAGCGATGCTGCCGCGCACGCTTTTGTGGACTGAATACAAATGATCATCATTGGCGATGTGAGGTGTGTGAATGTGTAGAGATTAGGGTCCGTTTGATAGCTTTATTTGTCATGAAAAAAGGAAAATAAGTTGGCAAATATGATATTTGCCTATAATTAAGTGTGTTTGATAGAAAAATTTGTTTACAAACTATTTGTCAATGTACAACACCTCCTATGCATAACTTGTTGACAAATTTTGCTTTGCTATTTGGGTGATAAATATTTGCCAACCAAATTTGCCACTTCTTTCAAGTGTTTTTTTATTTATTTTTTTATGCTAAAATATTTTCAAAACTGTTCTAATAAAACTTCTTTAATAATGTTTTATAAAAACTGTTTAAAAACAACTTTATAAAAATTGTTTTTTTATAAAACTGTTAAAAAATGGTTTTATAAAATTGTTTTATAAACTGATTTAAATAAAAAAACTGGTTTATAAAAAATGTATTAAAAAAGGTGTTAAAATGTTTTTAAATTGTTTTAAAAACTGTAAAAAAAATGTTCTAAAATGTTTTAAAACTGTTAAAAAAACTGTTTTAAAAACAATTTAAAAACTATTTTATAAAACTGTTTTATTAATAAAACTATAAAAACACTATTTTAAAGGGTCTAAAAATTGTTTTGAATAATTAAAAAATTGTTTTGAATATTGTAAAAATTGTTTTAAAAAACTGTTTTACAACTTGTTTTAAAAATTATTTTAATAATATTTTATAAAAATCGTTTTAAAGCTGTTTTAGGAATGTCATAAAAATAGTTTTATAAATTATTTTAAAATATTTTAAAAAAATATTTAAATAAACTAATTGGATTGACTTTAATTTCGCCGAATGATTGTTTGATAGTCTCATGTGAAAAAACTAGGTAAAATTTGTCATCACAAATTTTACCTGTGGAAAATTTTGCCATCCCCACATTTGCCCACTTTTGAACCAAACGGACCCTTAGAGTTTTCAACTTATTTTACTCAAAACAGGCAAAAGAACGAGGCAACTCTAAATAGATAACTAAAAGGCAAATAGCGCATTTTAAACCAAATGAGATATGAGCTCGAAGACTATGTTACAAAGTGGGAACGTGTTAGACACGCACCCCTCCCTTTTGATTTCTCATAAACTATACAAAATATTTCCATTTCCCAAAGTACATGAATATGTGTATATGTTAAAACATGTCATATGTGCAAAATGAATATCTACATAAATATGTAAGTGCGCATATGTGTCAGGAGTGGAGTTATCATATCAATATCATGGGAAAGATGGATATAATTTTTTTTTAGGGAGATAAGCTAACTAAAAATGTTAAGAGAAATGCATGAAAAAGGGGCTAAAATGTGAGTGACGCCCCAAAATAGTAATTTCACTGTGGAAAAATGAATACGCGTCTATGAGATCATGCAAATTGGATTCATGGAACAGGAGAAAGATTTTCCATTCCTTAGCCGAAAAGATATATGGCCATGAAAGAGGATAAGGGTAAAAGAACTAAAACATGAATATATGATAATATATGAATGTAGACTAAATGAAATATATAAAAAATGACTTAAATCCCCAAATGACTTTGGGATGCCTACATAATAAAAAATGTCATCAAAGTCCAAGTAGTTCACAAGATGAAAATATTGGGGGTCTAATATATAATCCGAATCTAGGGTGTCTCTTTTGAATAATGAAACGGAAGTTAAATACAAAAGATGGAGTGTAGAAAAGTGCGAGAACACTTAAAATGGAAAATTTTGATTTGAACTCCCTTTTTAGTTTTTTCGTTTATAAAAATAGACTTGAAGATATACATGATAATAAAAATATAGGATTTAGCGTAGAAAATGAAGTAAAACGAACTAGAAATGTAATAAGAACACTAAAATATACAAAATATCATTTATGGGATTAGTAAAACATAAAGGGTTTTGAACCTTCAATCATTTTAAAATTCTATATTGAGCTGTTTGTTTATATATTTAAAGTGTGAATGATGCTGGTGGAGTTGTGGTTGAAGGTGATGTAAGAGAATGTATGCGAGAATGTAGTGAAAGTGATGTATGCTAAATTAGGAATTATTGTCCCACTGAAATTGAGGTCCTGTGAAAATAAGGTAAGGCTTTCGTTATATAGGGAACACAAAGAGAAAAGGACAAATGTGTACCTAGGAATCTTCTAGTTGGCAGGGACCCATACTTACCTGCTAGTAAGATGACTTGACTTACTGAGGAAGTAAGCCCAGTCTGCTCATAAACAAGTGAGATGTCTTGCTTATAAGAAGACAAACATATTTTTTTCCATAATTTCAAAAGGTAAGTCTGATTTATGCACATAAAGGACTGTTAGAAAGAGTATTCAGAGCTCTATGATTCTATGATTCTATGATGTGGGACTCTCGGGTTTGAGAGTTTACCAAAGTCAAATAGGGCTCAGTGAGAGTATTGTTGTTGTTTGATTAGGGTTTGAATGAGGACCGAGGGTTCGTGATTGAAGGGATATTATTTAGATCCTATAAGAGAGTGTAAGAGTGTTAAAATAGGGTTTCTATGGAGCCCCTTGATGGGAGATCTTAGTTAAAAAAAGGTCATCAAAAGATAGACACTTAATGAACGTTGTAAGAGTTAAGTCCTTATGTGTTGCAACTCTGGTAGGGATTTGAAGTTGTTAAGATGACCGGGGATTTACTGAGGCCTTATAGTGAATTATGACTACACTGAGGGTAAAGGCTTGATGATTTTAAGGAAATAAGTTTGATTCTGATGACTGGGTGTTGTATGCGAGGGTGGTAGCCCAATTTTGGGGGCTTCAAGTGTATATGATCATTATAATCGGGATTGTAACCTGATTAAGTGGGCCTAAAGAATGCGGGGTTAGGATTTTTAGCCTGATTAAGAGGGCTTGGAGGGTATGTAAATGATGAATATGTCCTATTTCAAAGGGCTTGGAGAATGTGTTATGGGATTTGTGGCCTAATTCTGAGGACTCAACGGATATGTAAATAATGTATATGGCATGACTATAAGGGACTGAGGATTATGGGAATTATGGACTAATTTTGAGGGCTTGACAGGTTTGCAATAAACATAGGGATCACGGTATAATTCTGAGGGTCGATGTCTATTCTGAGGACCAAACGATTGTGTGGAATTAATATGGGGATCGCGACCAATTTTTAACGGCCAAAGTCTACTTCTGAGGACTTGAAGAGTGTATGTGACTAATATGAGGATCTCGACCTAATTCTTAAGGACAAGGTCTATGAGATTAGTGCAGGGATTGCAGCTTAATTCTAAGGGGCAAGGTCCATTATGAACACCTAACAAGTTTATGCGATCAATATAGGACTGTGACCTAATTCTGAGGCCATTGTCTAATTCTGAGGATCTAAGGAGTGTATACAATAAATACGAGGATCACGAACTAATTTTAAGGGTCAATGTCTAATTCTGAGGACCCAAGGAGTGTATGCAATCACAATGGGACCTAAAGAGCATGTGCAACCAATACGAAGAAATTAAGCTAATTTTGAGGGCAAATTTCTATTATGAGGACCTAAAAAGTGTGTGGTCTTTCTAAAAAATACGTGATGATATAAGAATTTTTTGAAAGGTTTGAATTTTTGTAATGATTTTAGAATTCTTGTGTAATCTTGAATTTGGATGAATTTTATGATAAATGTGATTTTTGTGTATTTTGAGTTTTATCTATTTTGTTTGGGATTTTTTTGGGAATGTTTGTGATTTTTGGGGGAATTTGTTGGAATTTTAGAGTTTTTTATAATGAAATATGAGAAAGGATGCACGTCGACAAGATCTGACCATTGCCTTCTGGCATAGGCACATAAATTCAAGGGTTACATGGATTTCCAAGGGTTACTTGCCGGCAGATGAGGGGGTGCCGATCGGTACTTTATAGCCTTCTATAAAAAGATGTGAGGGTAACCCTCATTCTTTTACAATATGACTCTCTCTCTCTAGAAAAAAAGTTATTTTACATGCTAGTGTGAGATTTCTGAAGAAATGTCCTTTGAAAATGTGGTGTATGAGGACGATCGGGCCAACGTTGATTTGGTGACTCAAGGAGTGTGGCCAACAGGGATATATAATTTATTCCATGATTCTAGGTCTATCAGGGTGAGAAAATTCTCATGAGGGAAACATTGACTTACTATTTGACTTTTGTACTAAACCCTAGCGGCTATGTAAGTATTTCATTTTGCATTTTAATTTATATTTTTTTTGTTATATTCTTTGGAATAAATTTGTTATTTTTTAATCATATTTAAGGTTATTTTTAGGCTTATTCGTAGGTGTCCTTATAAGAGGGGACATTTTCTTCGTCCATCCGTACTCGAGGGATCGACTGGGTGAAGAGTGTATGAGAGAACCTTCCTAAACTGGTGCAAAACTTAGTGTAATGCGCAGACTTCGAGAACTTAGTGGTCGCCTTGAATGAGACGTCGCGATCTTCGGAAGTCTTTTATGCTATTAGATAGAGGTGGTGGGATACAACTCATACTTTCCATTTCGTAGTGGGGGATATGACGGTGATGCCATCAAACGTCTACTAGATTATGGGCTTTTCGTGCGATATGACATATGGTGGATCGTTCTCTTTATTTTATGAGCAAGGCGATATAGTCGGCGTTGAGGATGATGTAACAAATCAACTCGGGATGGTCAGTGAGTGTAGTGGATCTGAAGGAGGACATGAAGGGCCAACTGATGGATGTAATGGACGTGTAGTAGGTGTGATACATGGTGCACCTTTTGTCTTGTTCTTGCTGGCGACCACGTTGATGGAGAATAGTGAAGATGGATTCCACTTATGGTTTCTTCAATTTTTACGGGACCTCGTGCAAATTTGATTCTATTTTTGGAGGAGCTTGACATTGGCGTCGTTGTACATTGCCTTGGATGTGTCATGTCACTGGTTTCGACTTACTTTACGGTGACTCCATATTTGTTGGAGGTTTTTATTTTATTTTATTATGCGCTTATAATTTTCTTGCATTATTTTTCGTGATTTTGTGGCAGTTTTTTATTTTTCTTTTTGTATTTTCCTTGTTTTTCATATATGATTTTATGAGGTAATTGGGTATAACAGCTGATTGATGTGTCTTAAGGAGTCGGAGTTCGATGCATAGCCTAGGATGAGGAGCTGGAGGTGGAAGAGGGAGAATAGGATCTCCAAAACCCCGTTATCGCACTCAGGTTTGTTATTATCATTATTTTTGTATTTGCTTGATTATTATTTTATATATTGCATTTGTGATGAGTGGGTTTCTTTTTGTAGGTTACATTATTTCCTGGGATTGGGGGATAGAGGACATAGAAGTCACCACGTTGCATACTCATATGTACCGGTTGCCATAGCACGAGTTCAGTTATATCTAGTACCTGGGAGATAGGGTGGTTAGGCAGGTGATAGTATGAGATGTGGCAGTCCCGCTGATAAATCCTTTGGTCTATATGCAGGACTCAGAGAGGATGTCTTATAAGAAGAGGGCAACGACTATGGTAGGGGAGTACTACTCAGTCTATATAGACACGGTAATGTTGCATGGATACTTGGATTTTTTGATGACTTAGTTGATGTCATTTTCTATTTATGACATTGGCAGGGATTCACCCTTGGATGCTAGGGTAGGAGACAATGGGATACCATGGTCATCGGGTCAAGCATCGGGTAGAGGAGCTAGAGGAGCAAATCCTCCTCTGATCCGGGAGTACGAATTGACTTCTTGGTATATACGAGTGGATAGGACGGATACGGTGGATAATCTTCATTACCCCCATATTAAGTTTGAAGGCTTTCTGTGACACCCCGTATTTTTATGATATTAAATAATTATGAGATTTATTATTATTGTTGGATTAATTAGATTAAAAATGTGAGAAAATTGATTATAAATTAATCCGGATTAAAAGTAAATATTAACTAGTGTTCCAAGGGTTAATACTTATTGTTGATAATTATGGAATATTACTTTGAGAATACGTAATATGGAATTATGAAATTTTTATAAATTGTCGAGAGTGGAAAATACGACAGTTTGGTATATTAAGTCCAGACGCGCGTGTGAGTCGTGTCGAGACTAAATTAATGGGTTAAAGAAGTACATATTTTTAAGTAACTCTTATGGTAATTTTGAGCGCAGCGTTGAGTCCAGAAGGGTCGAGATAGTCAGAAAACTCTACCCGGGTATTTTATTTGGACTCCGGGATGTTTTTAGGCCTAACCGACATTCCGTAGAGGTATTTTTGTCCTTTAAATTTTTGGAAAAATATTATGGACGAAAATTAGGAAATTAAATATAGAGAAATGTGGGTTAGAGGGAAGTTATCAGTTCTAAACCTAAGAGAGAGAAAATAGAAAGGTACGGAGGAAGGAAGAAGAACCCAGAGGAGTTCTTGGTGCATAACTCAAGAACACACACTAAAAATCCCAACAAAGTGTAGATTGTGAGATGAGGAACACACCTATACCAACATCACGAGGACATTAATTTAATCCTTGCAAAGTTGTAGCAACAATCATGTTCATGTTAGTATAGATATGTAATACTCAATTATGGTTCATAAATTTTGATGAAATTGGAGAACTTAGGACATTAATTAAAATCTGATATCTAATTAGGATGAATCCTTCATGTAGATAGGTTAGAAATCATGAATTGATGAATTATATATGATGGACGAATCTGATTTTGAGTTCTTATATAGAAATTTGAAGAACTAGGGTTTGTTTGAATAATTTTGGGGATTTACTTAATTTATTAAGGTTTATGCATGATTAAATGATTATAATTTGTTAGATATTATCCCAACATGTTTAATTATTGATTGGAAGTTGTTGCTGGGAGTTTGGGACAAATCTGTAGAGGTTTTAAGTTGAGAAAGATTGGGAAAACGCAACAGGTAGTAGAATGGAGACGACGACGTCTCGTTCAAATGAGATGCATAGTTGTTCGAACGACATGCTAATTCGTTCAAACGAAACCAGTTTTGGTTCGAACGACAGTCCCAGAAAAATTCCAGAAATCGCTATTTTCCCCCTAAATTGTGTTACACAATTAGTTGAGTGAGGTAAACTGCCATTTACAGATATTAGCTTAGTGCAAAATTATTTGGGAAGCATTCCTAGGATGATACCTTAAGGCTTGGATAGGTCAATTAACTTTGGAAATTTTAAGAGAGTGGATAATCGAATTAATTACATTAAGTAGTAATGAGAAGTATACTACGTGTAGAAATGTATGTATGGGTTGGGTGAATACCTGAACTTTAATAGGACAGGGGAGTGCCTATTATTTTTATTATTATTATTGTGTGTATAGCATACCTACGCTACTTGCTATCGGGAGGAGGTTGTCGCGCAATGTACAGTCTTATCCTGGGTGACCCAATGGGGGGATATTTGACTTGTAACCAGAGCATATGAACTTGGATACGTACTATCTGAGACGTAGGATAGGTTCGACGACTAAATGGGAGCGTAGGTATGTGCGTGACCCATTTGGCTGGTGAGTATGCTCGCCTCCAATATTTGTGTTATGAGATTTATGGTTCGTGAGGGAGGCCAAACCTATTGTAATTTACGCAGTGAGTGATGCACCGGGACACGATATCAGAGTATGCATTGCGCCAAGTGGTCCTAACCAAGGGGTGCATGATTTGTATATATATATAGAGAGAGATGATGTGATTATATGTATATATGTATATATTTTTGAATGATTCTAATGTGTGAAATTAACAAACTTATAAATGTTGGTAAGCAGGTATTTTCAGTGGGTAAAAGAATTACTATCAGAACAGTGAATGTAATATACGAAATTGGAATAACTGATCTTAATAGCGTATTGTATGGGAGATACGGGTTACTCCTTTGAGATATAATTATAAGTGTAAGTCTATTATCTAGTTGGGAAAATTATGGATAACTAGGTTAGGATAGACGTACATTAGGCCTAAATAATAGTGGAGAGGTGAGAATCTCACGTGAGAGTTCGAAACCAACATGCACATAATAATTGCATTATTGCAGTTTTTAATACTTGCTAAAACAAATATTTTCACAACTCAGGCTCTACCCCATTTCTTGCTATTCTTTTCTCTTTTGATATATATATATATATATATATATATATATATATAAGGTGCCTAGCCACAGGGTTACCAGACTTAGACGCGTGGATCATTTAGCGAGCTGCAGTGGTTGTGGGAGTTGCAGGCCTTTGCACTTAGACGCTTATATCATTTACTTCCACTCTATTCAGATATTCCATTTAGGGCATGTTTTCCACCTTTCTCAGTCATTTATTAGAGATTTTACCCAGTTCATTTTAGTATTTTATTTCTATTATGGCTTGTTGGTTTGTGACTTTGAACTAGAATGTTTTATCCAGTCTGATTTATTTCAGTACTTCATTCATGTCTAGTATTTATTTTATTCTTGTGGAATGTGAGTAGCTTATATTTTAAAGAATAGAAAATTTATTAATGGATTAAATTGGGTATAATTAAATGGGAAAAGGTTTTGACACTTAGCTTAATTATTTATTAGTTGAATAATAAAGAAAAATTATTTTTCGATAGTGATACTAAGAATGAACCAACTGGTCACTTTGGTTTAATTTAATAAAGGGCTGATCACCCGGTATTTAATTAGACGGGGTGTCACAGGTGGTATCAAAGCATTAGGTTCTAGTGTCCTTAGGATCTGTACGGCTTATTATGCTTTCTGCTAAGCGTTCTTTGATTTAGATCCCTAATATTAGGAATGTTGTATTCATCTTTACACATTCGAAATTCATACTTCTACAATTTATTTGTATAGATGTTGAACTTATTCAGTCCATTTTAACTTTCAGATGGCAGGTAAAGAAGAACAAGCTAACACTGCTGGGAGAGTCAATGAGCAAGGTCAGAAGACACCTCAGGTATCCTCGGAGAGAGTATCAATCACCGAAATAGTAGGTATTATGGCACAGGCAGTTACCACTGCAGTCTTACAATACCATGATCGCAATATGTAGCTTAAAGGAGGCAAAAGAATAAGAAATGATAGTCAATCTGACATGACTAGGGTTAACGATTATGGGAAGACTCCAATACCACAACAACAAGTTCCTCGGGGTCGTAAAGACCACGAAGGTAATAGACTCTGCGTGAAGAGCCAAAAACATCAGGGATAAAATTATGTCATAAAAAGGTTCTTCAAATGTGGAAGAGATGACCATAAACGTCAAACTTATCCGAATCAGGCTAGAAAGAAACCCCGTCCCGACCAACAAGGACAACAATGTCAAATAAAGAAAATACTTTCAGGACTCTGCTATAAGTGTGAACAACACGGTCACAAGTGGAGGGAATGTCCTCAACCTGATATTATTTTCATCAAGATGCTCTTCAGGGCCAACATGGCCAATGAAGAGGTGGAACTGAGCAATAGGGCCAAAATCAACAGAGTCGTAATGTGACATAGTTTACTGTTATATGCTTGAATTGTGGAAGGATGGGTCATAGGAGGCAGGATTGACTAGATAAGGGCAAAATACCCCAGTAGCTGGGTTAGATACCATATGGGCGTGTGTATAACGTCCAGCAGGCAACCGCTCAGCACCCACCACTCGCCATTGAGGGTATGTTCTCTATTTCTGGGATTATGGGATATATTTTTGTTTGATAATGGGGCTTCACATTCGTTTATAGTCGCTAGATTTTCATGGTCCACGAGATTGTTCAACACGACCAACAATACGATTACATGGATAGTCTCACCGATGGGTAATGGGTCATTGATTTTATTTATATGCCAGGGAATAGGGATAGAGATTGGGAGACTTAGTTTACCTACCAACATGATTATATTAGATATGTCACAGTACGATGCGATTATTGGTATGGATTTGTTTATTGCTGATAGATCCATAAGAGATTGTTTTAGTGGGTGAATTATTTTTTCTATACCGGGTTAGGAGATGTTTCTGGTGGAGATGCCTCATCCAGAGGGAGGATCATCCACCCATTTATATCATATAGAAGAGGATACCTATAAGGAGATAATGATTCCCATTGATTTGATTTTCGTAGTTCGCGAGTTTGTTGATATGTACCAGAATAAGTGAGCCAGGAGGGTTAGAGAATTTGAAAGAAAAGCAAAACTGAACTTAATAGTGTTAGTGAAACGCCATATGAAAGTATGCACAATAGAGAACTCATTTAGATAAATTTGAGTGAATAACTTTCTACAGAGTGACGAGGAAGTCAATCAAGGCTGTAGAGGCCAAGAATTGTTCTGAAAGGCCTGCATAGCCAAAGGGACAATGGGAGAATAATTGGGAGCTAAGACTGCTAGTCCAAGGGAAGGACATTCCAAAATGGTCAGTGGGACCAGTGACAGGAAATGGCTCAAGAATTTTTCCTTATGTGTAGAGAGTGGGACTACCAGTGTTGAATGTGTCCACATTAAGTAGTGCAACCGATAAGATTTGAGGATGGTAAAACCATGGCCGTTAAGCATAACAACCAGAGGCGTGAGAGTTTTCAAGAAGGAATTGGGTCAAGATAATTGAGCCCAAGAAATTTTAACCCGATAGTGGTAGTTTTAGGCAGGACCAGTGGAGTCCCCGATAACAATAGCATATTAATCCTCAATGTCATTGGGGAACTAGAAAGGAATAGAATGGTCAGTCAAGCCATAAGTGAGGCCTAAAGTTGTTAGGAAAAAGTTTCAGTGATGGGTGTGTAAGTCGCAGAACAGGATAATTTGGCCACAATAAAGAGGGGGCAACTATTGGATGAAATCCTAAATGTATAACGAGTGCAAGTGATTATGGGTTGTTTTTGCCTCGAGAAGTGCATGTAAGAACCATACGATTAGGAGAGATTGATGAAGTTTTGTTTCATCTTTGCAAGAAAAAGGTTAAGTCAAGTGACATGGGTGTGTTACAATACATATATGAATTTTTAATACTAAAGTTCACATGCGAGTCGAGTTTAGTGGGTACATTAATTTTGGACAATATGGTTATTAGTGTATTGATCATGGGTAACAGGATTTTAGTTTCACTCGTGAGCAACCCAGGTGGGCACTAAAGGCATATGTTATTATCAAAATTTTTACTAATGCATTGAGTTAGTAAAGGAGAGATTATTATGGTAATGAGTAGTGATAATTACCAATGTTTGAACGATAGTAGATTGATGATAGATTATCGCGCTGGGTACTCCGGGGGATAAATATTATTTTGGTTAGGCATCACCGAAATAGGGTTAGGCATACATACATATATATATATATATATATATATATATATATATATATGAAAACTTCATGATATCGTAGACTTCAGTGAGTTTGTTGTCTCTTTAGATATGATTCTGGTGTGTAGGTATTTTAATTACTGATGTGGCTCAGGATATATTGTGTTCTTTATCGAGCAATGAAATATACCTTGTTATATATTGCACCGAAAACTTGGGGAGTGAGGGCGACATCTTTCATGTTATGTTTAAGGACATACGTAGATTAATATCTCAATATACGGAGATTGTGGGAAGGTACATATTATGGACTAAGGACCTTATAGATCTCGACGACCGACAATGTTAGGTAGTGTATCGGGGGGGAGGGGGTTCCTTGTTTGGATTTCGCTTTTCGAGACACCCCACACATGAAACTAATGACCGTATGGAGTTGGAGAGAATTTTGGATGATAGTATATGTGATTCGTACCGTAGTAATTGTACATATGTGAGAATATATTTTATTTTTACAATAATGCGCAAGGCTTAGGGTGTATGGGAGCCCTAGGTAATTGAATTTTGATTTTTATAACAATCCATCATGGTATAGGGAGTTGGAGCCATGATAGATTGTTTTAGTGGGTGAAAAACAGCGGAGAGGCGAGAATCTCATGTGAGAGTTCGAAACTAACATGGACATAATAATTGCATTATTGCAGTTTTAAATACTTGCTAAAACAAATATTTTCACAACTCGAGCTTTGACCCGTTTCTTGCTATTCTTTTATCTTTTGCTCTCTCTCTCTCTCTCTCTCTCTATATATATATATATATATATATATATATATATATATATATCAAGTGACCATCCACAGGGTTATTAGACGTAGACGCGTGGATCATTTAGCGAGCTGCAGCGGTTATGGGAGTTACAGGCCTTTGCACTTAGACGCTTCTATTATTTCTTTCCACTCTATTCAGATATTCCATTTAGGGCATGTTTCGCCCCTTTCTCAGTCATTTATTAGAGATTGTACCGAGTTCATTTTAGTATTTTATTTCTATTATGCTTGAGGACATTGTGGCTTGTTGGATTGTGACTTTGAACTGGGATATTTTATCCAGTCCGATTTATTTCAGTATTTCATTCATGTCCAGTATTTATTTTATTCTTGTGGAATGTGAGTAGCTTATATTTTAAAGAATAGAAAATTTATTAATGGATTAAATTGGGTATAATTAAATGGGAAAATGTTTTAATACTTAACTTAATTATTTATTAGGTGAATAATAAAGAATTTTTTCTCGACAGTGACGCTAAGAATGAACCAATCGGTCACTTCGATTTTATTTAATAAAGGATTGATCACCTGATATTTAATTAGGTGGGGTGTCACACTTTCTTCCTTTGCTAGAGAAAGATGGTCGGATATGGGTAAGTGAACTCATCTTCTTTTTCTTGATTTCTACATTTTAAGTTCTTTTTATTTACTTATTATGTCTTTTCTTGCCTCTCTTTGCAAACGGTTTGTGTGGATATCTTGGGTGCGGGACTTTTGGGATTGGGTGGCTTCAGCGACTAAACACATCGGAGCATTGACTTGTGCTTGTAACGACCCAATTGTCTCAAAGGATTACGTTCCCTCCTCTTCTAACTTTGAGAATGAAGGATATAACGATCACCACCACGAGAAGCATCCTCCCCGCACGCATTGGTGGATGATGGCTTGTAGCATTAGGAGAAAAGTTTGGCTTGTATCCTGACAATTTTGCTTTATCTTTTTTTGTCATTTTTCTTTTCTTTACACCGTAAAATCAAAAGATGTATATGGATAGGTTCGAAAGCAAACATTAAGAGTGAACATTTTAATTAACATTAAGGAAAAACACCCAAAACCCATTTATTTTAACTCCTATGTTGAAATTGGTCCGCGTCAGCGGCGCCTGAGACCATTCTGGCTAGCACCTCCCATCCCCACCTACCCACCCCCACCTACCCACCCCCACCCCCATAAGGGCTGCCATACCTGCTACCAGGGCAGCCATACCTACTGCCCCTGGCTGCCATGGTGGTGGGGTGGGGGTGGGGTAGGTTGGGTTGGGGGGTGGGGGGGCTGGCCGGAATGGTCTCGGGTGCCGCTGGCACGGACCAATTTCAACATATGATTTAAAATAAATGGGTTTTGAGTGTTTTTCCTTTATGTTCATTAAAATGTTCACTCTTAATGTTCACTTTTGAACCTTTCCCCATATATATATATATATATATATATGTGTGTGTGTGTGTGTGTGTGTGTGTGTGTGTGTGGAAAGATGCATTTTATATGATTATCTTGATTAATTAGCTTACACTACATGCAATCTAATTTTCCCCTAATAGTCTTATGAGATGTAAAATATGTAGTGTATTTGAATTTGTTTGAATATTTTTATAATGATAAACAAAAGAAATGCCCATGAGACTTTTAAGGTGAAAAATCCCTTATTTGGAAATCAATTGGATAAAAGAGAGATAAAAATGATAAAGGTAAATTCCCTAAATTATGGGGTACTGAACGACATGCCTCCTAGCTTGCTTGTCGGCATGTTAGTGTTGGGTATGGATTTTTATCCCGTTGTACCGTCTTACTGTAGCGTGGGTACAATGGTTTATGTATTAACTTTGGTAGCTCACCTTCTTTGTTTCCTTGTGAAGAATTTTGTTTATAAAAGAAGGTCTATGGCGGGCTTTTAGAATCACCATGTTTCTTCAATTATTTTTCCTTTACTGTAAACTCTTTTCTTCAAATGACCATTCCAATGACTAAGGAGTATTCCACTTATCTTGATCATTTAGAAGATATGTGTTTGCAGGAAGTTAATTATGCAGCATTAGACTTGTGCCTAATTAGTTTATGGTACGACTTTCAGATTAAATGGGTCCTTTTGGAGGCAGCTTGGCAAATTTGGTACCTAGAGGACGATATGTTCCACTTTAAGATGGATGAGGTGTTTCTCGACTTATGAGGAGTTGTCTTCCATGCTAGGTATTTATCCTTATATTCCAACTGATATGTGTGACTTTTTCCCATTCTTCGAGGGAGGTGATGGTGTTGATATGAGAAATCTTCCATTTGTCATTCTCGTATCAGCAAGTCATGAGTAAATTGCGTAATAAACAAGTAAAGCAAGTAAGGAGACATGAACAAAAGATATAGAGTGGTTCGGTTATAAAAATGAGCCTACGTCCACTTTGGTGCTCTACTCTCATTATATTCATATTGTAGTACAAGTTTACAATGCCATTAGAGGTGTACAAGATAAATGAGAGAGAAGAATACATGACTGTAGCAGTTTCGGGAATACCGGAGATATGACTACAATGTAAGTGGGTAGACCCCAAGCTGTATGTTGAGGTTGTGTAGAGAGAATTTAGTAAGGCTTCACCAGGTATTGTGGAATCTTCCCGAGTGAGGGGAATCCCTTTATCTCGAGGTGTGAACCTTTATTGATAGTAGGTATGTGAGTTGTGTCACGTGCCCTGAGCATGTGACATATATCAAGTCTGGAGTAGCTGTCAATGAGGGGGATGCAGCCTGTAAGGCAGGCATATTAAGTGTCGCACCCTGCATAGCATAAGGCTGCATCCTGTATGAGGTTGAAGCTGTGGGTGCCGCACCCTATAGTATAAGGTTGCGACTTGTATGTAAGGCCAAGTGGTATGTGTCTCACCCTATACTGGAGCTATGAACGAGAAGGCTATACCCTCTTAGTGAGGCTAGAGTTGTGGGTGCCGCACCCTGTGTAGTATAAGGTTGCACCCTGCATAGCATAAGTCCGCATCTTGTATATGAGGCTGAAGTCGTGGGTGCCGTACCCTGCATAGCATAAGGCTGCTTCTTGTATGAGGCTGAAGCCATGGGTGCCGCACCCTGTGCTGAGTAGGTCCGCACCCTGTGATGAATAGGGTCGCGGCCTATAAGATTCTGTGCATGCCTGAGTAACGTTCGCGGTAGGGTGCTATATTTTCCATATCAATAAACCCCCAAGTCATAGTGCCAAGAGGTAGAGATCTTGGGACTGCGACTGAATTATGTGACTGCCACGGAGACTGTGAGGAGAAGTCTCATCTTCCAGTGTCCTCTTACATAAATGGGATCTGGACGTGTTATGGCCCGTTTGATACCAAACGTCGACCAAGTATTGAAGAAGGTGCCATGACCTGTTTAAGACCAGGCGGAGGCTAAGTACTTAAGAAGATGTCGTGACCTATTTGAGCCAGGCGGCGGCCAAGTACTGAAGAATGTGTCGCAGCCTGTTTTGTCCTAGGTGGTGCCTTACTAAATAATATGCCACGGCCTGTTTGATCCTAGGCAGCGGCTAAGTACTAAGAATGTGCCGCACCCTGTTTGATCCCATGCGGCGGCTAAGTACTAAAGAACCTATTTGAACCCAGGCAGAGGCTAAGTACTAAATAACTTGCCACGGTCTGCTTGATCCCAGGCGGAGGCTAAGTACTGAAGAATGTGTCGCGGCCTGTAAGAACCCAGGTGGCGGAGAAGTATTAAATAATGTGTCACGGCCTGTTTGATCCCAGGCGGCAGATAAGTAATGAAGAATGTGTCGCGACGTGTTTAAACCCAGGCGGCGGCCAAGTACTATATAATGTGCCGCGACCTGTTTGATCCCAGGCGGTGACTAAGTATTGAAGAATGTGCCGCACCCTGTTTTGGTCCCAGGCGGCGGCTAAGTACTAAAGAATGTGCCGAGGTCTGTATGAACCCAGGTGGCAGCTAAGTACTAAATAATGTGCCGCGGCCTGCTTGATCCCAGGTGGGGGCTAAGTACTGAAGAATGTGTCGCATACTGTATGAACCTAGGCGGCGGCGAAGTAGTAAATAATGTGCGTGGCCTATTTGATCCCAGGCGGTGGATAAGAACGAAAGAATGTACCACGGCCTGTTTGAACCCGGGTAGCGACTAAGTACTAAATAATGTGCCACAGCCTGCTTGATCCTAGGAGGCAGCTAATGACTGAAGAATGGATCCCTGGCGGCAGCTAAGTACTAAATAATGTGTCGCGACCTGTTTGATCCCAGGCGACGGCTAAGTACTGAAGAATGTGTCGCAGCCTGTTTGGTCCCAGGCGATGGCTAAGTACTAAATAATGTGGCGTGGCCTATTTGATCCCAGGCGAAGGATAAGTACTAAAGAATGTGCTACGACCTGTATAAACCCAGGCGGCGGTCAAGTACTGAAGAATGTGACGCAACCTTGAATTTCTTAAATCTTACTAATAGTTAAACTTCTTACAAAATTATGCCCAAATTAATTGTGCCTTGGTGATTGGCTGCGGCCATTCATTTTTTCATTTTCTTATATCATTTTCATCGTAATAAACCCCCAAGTTGCGGTACCAATAGAAACTTTAGGGCTGCGGCTGGGTTGGACTCCTGCCGTAGCATCTAAGGTAACATTCTTGTGGGCTGTAAACTGGGCTGCGACTGAGGATGATGAATTTGAGACTGCTATAGAAGGAGCAAAAGGACATGTAGAAGTATTTTAGGTTGCGGCCACTTGTCAGTAAAACTTCAATCTTTGCCAAGGCTTTGGCCTTTAATCTATCTGTCTATCTTGCCTGTTATTTTTCTTGCTTTGATACTTACTTATTTGATTGGATGATCTTGTAAGATTACTTCAACTGCAATGGACATAAGGCTGCAGCAACACTATGTGAGTGGTTTCTCCAAGAGGGTCGCGGCCTATTGTGCTTTTCCCTTGTACTTTTCACTTATCTTTTGCCTTGTAGACTTCATAAATTTTCTACTCTGTAGGGCTATGATCCCTCAAGCTACGGTGCCAATGGAATATGGCTTTGGGGCTGCGGCTCGTCACCACCACCACCATAACTCTTAGTCGCTTTAATCTGGTTTCTTGAACAAGTTGCCATTCAGCTGTGGCAGGTTGCCATCCAGTTATGGCATATTAACAATTATGTTTGTCTTTCTGTGTAACGTCTTTTGAATGAATTAACTTATCGGCTATAGCCATACTGATAAGGCTGCGGTGGCTACAGCACCTTTATGCCCCTTGCATCTGAACAATGGGCCTCTGCAGACATACAGGATATTTTTAAGCCTTCTCGGACTGGGTTATTTTATTAAGCCATCCACAACTAATATACGGGATACTATCAAGCCTCCCCAGGCTGAGTTATGTTATCAAGCCACCCGCAGTTAATATACAGAATACTATTAAGCCTCTCCAGGCTGGGTTATGTTATTGAGCCACCCATAACTGATATACCGAATACTATCAAGCCTCCCCAGGCTGGGTTATGTTATTAAGCCACCCACAGTTGTTGATATATATAAAGCCATCCCTGGCGGGATATTATAAACCTCCCAGCTTGATGACGCATCTCGAAAGCTAAGAACGTGCATTGTAATCCCTCGTGGCTAATAACGCTTCCCGAAAGCTAAGAACGGGCATTATAAGCCCTCGTGGCTAATGACACTTCCCTAAAGCTAAAAACGGGCATTGTAAGCCCCTGTGGATAATAAAAGCTCCTTGAATCTTCAGAAGCTTTTGTGAATATGATCATCATATGATAAGATATAGTTGCACATCGTGAGGGGAACTTGTCAGCTAATTAAGATCGCAATCCCTCCATAGGTGCATCCCAAAATAATAATAATCTTCCGAGATAATTTGTTATTCTTCCCTTGGAATATGTTTAAGACAAAAGGTCTTTTTGTGAGATAACAGATTATGAAGACAAGAGAGAAATTAGATATAGCAAAATTTGTTAATTTATATATTTATATATGCATGCTCCGACAAATGACTTTGTTAATAAAACATAAAGTCTTGAAGCTTAGGGCTATAATGAGATTCATAAAACATAAACAAAAATAGTTGAAATTGGAAAGACCAAGGACGAGATGTGGTATGCAGCCTCTGTTAGGTTTGGCTGAATCCTTTATGCATTCTTCAGGAATCGCTGCAGCATCCCTTGCCTAATCAACCTCTCAATTTCATCCTTCAGTGCAAAACACTGTTCGGTATCATGACCGTGATCTTTGTGGAATTTTCACCACTTGGCCTGGTCCATCTTATGAGGTGGAGTCTTCAGCATCTCTGGCCACCTGAGCAATTTTTCCTCAATGCTTCCAAGGATATCCTCCGGGATGGAGTTCAACGGTGTGTAGTTCTTACATATCACCTTTTCCTACTATTTCCTCATCCTCTTTAGGGCCGTGGCCGCTGCCTTTCCTTTCACAACCACCGCTTTTAGTTGGTATATTTCTCCGATTTCTGATGCCGCGGCCTTTGGCATAGAGGTAAAGGATGCATACTCTATCATGAGGACCCTCTGCGCTAGGAAATTGATTTGGCCCTGTAGTGAGGCCTGGTGGTTATAGAGATGGTTGATGTGGTCATATAATTGAGCAATCTCATTCTTTATTTATGTATTTTGGCCAGAGTTCCCTTCCATTTCTGCTTAGTTAGTCTTTAAAAAATATATAATCTGAGACAAGACTAGCAGAAGTGAGTAATCACAAAATATAGGATAAACCAAATATAAAGTTGGGATGCAACGCTTACATCGCTGCATGATTTTACTACTGAGGCCGTGGCCAGTAAGGCACATATGTGTACTGCCGTTGCCCTTAAATGGAATTAACCAAGGTTGAACTTGAGGACACAAGTCCATCTCTTAATGATTTGAAGCTGCTGTAAACCAACTGTACCATAGGGTTGCGACAAGAAGGCAGTTAAACTACCAAGCCGCATCCCTTATTAGGCAGGAAGGGGCAATTCTCGAATTGGAAACTAGAAACTGATTTTTTCACATGATACATGTGGAGAACATACCTACTAGGGTCTATCCAGTGCAGAACAACCTCTTGGTGCCTAATAATGGCACAATCATGGTAGGAAACCTTAGATCATAGGCTGATAAAGTAGAGAACGAGTAAATAGATCTTATCCCTAGCTGCCCACCTTTGCGAGGCTATTAACCTTTGCACTTTTCAGTGTCATCTTGGTGAGGTAACATGATCAGGGTATGTAAAAATAGATCTAAGGTCATAAAAAGGAGACCAATGGACAAATCTAAATATATGCGATACCAATTTGAGGGTGTAAATATAAAATAGAGCTCAATAACCAAAATTTACTCATGAGATGATGATCCAAAGGATCCCCATGAATAGAATAAGGTGTTTAAGAACTCAAAACATAGAGAAATAAGATTGAAATATCTCGTTTCCCACAGATGGCTCCAAATTGTTGATACGAAAAATCGTCCACTTGTCGTTTTCGTATCAGCAACTCATGAGTAAAGTGTGTAATAAACAAGTAAAGCAAGTAAGGAGACATGAACACAAGATATAGAGTGGTTCGGCTATAAAAATGAGCCTATGTCCACTTTGGTTCTCTACTCTCATTATATTCATATTGTAGTACAAGTTTACAATGCCATTAGAGGCGTACAAGATAGATGAGAGAGAAGAATACATGACTGTAGCGGTTCTAGGAGTGCCAAAGATATGACTACAATGTAGGTGAGTCGACCCCAAAATGTATGTTGAGGTTGTGTAGAGAGAATTTGGCAAGGCTTCGCCAGGTATTGTGGAATCTGCCCGGGTGAGGGGAATCCCTTTATCTCGAGGTGTGGACCTTTATTTATAGGAGGTATGTGAGTTGTGTCACGTGCCCTGAGCACGTGGCATATATCAAGTCTAGAGTAGTTGTCAATGAGGGCGATGCAACCTGTAAGGCAGACATATTAAGGGCCGCACCCTACATAGCATAAAGCTGCATCCTGTATGAGGTTGAAGCTGTGGGTGCAGCACACTATAGTATAAGGCTGCGGCCTATATGTAAGGTCAAGTGGTATGTTTCGCACCCTATACTGGAATTATGAATGAGAAGGCCGTACCCTGTTAGTGAGGCTAAAGTTGTGGGTGCCGCACCCTGTGTAGTATAAGGCTGCACCCTGCATAGCATAAGGCTGCCTCCTTTTATATGAGGCTGAAGCCGTGGGTGCCTCACCCTGCATAGCATAAGGCTACATCCTGTATGAGGCTGAAGCCATGGGTGCCGCACCCTGTGCTGAGTAGGGCCGCACCCTGTGATGAATAGGGTCGCGGCCTACAATCTCCTGTGCATGCCTGAGTAATGTCCGCGACAGGGTGCTATATTTTCCATATCAGGTGGGCCAACTGTTATATATTTATCATTCTTCTACTCTACCATGAGTTCGTGGGGGTGGAATTGACCACCCTGCTATACTTGAGTCTGTACTCCATCATGATATACAATTCGGAGTTTATAGTGGAGCTGTGGCATTAGGTTTAATTGCTAAGTTACTTTTGGTCATGGGTGATATAAGTGCAACCACCCTAGTTGTTACCATAGTTTTGTGGATAGTTTGTCATTGTAATCCCATTGCTACCATTTTGGCATAGACATTGAATTGTCTTGAGGACTCCTCTGCCATTTTGTGAGGAATTTTTGTAATTTTATATACGTGGTTTGTAGAGAGGTTACGGTTAGCATGCCCCCTTATTTTCCTTCACCTATTACTCATAAGTTTAGCCTTCGACCTTATATGGACTTTGGCGCATGTGTGAAAGACTGGTCTGAATAGTTGATGGTGAATATAGCCAACTATTTGTGTTGGTCTGTGTTGCGGTGGGGTGAGTTGATACCCATGCTGAATTTGAATAACTATCGATAGTCTAACTGATGAGCCTTTATTGGACTTCATTCTCTCTTTTGACGACTCTTAATTTAAGTGGACTAGAAATAAATTATCCCTCCTCGTACAAGAAACTTCTTTCCCATAGAGGACCTGACTAAATCATTAATGATGTTTTTGGGTAATTTTTGGCAATGTCGTAGGCCTGCTCGACGTTCGACCCTTTAGGGTAGGCTTCAATGGTTTTAGCAAATTATCTAAAATGGATCTAGAGGGGCTTGGTTTTGAAGATGTGCACGAAGGAATCTGATCAAATGGGGTTGGTTGCAACTAAGGTAGTGATTTGGGGTGTGGTGGTCCTCGTTAAGCTTTTTAAAATATATTGTCGTATCTAGTGCATGCGGGTATGAATCTAAAAGGGAGATTATTTGGGACCTCCTGAGGGTAATGATGATTAGGCAACATGTCCTTATAGTAGATAATGGTTATTTATGTGATGCTCTGGTTTAGTAGGTTTGGTTATTGGTAGAAGTTTGGTGCTGGTATGTTGGTGGGTCTTGGTATATGGGTGTAGGTCTTGATAGTTTATAATTCTTGGTTTGGGTTTGGTGTTCTTGACAGTTTGTGTAATAACAAAAATTGCTTCATAAATGAATTTAATAATTTTGAATTTATTTTGAGAATAAATTAAATTGGGAGGATTTAAATTAAACAAGGAAAAATTTAAATTTAAATAAATATTTTTTCATGATTATATAGATATAATACTCAATTGGACATAATGGGTTTGCTAGTGAAAAATAAATCACACATAAATAATTTTCGGGTGCGTGTCGTTTGAACATAATAAAAATTTCTAAGTAAAATAAAAATAATTGGAACACATTTTGGGAAGCGTTAAAGGCTCGTTTAGGTGTTTTAAACCTTTAGAAATGGTCCCATGGCATAGATATATAAGTTGGGAGGTTATTTGGCTAGTCTGGGTATGGATTCGGCTCCATTTGGGGTCCAAAAATGAGGTTTTAAGCCCTAGTCGGGATTAGCCTTAATTAGTGTTTAAATGGAGGTAAACCACTTCCCCTCTACTATTCAAAAAAGACCTAAACATAACTGTTAACGAGAGAGGAATGGAGAAGAACCAAATGAGGGGAAAATGACAAGGAATCAAGAAAGAATCAAAGGGGCTTTCTTCCACAAATTTCTAAGGCAGGAATTCTCTTGCTTAATTTAAGTTTTAATGTTTTTTTCCCGATGCATGATGATGATCCTTAGAATTTATGGAATTTAGGTTTTATATGGATAACTTGATGATGAATAAATGTTCTTAGCATGTAGAGGTATGAATTGAATTGAATTGATATTGATATTGGGCTTAATTCGTGTAATTAATGATCCTAACTGGACTAATTAAGTTGTAGGGACTCAACTATATAACTATGAAGTAGTGTAAACTTTTGGGAGTGGATTTCGAATGAAATATAGAAATTCTGTTTTGAAACAGAGAAACGGATCTGGGCTTCTTCCCATGTCGGAATCGATTCGGCCTTAGAGCGAATTGATTCGGCCTGATTATGAATCGATTCAGTCCTGGGGGCTGAGCAAGTTGAGTCTGGGGTTTGGTTAAGGGTATTTTTAGGAGTCCAAGCGAGTTGGTGGAACCATGTTTAGGTCAATAAAGAATTTATTAAAAATACAAATGTACCCACATTAAATTTGTAAAATTACAATTAAATAATTGGTTAAGTAATTACTCAATGGAGTGGAATTAATAATTCACTAGATGGTAATTATTAATAAATGAAAAAATTATGAATCTTATATGGGACTTCCCTATGGTAATTATGGAGTAGTTACCTATACATATTATATGAGATTATAATATGTACTTATATGTATTTATATGGACATACCATTGTTCGTGGACTGTCCTATCGGCTTAGGGGTTCGTGCGTTCGGACCGGACACCACACATCGCCATAGATGGGATTAACGATTGTGTAGGTCATATAGGTACTACATGGAGGCACCATCTACGAGAGGTAGGTGTTGACGCTGACCCAACTTTTGTCACTGCTGGGTATGGGCTATGAAAAGGTATCCTGCGTAGGGACCTCTCGCAACTTATGTGTGCTTTGTGATGTTCACTTAGATAAGAGATTCCTCCGGACTTGTTGATAGATTACAAACTAGGCACCAACGGTAGATGACTTTGTGTGTCAAATATATGAAGGACATATATTATATTACCCGGACTTATTATGAGATAAATTGAAATGTCTAATAAGGTTGACATAAACTACAACTCTGATCCTATAATGCATAATAGATGTTTATGTCATTTATATGAAACTTATGAGACTAGAATATTACGGGTATTGGCAATTAAATGTAGTCAGTACAATTAAGCGTTTAATTATTGAAAAATCCATTAGTATTAATTTGATACGTGGTCATAATTATTATTTCGGACTTATGGGGATGCGGATAATATCACACTTAGATGAGGGGTGAGGCGTTAATTGCATGTGAGTGACGAGGGGGAATATTCATTTTACATAAAATGTATTATTACATCTTAAATTTATTAAGTTAATTCTTGTACATGTAGGGCTCTGACCCAAATTTAAATTTTTCCCTCCTCCCCAGGTTGCTTCTAGACAGGTACAGTGGGACTATTGTTGTACC
Organism: Sambucus nigra; assembly: GCA_949130495.1. Taxonomy (NCBI): domain Eukaryota; kingdom Viridiplantae; phylum Streptophyta; class Magnoliopsida; order Dipsacales; family Adoxaceae; genus Sambucus; species Sambucus nigra. Next base: position 528,052,489 of record OX422209.1, read on the forward strand.
AGCCTAGCGATCTCTCGTACTTGTTAGCTTTTCAGATTATTGACTATAGCTTATGTGTTTTCCAGACATAGTTATTCATTTGAGACATTTTTATGGGCATAAGCCCGAGATTTATTTATTTACATTATGTTGGATTGTGTTAGTTACTTTTATGTCAGACTTATCATGCACTTTATATTGGTTTAGTTTTAGATACTTATTATGGAAATGTTGATTTAAAATTTAATTATCGGTCTTTAATATATCATTTATTTTAGGTTGGTGCTAAGAATGGTATTAATTGACTAACAAGCCCCATCTTCGGTGTATCATGCCTGACCAACCTTTACGTGAGAAAATGGGGGTTGTTATAGTTTGGGTTTAGTCATTAGCCTTTGTAATGGAAATAAGTGTTATTTTTTATGCTTTGTTGTATGTGTTTTGAATAAAATGTGCTTCTATGAAATAAATGTAATTTTGCATGTATCTCATTGATCTTTTAGGTGATCAAGGTGGACAGAGCGTGTCATTTCTTATCCATCGAGTTTAGTCACCATGGTGTCACTTCTTAACAAGATCTTATTTACTAGGTATGGAAGGATCTAATTTGTCTTTAACTTTTCTCGAAGGTACCCAATGGTCTCTATAATTTCTTTAAGAGTAAGGTCGCCTTCTTGCACACTGCATTCTCTAACTTTCTTGGTGAATGATTATGAAATGCGACAATGATACCGTTATACGTGGTACAATGATTTCACCCTCTTCTCATCCAAGAATGCCAACTCGTCATAGCATTTTTGGTTCCAACGAACTTCTCCCAGTTGGCTCTCAAGCATGACTCGCAAGGAAGGTATCTCTAGTTTAAAAGGCCGGACCACTTCTATATCGTAGATTAGGGAATACATGGTAGACTTAATGGGTGTTCTAAAAGACATGTTGTAACCCCAGAGGACGTATTGGATTTTTTCATCCCAATATATATAGCTTTCGACCGTCATGATGATGATGGATTTGAGTCTTGTATATGCGACTTCACTAAATCTATTGGTTTGAGATCTAAATGGTGAGGACTTTTGTCTCTAAATTCCATATTCCTCAATAAAATACTATGGTTTTAGCTTTGAAATTGAGACCATTATCTGATTCGAGCTCATGAGGGACACCATAGAGACAAATGATATTCTTTGGGATGAACTTTGACACTTTCTTAACATTAAGCATGGCGTATAACTCAACTTCGACCCATTTGTTGAAGTAATCAATAGCTACCAAAATAAATTCATGCCCATTAGATGTTGTGGGAGTTACTTTCCCAATGGCGTCGATTCCCCAAGTTGAAAAGTACACGACGAGGTCATATTGTATATCTTGTGGGGAGGTAAAGGTTGGACATTGTCGAATTGCTGACATTTGAGACACCTTTTAACACTATGGTAGTCCAATTGTATCCCTATCGAATGATATTATTGGTGAGCACGTGGTCATTCAAGTGGGGTTCTAATTCTCCAACGTGGATTTTTTAAATTATCTCTTTAATGTCAGCCCTTCTTATGCATTGCAAGTGGGTACCATTGAAATTTCTCTTAAATAGAGATTTGTCCCCAATGACGCATTAGGCTACGAGTTTCTGGAGAGTTATGCGATCTTTTTTATAAGATCCTTAAGGCCATTTACCATACTTGAGGAGGGATAAAATATTATAATACCATAGTCCCATCTTGTCTGAATATTCTTCGATTAGAGCTCTATGTGGTAGTAATGGTTTTCCTTGGAATACTTTTAAACATGTGAGGGGCAATCATTATTCCATTGGGTATGTTAACCACAAGGCTTAGTGTTGCAAATGCATCAGTAAAGCTATTTCTTGAATAGGAGAGATAATGGAAAGAAACATCTTTAAATTTTTAGGTGACCTCTTCGACATGAGCATGTATGTGTAAAAGATTTTTGTCTCTAACTTTATATTTCTTTTGGACCTATCCTATTATGAGAGTCGAATCTCTATAGAGGTCGAGGTATTGGTTTCCCTTTTTTAAGAGAAACTTTGAGACCAATGTTACACGCCTGGTACTCTATTATTTTGTTAGTGTAGGGGAAGCCTAATTTGATGACGATGGGAGTATGTCAATTATCGGGGCGATCAAGAGTGTCCTAATGCGTTATTTTTTCTTATTGGAAACTCAATCAAAGAATATTTGCCATCAAAGTTCTTCAGGAGTAGTGCGGCGAATATCTTCATCAGGAAATTTTGAGATCCGCATGTTAGCTTCTTCCACATGTTGATCACTAAGGTAATTGGAAATGGATCTTCCTTTAATGGTCATTTTCATGTCATGGACAACATAAAACTTTTCTATTAAAAGAAAACATTGGGGCATGTGGCTCAATAAACTGAGTTTCTCCAGGATATATTTCATAGGATCCATTGGGGTTACAAGTTAGATGGGGAATGCAAGCATGTAGCGTCAAAGTTTTTAGGTGGCCCACACTTATTACAATGTAGTGTAATTTACTTTATATCATTCCATCTTTCGATTGACATAATAAATGACTCTCCTTTTTTATGACTTTTTGATGTATTGGGCTAGCATAGCCCAACAGTAGTATCGGTGACAATTAGATTTAGGAGGAGAATGTAGTTAGGGTTGTGGTGGGATGAGAAATAATGGTTGGGTAAGGTACCATTTGATTTTATCAAAGGCCTCTTGACACAACACATTCAAAGGCCTCTTGACACGACACATTCAACACCTTGGTTGAATCCTTTTAGAGGAGCTTAAAGATAGGTTTATGGATTGAAGTGAGCTCGTTGATGTATCTAAGCTTACCTAAGAAACTTCCTACTTCTTTATCTGTTCGATATAGTGACATGTCAAGGATGAAAATGTAACCATTTTTATTTCATATTATCTAGCTACATTCCATGTCACAGAATTTGAGTTGTGTGTCATTCAAGCCAAAAATATTGAATCGTGGTAAGAAGTTGTGTAAAGAGTAAGTCTAGTTCATTAGACGCCTTTAAGATTTGACTTTAAAGATCTATATGGTATCTTTACTTCATAAGATTTTTGCTGCTGAGCTTTGAAGAGGTATCATTTTCCAGTTATGTGATTGCACATCAATTCCTATGCACATACACGTTTTTAATTAAATTGTCTTTATGGACACAACAAATGTTTTCGATAATTGATATGTAATGTGTATACTTTAGGGGGAAGGACCAAATGTTTTCCAAAGTTCTTTTGTTTAATGTGTTTATCAAAACTACCTTCAATCGTTCTCATGGTCCCATAAGGAACCTGTACACACGTCTTTGCATGTTTTAACATATTTTGAGTACTAGCTAAAATTTTATATATGGGACCACATTTTAATCATGTTTCTTAAACACTTCCTTAAGCTATGTGCATGGTGCTAATTTACACTCGTGCACACGACAGATTAATTTTTTAAAATCCTTATAAATAGGTCGTTATCCCACAATTATCAAAATATATTAGTTCCTCTTTAATTTTTTGCATCTTAGAGAGTATTTTTGAGGTTGAGAGATTTTGTAGTTTCTCTCTATTTTCAAATTCAATTGAAACTCCAAATTTGAGTGGAAACCTAGATTTATACTTGATTTGTAAACTGGGAGGAATTGAGAATGATTTGAATCAAATCTATATATCTTAGATTCAATCTAAACCATTTGAAATATGAATTGTTAGTTTACATTCCAAGATCTAAAAAATACGTATCTGGAGCTATTTAAGATTTCAAGGCATGATGCATGTGACAATCCGTATATAATTGAGCCAATTTGTAGTATTGACTTAATTCCGGACAAAACTAATTGAGTCATAGTATAGATATTTGTGGTATCCTTCCAAGGCTTTGGCGTTTGAAGTTCAAGTCAAAGACGTAGAGACCAAGTATATAGTGAAGATTTCATCCTTACCGGTTTCGCGCCATGTGTTTCACGTCATCAACATTTGGATTCCAAGGTCTCTAAAGGTATGAATGCATTTAATATATATATATATAGACTTTTATAGGTGACCTTTCATAAACTTTTGTCATAATGATTTTTTATTTTTCTTGAGAAATCATTTTAAAACTTCACATAAAAGTTTCTGGGCTGAAAAAGCAATTTTTGGATATTCGGAAAAGACGTTCGAACGAAATTTTTCTCATTCAAATGAGGTTGTTCGAACGAACTTCAACCGAGATTCTAACAAACTTTTGCCAAATATTTTTCTTTTATCGTTAGATAAGTCGTTAGAACGACGTTGTTTGAACGTGATTATCTAACGAGATTTATGCCTAGTTCAACTCTGAAATCTCGTTTGAACAATGTCGTTCGAATGACATTGTAGCTTTCTGGCAATTTTTTGGCAATTCGTTTTAAAACTTACCACTACACCCACTTTCTTTTTACCTATTTTAAGAAGTACGGGAACTCAGTTTTTGGCAGAACTTTTGAGAGTTTTTTAAGGCTTGGAGATCAAAAGTTCTTCCTTCAAAAGTTCTTTTTGTGTTCATCATTCTTAATGATTTATTTTTCAAAGAACACAAAGTTTACACCTGAAAAAGTTGGCGCTTGCGTTCAATTAAGAAATAATATAATAAATACCATTTTTAACCCAAATTAACCCTAAGCATGCAAATAGGTGTGATTGAAACAATATGAAATCATGCACAAGTTATTCAACACACAAAGTTTAAGGAAAAATCCCCTACAGGGGCAAAACCATTTGTATATTCACTATAATTTGTAAAAGACGGTTTACAATCGGATTACAATGAAATACAGATTTTTGACTAAGAATTACCCTCGGGTATCGGATTCTGTAGTCGCGGCTGGAATATCCCTTTCCAGTAGGGCTGCAATGAAGAGGAAGAAGCGGTCCACTTCACAAGGGTTGAACAACAGCAATGGTGTTCTTGGGTTACCAAAAGTGACTCACAAATGTATAGAATTTGTGTGAATCAAGGGTATGAATCAATGGACTCAAATACCATGAAGACTTAAGAGTTATGGAACTCAGAAAATCGTGTGTAAGTCTTATCAAAAACAACCTCTGATCGTGGATTAAATAAGGAACTGTTTGCCCTAGAAAATCTGACCACGATCTGGCAGAGTTTATCCTCGTCGGATCGGTCCGGTCCTTTAGTCGGATCGGTCTGGTGATCTCGGATCGGTTCTTTTTCTAAAACCGGATCCATATGGTTGGCATCGGATCGGTCCGGTCCTTTAGGCTTCATCGGTTCGCTATGGATCCGGTGGCTACTGGAGTCTGACAAAGCGGATCGGTCCGGTAGTTGGTCGGATCGGTTCGATAAGCCGGATCGGTTCTTTTATCTGAACCGGATCGGTCCGTCCAGGTCTGATTCCCAAATTCCTTCTTTCTCTTGATCTTCGAATTCTGTTTGATGATGATGTTAAACTTTGAATTTCTGCAACGGTGTTACGGCTTATGACATACACGAGTAACTTGGACAAAATTGTCCTTACAAATCTCCCCCTATGTCTATGCCGGTACATACATAAAAACAAACATCCTAATTATCAAGTAAAAGAATATGCCTATACAAATCTACCCTTCCATGAACCCAAAACTTGAAACAGTACAAGTGAATAAGACTGCATCGTTTGTTCTTCAAATTTTCAGGAATCTCAACGCTTTTCTCATCAGGGTGTGAAACATGGGATTATCAACAGATGTACCTACACACATGAGACAAAGCAAATACCAAGTGACGTATCGAGTTTGAAATGAGATAAACATAAGCATATATATCAATTTAAGATTCAAACCCCTCCCCCATAATCAGATAATTCATTTTCCCCCATAATCAGATAATTCATTCTCCCCCTTTTTATGATGTCCCCAAATAGACAAAATGAGAGAAATGAAATAAACAAGCAAAACTGGGGAGTCACAAGGCAAATATCACACCATGAATGAACATAAAAACAACCAAGTCGATGATAGCGTAAAAGAATGGGTGTGAACAAAATTCGATAGGAAAATCAATGCATACAAACATGATATATGTGCACGATGAATATTGGATATTCCTAACGAATGAACTCAAATGCTTCCTTTGGTGTAAAAGATTGGAAATATAAGACATTGACTATATCAAATCTACAAATAAAAACTCAAAGTGATTTCTACACCAATAACGTCCAAAATGATTTTCATGCTTTTTCAGGACTTTCAAGGAAGTGCAAACCCGTTTTTCAATCTCTAACCAAACTCCCTCAGATTTAGATTTTGAATAGAGGTATACTAAATTCTCAAACTTTGGAGAATTGATGGTGAAACCTAAATGGCCCATATTTGGCATGAATTGCTTTTTATTGCCTTATTAATTTTTTCGAGCTCTTTTAACCTCTTAGGACCTCGAATATTAAAATTCCTCCATTTTTTAGGTCCTTTGTAACGGTGGCTTTTGGGCAAAGGATAAGAATCAACTTTTGCAGCCCCTCCCCGTTATGCAAATAATCACACAGTCTCACCAAAACGGTTTTAACATGCAATCCAATCTTGTCAAGTTTTATCGCATTTTATACATTGTATAGACATGATTGAGATGGAAACACTCAAGCCAACATGAGATTGACAAGTGCAACAATCAAATATAGCCGTGCATGTGTGCAATAAAGGATATAGGAGTCAAGCATGTAGGAAATATCACTAATTACATCTCAAGGACTCCAATCAATGTTAAGCAAATGGATGAAATGATGTAGCCTCTCAAATCTCTATCAAACAGTCACATGGATATATGGAATGAAGTTGTGACTTGGCTATCTTAAATGCTCATCCATAAATGGCAAATCTCTTTTTGGTCTTTTTCAAAAAATTTATCAAAATAAACTCTTTTTGTATTTTTCTAAAAATTTTCTAAAAAAATCTTTTTGTATTTTTTTTTTAAAAGAAATATACCAAGCAACAAGAATAACACAAAGCTGTACAACAAAGCTATGGTACATATAAAACAGACTAGCAATAGGAAGCATATGATATGAACAAGAAGAAGCATTCTATTCTAGACATAGACCAACCCCTCAGTCAACTGTTCAAATACCCAAAGACTTCCTAAGACTCTCAAATCTAAGGGCATCTAAAGGTTTCGTGAAAATATCGGCTAACTGATGGTCGGTAGGAACAAAACTCAGGGTTACGACCTTCTCCTCAACTAACTGACGTATAAAGTGCTCGCGTAACCTGATATGCTTTGTGCGCGAATGTTGGACAGGATTACGGGATATGTGTATCGCGCTCGTGTTATCACAGGAAATGGTCATGGTTTCCTGTGAAATCCCATAATCCTCCAACATTTGCTTCATCCACATGAGTTGCGTGCAACAACTCCCGGCGGCGATGTACTCAGCCTCCGCAGTGGACAAAGAGATGGAGTTTTGCTTCTTGCTCAACCAAGAGACAAGAGAAGAACCAAAGTAGAAACACCCACCCGAAGTGCTCTTACATCCATCTACGTTCCCGGCCCAATCGGCATCCGAATAGGCGGACAAACGGTCATCGGTATCAAAGGAATACCAAATACCGTATGAGAGAGTCCCACTCACGTATTTGATAATACGTTTTAGAGCGAGTAAGTGTGACTCTTTAGGAGACGCCTGATAACGCGCACATACTCCAACACTAAAGGCAATGTCAGGATGACTAGCAGTCAAGTAGAGAAGACTGCCTATCATACTCCGATACAAGGTTTGCTCTACGTCCTTGCCTGAAGTGTCCTTACTAAGCTTGGTAGTGGTACTCATAGGTATACGTGCATGCTTAGCAGAGTCTAAACTAAATTTCTTCACTAGGTCTCAAGCATACTTGGATTGAGAGATGAACATCCCATCCTCTAGCTGACGAACCTGGAGACCAAGGAAGAATGTGAGCTCACCAACCATGCTCATCTTAAACTCACTTTTCATCTCCTCCTCAAAGTGGTGAGCATGCTGGGAGTATGTGGACCCAAAGACTATGTCGTCCACATAGACCTGGGCAACCAAAATAGCACCGTCATCTCTCCTGACGAGCAACGTCATATCTACTCCCCCTCTCTTGAAGCCACGAGCTAAGAGATAAGAAGTAAGCCTCTCGTACCAAGCACGGGGTGCTTGCTTCAAACCATACAAGGCTTTCCTCAGATAGTAGACGTGCTCAGGGTGCTGAGGGTCTTCAAACCCTTTTGGTTGTTCCACATAAACCTCTTCCTGTAGAATGCCATTCAGAAAGGCACTCTTGACATCCATCTGATATACCTTGAAGTGCAGATGACATGCGATGGTGAGCAGAAGACGAACGGACTCAAGCCTCGCAACAGGAGCAAATGTCTCCCCAAAGTCTACACCCTCCATCTGTGTGTAGCCTTGAGCGACCAAGCTAGCCTTATTTCTGGTTATGGTACCATTTTCATCCATTTTATTCTTGAAAATCCACCGGGTACCAATAACATTAGTATCACTAGGTCGGGGGACAAGTTCCCAGACATTGTTCTTCTTAAACTGAAGCAACTCATCCTGCATAACAGATATCCAGTGTTCATCTTTGAGTGCTTCTTTGTGGTTCTTGGGCTCGACTTTGGACGTGTAGCAAAGATGGCTAAAAACGTTCTCTAGCTGAGCACGAGTCTTGACCCCTAGAGAGGGATCTCCAACAATGGCAGAAGGGTCATGACTCTTGCGAACCCAAGCAGGTGTGTCCCCTTACACAGGAATAGGGTCCACAGAGTGTGGGAGAGGAACAGGAAAATCACTGTCAGAACAATCCTCATCCTCACACTGAAGTTTGGGATCAATGACCGTCAGGGGTTCATCATCTTGCACGGTGACGTTTATTGATTCCATAACCTTAGAGCTCTTCAGGTTAAGAACCCGGTATGATCTACTATTCGATGAATATCCTAGGAATATTCTCTCGTCGCTTTGGGAGTCGAACTTTCCTAATTGCTCTCTATCCCGTAGGATGTAGCATTTACTCCCAAAAACACGGAAATATGCCAGGTTGGGCTTCTGGCCAGTCCACAACTCATATGGAGTCTGAAGTGTGTGTGGACGCAGATACACCCTATTCACCGTGTGGCATGCAGTAGACACTGCCTCTGCCCAAAATCTCCTAGAGACTTTACGACCTAGAAGCATAGATCTAGCCATCTCTTGGATCGTTCTATTCTTTATCTCAACAATCCCATTTTGCTGAGTAGTTTTCACAGCAGAAAACTCATGTTTGATCCCGAGGCTATCACAGTAAAGATCTATCTTTACTTCTGTGAATTCAGTGCCGTTGTCACTACGTATTCTGTTAATAGTGACACCGTGTTGATTTTGCAGGACACGACACTTGGTCGTTAAAAATTCTACAGCATCGGATTTCTCTCTCAGAAAACCTACAATGGAGTACCTGGAGAAATCGTCCACCATCACGAGAATGTATCTCTTACCACCTAGACTCTCCGTGCGAGTAGGACTCATAAGATCCATGTGAATCAACTCAAGAACACGGGAAGTGGTAATGGAATTCAACTTCCTATGAGGGCTACGGATTTGTTTTCCCAACTGACAGGGTCCATAAATCATGGAAGTTGGCTTTGCAAGTGATGGTAAGCCACGTACTAGGTCCTTTTTAACTAAACGAGATAAGTCTCTAACGTTCACGTGACCTAGACGTTGGTGCCACAGATCCATAGGAGTGATCGTGGCGTTGTTGCAAACAAGTGAGGATGTGGGCTCAGTCCTATAGCAGTTATCCTCTGTCCTCACCCCTTGCACTAAAAGTTTACCGGCTTGATTATAGACCTTACAAGCTTCCCGGTCAAACTTTACTGCAAAGTCATCGTCGCACAGCTGGCTGATGCTAAGAAGGTTTTCTTTCAAACCTTTGACGTACAACACGTTCTCTAGCTTTGGAAATCCTGGTAACTCTATTGTACCTCGTCCAACTATGCTAGATTTGCTACCATCTCCAAAGGTGACTCTCCCATCATTATAATCCTCAAGATGGGTAAAATATGAGGCATAACCTGTCATGTGTCTGGAGCATCCACTGTCAAAATACCACTGAGAGGTATTATGTGCTTTGAGAGCAACATGAACAACAAGGGCCTTTTTCTCTTTCTTAGGAACCCAAGAATAGGTACATTTTTGTATTCCCTTGTTGTTATTGGTTTTAGCCGGAATACGGGGCGCATTCATTGATGGTAAGGTCATCCGTCGGAATTCCTCCATCAAACTCTGAGATGTGGCGGCTAGAAACTCAACACGCTCTCTCAGACTGGCAAACTCATCAGTCTGATGCGGTGGAGCAAACGTACGTCGTGTCCGACCCAACTTATAACAATCATCCCTAAGGTTTCCATTTCTTTTGCAATGGGAGCAAAAGGGCACAGTATTAGGAGGACCTTGGTTTGCTTTTCTTGGTCGAACTCTCCTTCTTGGTTTTTTATGACGGCCATAAGGAGTCGTAGTAAACTCAGGAATTGGTCCGGGTGCAATTTGGGATGTGGAGGCACCATCAAAACCTATTCCTTTCCTGTCACCAAAACCTAAAGCGGGACCGAGGAGCATCTTTCTCATCTTTCCAGATCTGTCCTCGATTTGTACCTTGACTTTCCTAGCTCTCTCAAGGTCATGAGTAAGCTGGGCAACAAGGGCTTCAAGTTTCTTCCTAGTCTCCAGGGAGGAATGGAGCTTACTCGTAAGACTAGCCACTTATTTAGTCAAGTCCGCTTTCTCTTTCTCAAAACTGCTATCTCTCTCTCTTTAAGCAAATTCTCTTTACTAACCCAGGCAGACTCTCTCTCTCTCATGGCGGTGCAGGTGGAGGACTCTCTCTCTCTCATTTCTCCTAACTCCTCTTCTAACGCGGTGATCCTAAGCACTAGGGCTTTGTTACGCTTTTTAGTTTTAAATGATTCATTATACAACTCAGCGTACGCGCGTTGAAGGTTACTTTCGTCCTCACTACCTTCCTCCTCTCCCTCACTCTCTTCGCTCTCGCTGTCGAGGTGTCCCTGTGAAGTATCATCCTCATCGTCGTGAGATGCAGTAGGAGTACTCACATGACTAGCCATGAACGTAGTGAAGTTACGCTCATGCAGTGACTCATCTCCCGAGTCCACCGACTCGACCTCACTGTCATCACTAAGGGTAGCATTTAGGACAGCTTTACCCTTTTCCCTATTCAGACGAGTGGCACACTCAAACGCTCTGTGTCCCTTTCTGTCGCACTCAAAACACCTATCACTGTCTTTAGGGGGTTCTTTGAAATCTTTCTTTTCAAACTTATTTTTCTGAAAATTCTTTTTATCTTTGAAATTCCCATTTTTCTTAAATTTCATAATTTTCTTGAAGTTTTTAGCAAATAAGGCCAAATCATCTATGTCAAACTCACATTCAGAATCAGACGTTTCTATCTTTCTAGATGACTCGACTCTCTTTCTTGCCGACCCTTCACTTTTTCTCTCTTGGGTTTTAAGGGCAATTCCCTTATCTTTTGGCTTGGCAGATTTAGGAAACATGTCTATTTCATAAGTTTGTAAATCTCCTACCAGTTCTTCCAATTTTAGAGTATTTAAATTACCCAAGGAATTTAGCACAGTGACTTTAGGTATAAAACGCTTAGGAAGGGAATGAAGAATCTTTTTAACAACTCTAGCATTTGGAATATGTTCACCAAGATTATAGCTAGTATTAACAATGTCAGAAAGCCTAGCATAAAATTCATCAAAACATTCATTTTCATGCATGGTGATGGTTTCAAATTGAGTTGTTAAATTTTGTAGTTTTGACACTTTAACAGCATTTGTTCCTTCATGGGTGAGTTGCAAAATATCCCATGCTTCTTTTGACGTGGTGCACGTCATTATGCGTTTGAACTCATCAGGTGTGACAGACCCAGAAATAGCACTTAGACCCTTAGAATTAAAAGATGACCATTTAAATTCTTCATCAGACCAAGTAATGTCAGGTTTCAAGTTGGTCATATTATCAACAGTCACGGTGGGAGGAGTCCATCCTCGTTCAACCAAAATCCAGACACGTTCATCAATGGCTTTTAAAGCCGACCTCATACGGGCTTTCCAATAAGCATAATTTGACCCGTTAAAAATAGGCATTTTATAATATGATTTCTCCATTTGAACACGCTCTTTTCAAAAATCAATTTATTTCAAAAATTGATATCTTTAGAAAAATTTTGCGGAAGAAAGGAATACGCAATAGAATGGCGTAACCTGCTCTGATACCAATTTGAAAAAGTTGGCGCTTGCGTTCAATTAAGAAATAATATAATAAATACCATTTTTAACCCAAATTAACCCTAAGCATGCAAATAGGTGTGATTGAAACAATATGAAATCATGCACAAGTTATTCAACACACAAAGTTTAAGGAAAAATCCCCCACAGGGGCAAAACCAAGTGTATATTCACTATAATTTGTAAAAGACAGTTTACAATGGGATTACAATGAAATACAGATTTTTGACTAAGAATTACCCTCGGGTATCGGATTCTGTAGTCGCGGCTGGAATATCCCTTTCCAGTAGGGCTGCAATGAAGAGGAAGAAGCGGTCCACTTCACAAGGGTTGAACAACAGCAATGGTGTTCTTGGGTTACCAAAAGTGACTCACAAATGTATGGAATTTGTGTGAATCAAGGGTATGAATCAATGGACTCAAATACCATGAAGACTTAAAAGTTATGGAACTCAGAAAATCGTGTGTAAGTCTTATAAAAAACAACCTCTGATCGTGGATTAAATAAGGAACTGTTTGCCCTAGAAAATCTGACCACGATCTGGCAGAGTTTATCCTCGTCGGATCGGTCCGGTCCTTTAGTCGGATCGGTCCAGTGATCTCGGATCGGTTCTTTTTCTGAAACCGGATCCATCTGGTTGGCATCGGATCGGTCCGGTCCTTTAGGCTTCATCGGTTCGCTATGGATCCGGTGGCTACTGGAGTCTGACAAAGCGGATCGGTCCGGTAGTTGGTCGGATCGGTCCGATAAGCCGGATCGGTTCTTTTATCTGAACCGGATCGGTCCGGCCAGGTCTGATTCCCAAATTCCTTCTTTCTCTTGATCTTCAGATTCTGTTTGATGATGATGTGAAACTTTGAATTTCTGCAACGGTGTTACGGCTTATGACATACACGAGTAACATGGACAAAATTGTCCTTACAACACCCATGTGATTGTTTGATCCAAGTTCATATATATATATATATATTTGAGATCACCATATTGGTAGCAGGTTATTTTTCTCATCCCATAAAAGAGAAGTTTCCAAAGGAGGACTCCGTGTTTGAAGATTTGCGGTACTCATACGGTGGAAAGGCCATCGTGTGTTTGACGGTAGCTGAGCCCCATCGGTGGATTTTGAGACTGTAGTGAATTTTAGAGTTATCTACTAGGCGGAGGTTGAAGAGAGAAGGATCATCAAGACTTGAAGTCTAGTTGTTGTTGTAAGTTCTCTTGTAGTGTCTTTGTAAAAATACCGTACTTAGTGGATTTGTAGGCTGGGCCATCCGAGATTTTTTTCGTTTTGGGTTTTCCTCGTACATTGTTGCGTATTGTGATTGTGATTTATTTTATCTTGCAAAAATTCACTTAAATGCATGTGTAGGTTTATAAAGATAAAAATTGTTTTAATCTCAACTTTAGTTTAATTTGGTGCTAATTAGGTTTTGGGTAATTTTATCTTAATTCACGTCAAGAAATTTAATTGGAAAATATTCATGCTTGTTTATATGGCATATGAAGAACTTGAATTGGGTTTAGTTAATTTTTGTTTGAAAGAAAATTAAATATCTGTTTAGTTGTGTTTAATTTTAATTTTGTGGAAATTAAAATTTGAGAACTTTAATCATTATATTTGAAAGAAATTTATAAGTTTGATATATTGAGTGAACCATCTCTTTATTTGGAATTTTTTAAATTCGGGTATTTCACCCTAACAATTACGATATCTTATATGATATGGATAATGTTTTATTAATATATATAATGTTAGGTTATTATATTTGGTCTAATCCTACCTTCAAAAATCACGAAATATCAAATTGGCTACAAACATGAAATTTTAAAGTTTTCAGTAGGAGTGTTCATGTTAGAGACTAGTTTTGATCCTTATAATATAATAATTGACTTAAGGTGAAAGCTAGATAGTTGTAGATATATGAGTTATATTTGTAACACCACAAACATCGTATCTAACAGAGGTCCGAGTTAGAAGTTAGACTAAAATTACGAACCAAGGGCAAATCTATCCATCATCTTAAGTGGTTTTCCGTCCTTTAGTACCCCAAATGTTACGTTTTGAGTGGTTATAGTGGGTGGAAACCTTAGGTCGACTTTGGTATCTAATATCCTCCTTTATTATGCACTTTTTACACACATTTCAGCCATAAGAAAATTTTGCTTTGAACAGAGAGAGTTGTGAAGCTTAGGAAGAAAAGTGTGAGGAGAAAATTAGGAAAAATTCCATAAAAATCACATAAGAGTTCCTAAGGTAATTCTATCTATAAGTATTATTTTTTTGTATTATAGATTTTAATAATAGAAATCATCAATTGTTTACTAAATGTTAATGCATTGGTGTATATGTATGGATAGATACAAGTTTATATAAAGTCGAATGTGCAAACCCTTTATATTTCTTTGTTTAGTAACCTTGTGTATTCAAACTTCTATATAATTTTGTATACTTACCGGACTTGAGAAATTCTAATTACAGATGAAATTAAACTTCCGAAAATTATAATTAAACTCCTTGTGGTTAGACCTTGGTGATGGTTGTAATTTGGTACATAGTTGATATTTGCGTAATTCGCTTGAATATGCTTTGAGTTTTATAAAGCTTTTGACATCGCAAATAAACTATGAAAATTATGAAACTTTAATTTTGTATTATTCAATATTTTTACTTAAAATGGGTCGAAAATCATAGAAAGTTATGATGTATAAATATCATGAAAATTCTGGGAAGTTGATTGAACAATAGTGGAGCTTGTAGGATAGATTTAAAATGTTGTAAAGGAATGGGCATATCTTGCTCTAGGAAACTTAAAATGATGTGACGTATTGGAAACCTAATATGATAAGGATATGGGTTATGATTTGGATATGTTAAATATCTTAATATGAATTTAGATGGAAATTCATTTATGATAAATGATTTGAAAGGGATCATAGGATGCTTATGAATGGGGTTACATTTAAGTTATTCTTTGAATTATTAATATTCTTATGATTATACTAATATCGTGAGAATGATAGGAAGAAAAGGAGAAACGGTCGAGTCAGTGCCTGACAAAGGCAAAGGACAATCTCATTAAGTTGTCAATATGAGTGTACTTATGATTGTTTCTTATATATAGATACAAGAATTATATGTGGATATTAATATAATTCTACGAGAAGATTGATTTGAATACTTCGTTATTTAAGATTTTTTTAGATATTCAAATATCCCTGTATTGGTTGGGTCTTATGATCCAGTATTGGAATTGAATAAAGATCCAATGATTTGATTTGTCTTATGATAATGATTTGTTGCAACTTTTGTTCTAAGATTTGTTATTGCCATAATGGGCAGGAATTTTTGGACTTTATATCCAAAGATTTGATATAAGAATGCTATTCGATTATAGGGAAGGAGTAACTTACTAAGATTTATAGCTTAATGTTTTTATTTTAACATTTTTAAGGTTTGTATACTGTCAGTTAGGACATCATATGATTAGTGATTATGAGAGTCGCACTGTTAGAGAGAGTTAGAGTTTATATATGGGGATTTTGCTATTGTCAAACTAATGGTTTTACTACACTCCAACATTGTACATAGAGTGGTTTAATTTGATAGTGGTATTAATTAATCATTGTATTGTAGGTTTGCTTAATTATAACTCTGATGTTAATTGTGTTTTGCTATAAAAAGCATGTTTAAGTTCATTGGATACATTGTACATGATAATTACGAAATGAATTATATTTCACTTGGTTGGATATTATGATTTAATTTCAACAAAAATGATTTGTATGGATTTGGGTTTGGGGTGTGACAATCAATGGTATTAGAGAGTCCACGCTATTAATTCTGGACGTGTGTGACGGTTAGATGAGAGTTATTGGTTTGATTTAATATTACTGAATTGTTTATGTACTAAACCAATGGTTTAGTATAAACTATGTAAAAACTTTGTGGAATTAATGATAATTACATATAGAATCTGGGGACGAACAACATATAGAAGAGCTAGTAGCTTCTCATATAGATGAGGATACTAAAATCGTGCAAAGTGTTACAGGAAGGGATAGAGAGCATATGCAACCTGCAGAGATGAAAATAATGACACAAACAATGACGAGGATGGTAGAATAACAGGGAAGAAATATGTCATTAATGGCAGAACATCAGACTAGATATCTGGAATCAAAGACTGTAGCCAGAATTGAGAAATAGATAAAAAAGGAGATTAAAGATACCATACATGAAAAGCTTTAAAGTTGAATTCTTCAGAACATTCAGGATCAGTTGAACCTTTAGAAGCTGAGATGTGGGTTTGATATCTGGAGATTACTTTTGCAGTGTTGAAAGTTCTAGATAACTAGAAGGTGAATTAGGTTGTGTTTTGGCTGAAAGGAGAGGCCAAGTATTGGTGGGAATCCAAAAAACACTTGGTTTCCAAAAATGAAAGGTACAGTGTTATTACTTGGGCTGAGTTTGTTAAATCTTTGTACTTTAAGTATTTTTCTAAAGTTTATAGGAAGGAAAAAGTGAAGGCATTTTTAAATTTAACCCAAGGAAAAATGTCTTTGAGGGAGTATGAGGCTAAATTTACACCTTTGTCTAGATTTTCTCCTAAGTATGTGGAGGATGAGTAAGAAAAATATAGCAAGTTCCAAGAGGGACTGAGTTAAAAGATTCTTCTTTTTTGGTGAACAAAGACATGATAGCAGAAAGGCTAATGAACCAAGGGGTGTCAGGTAGAGAGAGTTTTAAGAAAAGTAAATTTGACTCATCTTAGTCTAAAGGAGGTAAGGGTGGAATTACTAATGTGGAACCTCAGAAATTTCAGAGAGGTGGTGTAGATAGTGATAGAGACCAGGGGGGATTTAGTAGAGATACCAGGGGTGGATAATTTTCTAGTCTAGATAGGAGGTTGGGAAGATGTGAGGCCCTAGTGGGAGTTGTTACACGTTTATTTTGTAAAGAGGAAGGGCATTATAAATCTGAGTGTTCTAAGATTAAAGGACTATAATTCTACCATTCTCACCAAGTGGGGCATGTTAAGAATAATTGTTCGCAGTTGGCAGAGATTCCAATAGCACCTAGTAAAGCAACAAGCAGGGGATTATCTTCGGGCAGTGGAGTGAAAGGTTGGGGCAAGGGACAAGATAGTGGATGCAGGCCAAGTGGACGAGTCTTTACAATGAAATAGGCTCAGGTTACTTCAGATGTGGTGACACGTACACTTTCTATTATTGATAGAAGTGATTATATTTTGATTGATCCCGGTTCCACACATTATTTTGTATCCTATGATTTTGCAATATATCTGAGTAGGCCATGTACTCGTTTATATGTGGGTCTGGGTATTTATATATGCCTATGGAAGGTTGTAGCTGAATATGTTTGCCATGATTTTGTTTTGATAGTGGGGGTTAGAGATACAGTTATAGGCTTACTTCCATTGAATGTATCTGATTTTGGCATAATACTCGGAATGGATTGGCTATTTAAATATCTTACATTTATGGATTATTTTTATAAAGACGTTATTTTTAATTTTCCTGGTGAATTTGAATTTAAATTTATGGGGGAAAGAATTTTTCTTCCTAATTGCATTATTTTTGCTATTCAGATGTGGAAATTATTGAGTAAGGGTTGTGAGGGTTTTATTGCATATGTCCTTGACACTAAGAAGGGGGATTTACAATTATTTGATGTTCCTATTGTAGGATATTTTCTAGAAGTGTCTCCTAGTGAGTTTCTTGGGTTACCTCCAGAGAGAGAAATTGAATTTAGTATTGAATTAGCACCGGGGACAACCTATATTTCTATGGAACCATATATAATGGTACTTGTTCAGTTGAAAAACTCAAGATTCAGTTGCAGGATTTACTTGATTGGGGGTTCATACATCCTAGTGTATCTCCATGGGGTGCACCGTTCTTATTTATGAAAAAAGATAGTACTATGTGTTTGTGTATTGATTATAGGCAACTGAACAAAACTACAATTAAGAATAGGTACCCTTTATCTCATATAGATGATTTGTTTGATCAGTTGCAGGGTGCTAAAGTGTTTTCAAAGATAGACTTGTGATTAGGTTATCATCAGTTGAGGGTGAAGGAGAGTGATATTTCTAAAACTACTTTTCATACTCGGTACGGTCATTTTGAGTTTGTTATGATGCCTTTTGGAGTGACTAACGATCCAATTGTATTTTTGGATCTTATGAATCGGGTACTATATCATTTTGTTGATTCATTCGTGATAGTTTTTATTGATGATATTCTGATTTATTCACATGATATGGTTGAACATGAAAAGCGTCTCAAAACTATTTTGAATGTGTTGAAAGATAGGCAATTGTATGCTAGGTTTAGCAAATATGAATTTTAGTTATCACAAGTTGTATTTTTAGGCCATGTTATTTCTGGGGATGGTATATGTGTTGATCCAAAGAAAGTAGAAGCTATTATAAAATGGTAGATACCCAATAATGTGACTAAGGTGAGGAGTTTTCTGGGTTTGGATGGGTATTATAGGAGATTTATTAACGGGTTTTCTTCTATTGCCTTTCCAATAACTAATTTAGCCCGGAAGGATGTAAAGTTTGAATGGAATTCTGATTGTGAAAATAGTTTTGAAGAATTTAAAAAGAGGTTAATAATTGGACCTGTTCTTACTATTCCACATGGTGGAGATGGTTTTGTCATCTATACCGACGCTTCACACCAAGGGTTTGGTTGGGTTGTGTTTTTAGTCAGCATGGTAAGGTTATTGCTTATGCTTCTAGGTAGTTGCATACACATGAACATAATTATCCTACACATGATTTGGAACTTGCTGCTTTTGTGTTTGCTTTGAAATTACGACGTCATTATTTATATGGTTAGGTATGTGAAATTTTTACTAACCATCAAAGCCTTAAGTATTTATATACTTAGAGGGAGTTGAATTTGGGGAAAATACGGTGGATAGAGTTAATTAAAGATTATGAGTGTAAAATTCACTACCTTCCAAGGAAGGCGAATATAGTGGCAGATGCTTTGAGTAGAAAGACTTCGAGTAGGTTATCTTGTATTCAGTGAGCTAGAGTTTATCACATTATGGAGTTGTGTTGATGGTAATGGAATTGCAAATAGCAGTTGGGGACAGATTATTTACTCATGTAAGGGCAAGGCCTTCGTTAGCTATCCATATGCGTGATTTGTAAAGTCGGGATCCATTTCTTGAAAAGAAACGACGAGATGTCAGAGATGGTAAGTTCGGTGATTTTTGTATTGTTAATGATGACACGTTATTGTATAAACATAGATTTTGTGTACTTAATGTGGATGAATTAAAAGCGAAAATTTTAGATGAGGCTCATAATTCCATTTATACTCTTCATTTTGGTAGCGCTAAAACGTACATAGATTTGAAAGAGCATTATTGGTGGAATAATATGAAGATGGAAATAACTTATTTTTTTTCTAGATGCCTTATATGTTAGCAAATGAAAGTGGAGCATCATAAACCTGGGGTTTTTCTTTAACCATTTCCAATTCCGAAATGGAAATAGGATCAGTTAATCATAGAATTTACAATTGGACTTCCTCGATCTTAGAAAGGGTCAGATTCGATTTGGGTAGTGGTGGATAGGTTGACCAAGTCAGCTCATTTTCTAACAAACAAGAGTGCGTATATAATTGATAGGTGTGCTAGATATTATGTTAATGAAATTATTCGATTGCATGGAGAACCTATATCTATTAATTTAGATAGGGACCCTACTTTTACATCCAGATTTTGAGACAGTTTGCAATATACCATGGGTACTAACTTAAAGTTTAGCACGGCTATCCATCCTCATAAAAATGGGCAACCTGGGAGGACAATCCAAATTTTGGAAGATATGCTTAGATCTTTTGTGCTTGATTCCAAAGGAAATTGGGATGAATATTTGTCTTTGATAGAATTTGCATATAATAATAAGTTTCAGTCTATTATTGGTATGACTCCATACAAAGAATTTTACGGTAGACAGTGTCACACACCGGTATGTTGGTGAAATTAGTGAAAGGAAGATAGAGGGTCCATATTTGATTGAAGTCATGATTAAAAAAGTGAAGATTATTCAAGATAGAATGAGAATAACTCAAAGCAGATAGAAAACTTATGCGGATAAACGATGAAAAGATTTGGAACTTTATAAAGGAGATTATGTGTTTCTCCAGATGTCGCTATGGAAAGGTATTATGATGTGTGGAAAGAAAGGGAAGTTAAGACCACTCTACATTATACCTTATAAAATTATTGAGAAAGTCGGGATAGTTGCATGCAAGTTAGCATTACTATCGGAGTTAGCCTGATTACATGATGTTTTCCATGTTTCTATTTTGAGAAAGTATGTAACGAATCCTTCACATGTATTGGTGGAGCAATATATTGAGTTAAAGGAAGACTTAAGATATGTGGAAGAACCACTCGCTATCGTGAATAGGAAGGAATAAGTGTTGAGATCCTAGATGATCCCACTTATAAAACTTGTGTAGAGAAGGAATTCCATGGAAGAAGCCACATGGGAGAGATATGGTAGCATGAATCTACATTATCCATATTTGTTTTACTCGAGCAACTAAGGTATGTCAATTTTGGGGATGAAATTTCCTAATGGGAGGAGAGTTGTGACAACCCGGATATAGTTATGATAAATTATATTTGAATCATGCTTACCTTATGTGATATGGATAATCTGATATTAATATATATAATGTTAGGTTATTATATTTGGTATAATCCTACCTTCAAATATCATAAACTATCAAATTGGTTACAAACATAAAATTTTGAAGTTTTCTGTAGGAATGTCCATGTTGGAGACTAGTTTTGACTCTTATAATATAAAAATTGACTTAAGGTAAAACTTGATAGTTGTATATATTCAATTTAGGTTTGTAACAAAACAAATGATGTATCAAGTGGAGGTCTGAGTAAGAACTTACACTAAAATTACGAACCAAGGGCAAATCTGTCCATCTTTTTAAGTGGTATTTCGTCCTTTAGTACACCAAATGTTATGTTTTGATTGGTTAGAGTGGGTGGAACCCTTAGTGCGACTTTGGGAGCTAATATACTCCTTTATTCTTCACTTTTAACACACATTTCATCCATGATAGAACTTTGGCTTGAATAGAGAGAACTATGAAGCTTAGGAAGAAAAGTGGGAGGAGAAAATTAAAACAAATTCCATACAAATCACATAAGAGTTCCTAAGGTAATTCTATCCATAAGTCTTATTTTTTTATATTACTGATTCAAATGATAGAAATCATGAATATTTTGCTAAACTTTTATGCCTTGGTGTATATGTATGGATAGATATAAGTTTAAATAAAGTCAAATGTGTAAACCCTTAATATTGCTTTATTTAGTTACCTTGTGTATTTAGACTTGTATATCTTATTCTATACTTATTGGAATTGATAAATTCCAATTGGAGATGAAATTAGACTTACATAAGAATATTATATCCTAAAATTAGAATTAAACTCCTTGTGGTTAGACCTTGGTGATGGTTGTAAGTTGGTACATAGTTGCTATTTGTGTAATTCGTTTGCAAATGCCCTAAGTTTTATAAAGCTTTTGACACATGAAATAGACTCTAAAAATACGAAACTTTAATTTTTTTATTACTGAATATTTGTATTGAAAATGGTTGGAAAATCATAGAAAGTTATGATGCATAAAAATCATGAAAATTCTTGGAAGTTGATAAAACAATAAAGGAGCTTGTAGGACAAATTTAATATGTTGTAAAGAAATGGGCATATCTTGCTCTACGAAATTAAATTGATGTGTCCTAGTTTTTTATTGGAAACCTATTATGATAAGGATTGAATTATAAAGAAGAGATTAAAGTATGTTTGGGCCATGATTTGAATATGATAAATATCTTAACATGAATTTAGATGGAACTTCATTTATGATAAATGATTTGAATGGAATCATATGATGCTTATGAATTGGGTTAAATTTAAGTTATTTTTTGATTATTAATATTCTTATATTGATAATGATATTGTAATAATGATAGTAAGAAAAGGAGAAACAGGCGAACTAGTTCCAGGCAAAGGCAAAGAAAAAGCTCATTAAGTTGTCAAGGTAGGTGTAATTATTATTATCTTGTATACATAGATAAGAAAATGATATGATGGATATGAATATAGAACTAAGAGAGGATTGTTTTGAATACTTATTTATTAAAGATTTGTTTGGATATTCAAATATCCAGGATTGGTTGGGTCTTATGATTTAGGATTGGAATTGGATAAAGATCCAATGATTTGTTTTGTTTGAACTTTTGTTCCAGGATTTGTTATTGCCATAATAGACGGATTGTTTGGACTTTATATCCATAGATTTGATATATAACTGTTATTTGATTATAGGGAAGGAGTACCTCACTAATATTTACAGCTTATTATTTCTATTTTAACATTTTACAGGTTTGTATACTGCCATCTAGGACACCATATGATCGATGATTTTGAGAGCTGGGGTTTATATATGGGAAGTTTGTGATTGTCCCACTGATGTATTACTACACTCATACATTGTACATATTGAGATAGAGTGGTTTAATTTGATAATGGTACTAGTTAATTATAGTATTGTAGGATCTCTTAATTAGGACTCTGATGTTAATTATGTTATGCTATAGAAAACATGTTTAAGTTTATTGGGTACATTGTACATTATAATTACGAAATAAATTATATCTCATTTAGTTGGATATTATGATTTAATTTTTGAAAAAATGATTAGTATGGATTTGGATTTGGGGTGTGGCAATGCGACACCAAGGAGGAGAATGTATTTCATTGGTCGTCATGTGGAGCTTAGGATGGATCTCTTATCGTAAATGGGAGAAATTTAAATGTTTATAGGTAACTTCCCGTGAGAGCACAAAAGAGAGGTACTGTAACAACCCACTCTAAATATACTCTAAATATACCTTTAGTTCCTCTAAAACGTAACAATTCTAAATAAATCCTAGACTTTTACCAAATTACCAAAACACCCCTGAAGGAAGAATTAAGTTAACTTACACTTTTATGTACTAATTAAAACCCAACTTCACTCAAAGTTTGACCAAATGACTTATATTTTATAGGAATATCATAACTTAATCCATTAGGTTTGAATAATTTCACATAGGCCCCAAAACTTACAAAGTAACATAAAAGTCCTAAATTCTATAAACAAACTATCCAAGTACTTACTCCCCTGCTGACGTGGGACGAGCACGACTTCCAACATGGCATCTTCCATGTGGAGTACCATGGGTACCCATTTTCCATCCACATAGGCAATGGTGGAACTTGTGAAAACTTAGCGAAAATTCAACTCCCAAACCAACCAGTAAACTCCTCCTCACCAACCCTATTAAAGTCCCTCTTCGCCTCGGTAAAAATGCACAGCAGTTGAGTGCTTTTCTAATGTAAAATTTTGAGAGTTTTTACATTTCTATTATTTTATGTATAAAAGTTTGTTTCTTCAATTTGGTTATGTTTATGAACTTATATAGGATAGAATTATGTGTTTACATGTGTTAGTTAGCATATGTTTGCATTGAAATAGCTCAAAAACTAGAAAACTCTATTAAAGCTTGAGCTTCAATGGTGGATTCTGCTTCCTTAACTTTGAACCAGTTTCAAAGTGAGTAAAGTTGAGCTTATGTTCTCCGGAACCTAGGTGCAAGGTCTAATTGAACCAAGAACGGGTTTTGATACCTCAAATCAAAGCTTGAACTTTCTCAACCTAGAATTTTTAGAAAATAAATTCAAGAGTTTTACTCAGCTAAAATCCATCAAACCAGGCTTGTTTTGTTATATTTTCAACATTAAACAAAAACCTTATGATGTTGGAATGAGAATCATAGCTTTCAGTTAATTATGTTGAGTCAAAATTTCACTATTCTTATGGAAACTTAATAGCTCAATTTAGCCCACCGAAATCCTTGAAACTAATATGGTTGGATTCCTCTTCAAAAGTTATGCAATTTTCCTTCAGGAACCAACTCAAATTTAAGGTTAAAGTTTCAAATCACCAAAGTCAAGCGGTTGAAGGTTGAATATGTGTGGGTTACATGCACACGAGTGAGGGTCATATCAGACGTGTGAATTGTTTGACTTAACGCGTGAGGGCACATCTCCAATCAGAAAAATATGATTTCTTTTGCAAAAAAGTTATTTTTTGAATTTTTCAAGTACTTCAAAACACCCCAAGACGTTTTCTATAAATTCTTTAGTTCAAATAAATCAATTTTGTCTCTTGCCACTAAATCCAAATCGAAATAGAACTGAATAAAAATATTATTTTTAAAAGTTTTAAAAATTATATATTATACCCTCTTAGTTGTTTTTATACTGAAACTTCATACAATTTAGTATCTTACTGCATCATATAAGATATGTTTTAGGACTATATGAACTACTTATACTCTCCATGATTCAAGAGTATCCATCAACCCCAGTGAATTAGGTGCACAAACTTGAAATTCAAATTTTCAAAGTAAGTGATTTTAATTTCAGTACTGAACAAATTGAGCTTATGTCTTCTAAATTACTGATTGTTATATCACCTTGTGATAATTTTGAGCCCATGTTTCAATTACTAACTCATTTGTGTAGTTCATGTTTATCCTGTATATTGATACTCTTAATATTTTAGCTATCCCTAAAACTGATAAACCATTACAGCCTATAACTTTAGTAAAAGCCACTGAACTCTTTTTTAACCTTAATTGTAGTATATCCCTATAACATACTACAATAATTTCATATTACCATGCAATTTATGACCATTATTAGTGAAACCCTTAGTAGCATATTTTACAATTCAAGGATTAGACCTTGGTATACCATGACTGTTCGAATTGACCTGTAGAACTCCGATATTGAGTGCCTAGTTTTTATTTGCTACATACGTATGAGTGACACTCTAGATAAGTGTACCAAGTCTTTATTATTATTATTCCCCGACAATTTTGGAATTTTCTATCCAAGTGCATGATATGCTTTGGACGATATTGTAATGGTATGTCTACGCATTTGAAGCTCCTATAACTGATAACTTATGGGTTAAATCTTGTTATAGTATGAACCCTTATCCTGGTAACTTGATACACAACTTATCCGATTACACTCCACCATATGATATTTTAGTTTGTCCTTAGATTTTTATGATATCAAAATTAAATCCAGTTACTCTCCAATAATACATTTTCTCCCATACCTTGTATAGAAATAAAATTATCTACTTGGCATGTCTGCTTAATTGTTTTCCTTCCAGATGGACGACGAACCTTAGGAAGTTAAGATACCTCATGCGCGTTTGGACTTTTATATAATAGTAACTCAAAAAATAATTTCAGTTATGTACATTTGGGTATCAGCAGGCAAGGATGGTAGTACCCACTGGAATATCTACATCGCAACTTATCAGCTCTTATGATTCTCGAATGTTTTTTCACAAGTTTTACCTTATATATGGTATGTATAAATAATTATGTATTTCCATTTATTTTAGACTCGGCTATTTAATAAGAAGCTAGGCATCCCCATAATAAAAATCTTGCAGCCTTTAATTTTATTTGTAATATTTCTTTTAGTCCATACTTACCATTAAAAATATAGAATTCGTGGATGCGACATCATAGTAGCATAGATCATCGGGTTTTATGCCTATACGGGACCGAATAGAAGAATTTTTGACCTACAACTTATACTATTATTACTATGAATATTGCCTTTATCACATTTTTTTACTCGTACTGTTTTGGAGTAATGAATATTTGGGAAGATATCTACCTTGATATTCGTAAATTCGACTCATGAAAGTTTTGAACGAGCAATTAAAGAGTTAGGCTACGCAATGCTTTGTCAACACATAAGGAGCATTGATCATGACTGGGAAATTTACAATCTTGAGATCAATCACAGTCTTCTTATTGGTCACCTTATTGGAGAGGCTGAAGAAACCCGACAGATTAAGAGATTCTCTAAATACCCTGACACTCTTCAATAAGCAATCTATCTCGCATGGGATGTCATGCCACCTAATGAAGTCACAATTAATCCCCCTAAATCGCCAATCAACTATGGTTTTCTTTCTCTCTCCACTACTATCTTTACACCCATAAATACCCGTATTTCCCCAGATGATTTAAATCCCTCCGAAGTTGACCCATATCTCGAGTTCAACCGAATGGTTACTCAAATGGCTTAAAGATTATCTTTAGAAATGTCCATAAATAAATAAAATCTGCAGGTGTGTGTGTGTGTGTGAAAGTAAATGAAACTCATATTCTTGAATTACTGTAGTAGTTTAAATTAACAGTTCTTTTGTACTAGTTAAGCGTCTTATATTTGTAAAATAGGTTTAACAGTTAGGTAATCTTCTTTATTTTTTTTCATGTGTAATACTATATAACCCAATGTCATATAATATAACAAGTATGTTTCTATATATCTACTTATAAATTACCTCTCGATAGATTACTTATATAGGATGGTTAATACTCAAGCAACTACCAATGGAACTCAATAGGAGCTATCTATTCCACAGAAGCCTAATCCAACTACCATCAATGAAGAAATTTTACGTTGTCTACAAAAATTAACTATACTAACCTAGCGATGAAAAAATATATCTCCACCACTCGTTAATAATGAACGATTAGAAGAAACTTGGAGAATGAATGCCCTTAAGTTATTTCTGAGATAATTCCCCCCCCCCCCCCCCCCAACATTCTTTGGGAATCCTGGTGTAGTTGAAGTAGAAAGATGGATCCGTCAAACAATTAAAATACTTAACGGGGTAGACATTATCCCTGAACTTAGGGTAAGATTGGTCTCATATCTATTAGAAAGAGAAGAAGATTTCTGGTGGCAGTCTATTTTATATTCACGAAATTTGAATGAACAAACCTGGGAGTAGTTTGAAGAAATCTTCTTTAACAAGTACTTTTAAGAGTCGATAAGAGATCAAATGACCATAGAAAACAAATAAGTGTAGCCCAGTATGAGGCTAAGTTCACAAAATTATCATGATATACTTAGGAATACGGTGACACTGTACCCAAAAGGTACAAGCATTTTAAATGAGATTTATGCTAAAACATCAAATCCACCACCATTCCTTTATAATTCCGAGAATTTAACCGAATGATCGAAAAAAACTCACTTATAGAAAAACATCCCTCCTCTACCAACATCACCCGAATACTTACTCCTTACCAAAATCCCTATGTTATTAGGAACCAGCCTAATTAACGAGATCATCCCTATAACAAGCCCAAGGATGGCCAAATATTCATTCAGATTTAGCACAGTCATAGTAGACCTTTGATGCATTGTCATGAATGCAACTAGGTAAGGCATCTTAGACTATAATGACCTATTATACACATGCCTCCTCCTTTTACCTCTCCTAAATTTATTAATTCTCCTTTCAAGAATCCAACCAATAACTTTGACCGTTCACAACAACAAAATCTCCATGAAAAAAATAAGAATCGCTCAATAGGAACCAAGGTTTGAATTCCTCATTTCTCCCAGTAAAAAAAAATCAAATTACCACGGTGTGTTCGAAGATAATATTCCTTTTTATAATATTTCAACACATATATTATTTGATTCTGGATCTACATATTCTATCATTTGTCGTTCATGTATGACTCGTCTGGATTTATCCTCTAGCCAATTAGCTCACCCTTTTACTATATGAATGCCAATAGGAAATATGGCCATTACCGATAGGATTTGTAAACGTGACACTTTACATTTTAGAACTAGGATATTAACCATATATTTAATAGTCCTCAATTTAACAAAGTTCGATTTAATCATAGAAATGGAAATTTTATCCCCAAACTTCGCTTGCATTGGTTGTCGTACGAAGAAGGTGACATTCAAACAACCCTATTGTAAGAACAAATTTCCAATCGAGTCATTTGTAGTATTGGCTACATTCCATTGGACAAAACTCTTTTGGGTCATTTCTTATCAATCTTTATACAACCTTAGAGAATCGGGCATCCAAAGTTCACGCGTCATCAATATGCATTTCAATTCCATTCTCCTAAAAAGGTATTTGACCAAAATCATTTTTATGTGTTGGAGTAATTTTCATAAAAACCATTTTAGAAATTAATTTTAAAAGAAAAGGAATTTTCATTCAAAGTTTTTCCAGGTCGTTTAAAGGACTTGGATCTAACGATCCATCCCAGCCTGCACTGGTATCTCGTTAGAAGTTCATTAGAAATGTCACTCGAATGAACTCGTTCGAACGAGATTTCTAACAACTTAGCTAACTATTATACTACACTATCGTTAGATATCTCATTCAAACCAAAGGTCGTTCGAACGACCTTGTTCGAATGAGATTCGTCTGGTTTGAAATTTTTTAACTTCTTTCCTGCAATTATTTTAAATAACTTCCCTTGTCCACTACTTTTCGAGTTTTAATAACATGGAAAAAAATAAGTTTTTGAGAAACAAGTTTTACATGTTCTTGAGAACAAAAATTTCATATCTTCCTCTTTGATTAAAATCCTTCTCCAACACAATCTAACTTTTGGACCAAAACCCCATGCCATCAACCTGAAATTTAACAAGTACACTTGCGGTAGATTTCTGCGTTTAAGCTTATTAGAGACGGTAGTTTGGGCTTCGGTAGATACCACGATACGAGCAATGCCGAGCAACGCGTTGGAGCTTCTCGTACTACAAATTTGGAAGTAGAGGACGGCATCAGCATGTCTTATTGAGTTTAAGTCTGTAAGTCTTTTGAGTCCTTTGTAAAACCTATTTGTAGTGGATTTGTCAAAGCCCAACCGTCCGAGGTTTTTCCCATTTGGGTTTTACTCATACATCGGCGCATTATGGTTTTGAATTTCGTACTTTACTTTATTAAATCACCTGGATGTATGCGTATGATACAAAGGATAAAATTGGCTAATTTTATATCTCTTAATCAAGTTAACAATCTCATCACTTTAATTGTTAATTGTTCATGCTAATCTTAAAATCTACAAAGGAAATTAAAATTAGTATATCTCTCTACTTGGAAATTTTTTATATAGTGTAGTATGTGTATTCTATGAAATAGCCTCAGTTCATATAACCTTACAACTTCAAATTGGTATCAGAGTTGGTCTCTAAAAGTTATTTAGATGAATCCTGGAGGTTATATGGAAATTTTTTCATCGAATAGACTACCTATGTTTGATGGAACTAATTACACCTATTGGAAAGCACGTATGAAATCTACCCTTAAATCAATTGATGAACGTGTTTGGGTTTCTGTTGAAAGAGGATGGTCCCCTCTTACTATGATTATTGATGATGAAACTGTTCTAACACCTGTAGAAAATTAGAGTGAGAAAGAATTGAAAGGGTGTAACTTTAACTCTAAAGGCTTAAATTCCTTGTTTAGTGCGGTGATTCCTGATGAATTTTGTCGTATAATGACGTGTGAGACGTCAAAGGAAGCTTAAAATATTCCCCAATTTACTCATGGGGGAACCAGTGTAGTTAAAGCTTAAAAACTTAACAACTCAATTTGAAACCATCACCATGAAAGAAACTGAAACGTTTGATGAGTTTTATGCTCTTATATCTGATATTGATAATTCTTACTTTAACTTAGGTGATAAAATTCCTGAAGATCATATTGTTAAGAAAATTATTAGATGCCTTCTTAAGCGGTTCATTCCAAAAGTTACAGTTCTTAATTCCTTAGGAAATCTACACTACACCAAAATGACAAAATTATTACCTTTCAGCCGGCCACCCTTGTCAAGGTCATTGACCGTGACAAAAAACACGCGTTTGTATCACGGTAATTGACCTTGACATGACCGTGACAAAGAATTATCACGGTCAAGGACCTTAACACGACCGTGACAACTTCTACAGCAAAAACCCTTACCCCTTCTTTTTTTCCCCCGTCGTTCCCTCCTTTTTCTAACTCTCTCTCTCTCTCTCTCTCTCTACTTTCAGGTTTATTTCTCTCTCTCTCTCTCTCTCTCTCTCTCTCTCATTTATATATATGTTTGTGTGTATATATATGTGTGTGTGTGTGTGTATGTATATATGTGCGTGTGTGGGGGGTGGGGCAGGGGGGCTGTTTTGTGTGTGTGTGTATATGTGTGGTGGGTGGGGGTGTGGAGGGAGGTGCAGGGTGGGGGGCTATTGTGTGTGTGTGTGTGTATGAAGTGGGTGGGGGTGGGGTGGGTAGGGGGCAGGGTGGGGGTAGGGGGTATATTCACGATTATTTGTATATATATGTGTGGTGTTTTTTTATCTTTATATGACGTTTATATGTTGGAAATAACTCATAAATTTTTCAATTTATTTTTGTATTTGAATTAACCTAGGGTTCTTGAATTTTTTGCACTTTTGTTGAAACTAACTCGTGAATATATTTTTGTTAGGTGTATATGATGTTTATATGTTGGAAATAACCCATGAATTTGTCAATTTGTTTGTGTGTGTGTGGGGGGGGGGGGGGGGGGTAAGGCAAGGTACCATTGTAATTCTCTTAATATCGTGTTTTGATGATTCTATGAGATAATATATATTGTTTCAAGGTTAACTCATTGTAGATAAAAACATTCACATAGTAAGATTAAATTGAATCCATCCATAGATTCTATAATTACATCCACTAAAATATAATTAATAAATGAAACAGTTTTAGATGAAAGTAAATTAATAATTAGTGCCCATTTCATATGAAAGTAGGATTGCCCCTCAGCGTAAATTAGTAAATTAATAATTGTATACGTTAATTGTTAGTTTAATTGATGAAATGAATTAATTGAGTAGATGAATTAGAAGGAGTACAGGATAGACATTTGTTGTTGACATTGCTATTGGATTATTTTGTTTAGTAAATGTTTGGTTGGTTAGTTTTAAAAGTGGCATGACCATTGGATTATTGTCCATATGGGGGTGGGATTTTTCAACTTTTTTTTTAAAATTACTTTGTATATCTAACAATATAAATAAGACATAATTAAATGAAACATACTATATATAATTATTAATAATTGAATTTGAATATAAATAAGACAAAATTAAATGAAACATAGTATATATAATTATTAATCATTATTGAATTATTGTGTGTGTGGTGGGGAGCAGGGGGTGGTGTGTGTACGTGTACGTGTGCGTGTGTGTGGTGGGGGTGGGGGCAGGTACTTTAACCCAAACCACATGAAACGCAGATGTTGTATGATTAAACCCCAAAGTGTCCCAATCAAAGCCCCTAGTGAAATCCTAAAGGAACACATAGGCCTTAAACTAATACAATACACCTTTAATTTCAGCCGACATCCATGCGCACGAGGCTAAACATGATAATTACAACTTATGATCATTAGTAAGGTTAAAACTGAAAGTAGGATTTAAATCATCGATTTTAACACGAAGGCGACTAAGGTTCAAAATAGTTTCGAATTTTGATAAAAAAAAAGTTGTCTTAAATCATTAATGTTTCTTTAAAACATAGTTTCATCAATAAAATACAGATTTTATATCAGTTTAAACAAGTGTTAAGCAAAAAAACATGATTTTAATTAAGGTACAAACCTATAATGAATTAAATTTGGTTTCTTTACATAAAATCCACATAATGAACAATGTCCCCCCCCCACAGACACACACAAGTGTTGGATTCAAACCTGACATGTTTTTAAACCCTAATAGATTCTTTATGGCAACCAAACATAAACAAGAAACATGTTAAACCTTGATAAAGCAAGATATTTCTTTCCTGAACAATTAAGAATGGGTGATTCCTTTTATTCGATCCCTTATAGCACAAAATATGTGGTGGGGGTGGGGTGAGGGGGTGGGGTGGGGGTATGGATGGGGGGTGGGTGGTGGGGTAGGGGTAGGGGTGGGGGACTGCATGTGTGTTTATGTGTACTAATAACATTTTTTTTATCTGTACGATTAACATTTTTTTACAGCAAATGTCTCCTTCAGGTATTAAGGCGAGGATGATGATGCTGGTTATGATGATGTCGTCTGGGATCGGTGGTAGCGGAGGCGACGAGGGCTCCTCCGCCCCTAGGCTCCCCAAATATGGCAAATTTGGGATTACCATCGAGAACAAGTCGAAGCTATTAGCGAGATCCCTCGAGCTGCTAAAGACGATCATCGGCCCGAGGTTTATGAGTTGGAAGGAGGTGCCATATGAGCTCAAGTTAGCTCTTTGGGAGGCACTACAGGTAATATATTTATATTTATATGAATATTTCAATTTCATTTTATATTTATTCGCAACTAACATTGTATTTGTTGGACAGGAACAATTCAACTTGGATCCAAAGCTACGCGATTCCGTCTTGGAGCAGTTGAGGGAGCAACACAAGACATGGAAGAAAAATATGCGGACACGGTACTTTGGAAAAACACGAGAGTCCATTATCTAATGGCGTGGATCCGTCCCGCCCATGGAGCCGATCTCATTGGCACAATGGCAAAAGTTCATTGACAATGAGATCGAGGATCGACAATTGGCATCTCACCAATCGAGGAGGGAAAATCGGGCAAAAAAGACGGACGTGCACTACTCCGGCCGGACATCTTACGCCGAGGTGGAGCATAGGATGAAGGTAATATTTAATTTTTCTATAACTACAGAAATATATTATTCTTCATTATTTTACTTTGACGGGCCGATACTGATTTTACTTTATTTTATTTCAGGGGGTAGGGAGTGGCCCAGGGGGTAAGCCACATAGGCTACTTATGTGGCTCTTCGGACGAAGAAGGGGAAGGACAAGGAGGTGTCCCCGGGCGTCGTAGCCATGATTGTAAGTAATCTGATAGTTTAATTTTTGTTAATTACGTTATAATTTTTTAGCTTACTTATTTTACTAATCTTGTGTTTTTTGTCGTTTCAGGCAAAGCTTAAGGAAGTGCATGAGTCGTAGTCTGATGCCGACAAGGCATCTTTGTCCACAGATGCACTCAGCTAAGTGCTTGGATCTGATCGCAAGGGGAGGACAAGGGGGTGAGCTCGCGGGTGGCCAAATCTAGGATCATCGGATTGGAGACGAGCGACACCGAGTTGGCTCGAACAGTGGATTCACATGATGCGAAGCTGTCCCGTTTAGAGGCGACGGTCCAAGATATGTACTCATTCATGAAGCGTACGTTGGGTGGAGACCGTAAGTGGAAAGGGAAGGAGAAGGCGGCGAAGGAGGAAGAGGAGGAGGAGGTGCGGGAGAATGAGGCGCAGGATGACGAGGATGTGGACCTCGCTGCTTCATCACCGACACATGCGTACTTAGATGATCCACTTCCTTATTTGGATCCCTTACCCAGACCAATGTTGACAATTGGTTGGCTGAGCGTGTTCATATTGGATGTATTTTGATGGCCAGCGGATAGAGCGGGGGTTGAGGAACCCGAATATCATCCAGGGTAGAATAGTTCATGGACGTGCGCTTCAAGAGATCGAGTCCAAAGTGCTCGTCACGCATGTGATACCCGGGAAGGAGAACTCCCTATTGTGGTTGCGCGAACGATGCAGCACAATGTATATTAGTGGGTGTGTCAATTCGTATATCGTGTGTCCTACTCACCTCCTCATATTTACCCCAGACATGTAGTGACATTATTTTTAAGTTGGCACATTTGAATTATATTTGGATTATATCGCCATGTTTATTGTTTCTATTTTGAATATATATTTGCATTATCTTTAGTTTGTTTGGATATATGATGTTTGAACAGGTACAACGTTGTTATAACAGGTACAAATATACTGTTGGGCAGTGGCAATGGCCATACTACCCGACAGATTTTTTTTAAATTCTGCCCAGAATTGTCACGGTCATTGATCGTGACATTTTTTTAAGCACTGTCATGGTTTTGTCACGGTTATTAACCGTGACTAAACTTTTCACGGGAATGGCCCGTGACACGACCGTGACAATTCTAACGAACTAGTCACGGTCAATGATCGTGACACATTCGTGACAAAAAAAAGTTATCTCTTCCCGAATTATCACGGTCATTGACCTTGACAAGTCCAACTTGTCAAGGTCAATGACCGTGACAATAGTGCATATTTGGTGTAGTGCTAAATACTTTAAAACTTGAAGATGTTGTTGGTGATGTTTAAACATATGAATTAGATATGTTTCCTAAAGATAACAAAACCAAAGATAAGGGTGTTGCATTGAAAGTAAAGAAAGAAGAAGTGTCTGAGTATGGTTAGTCTGATATAGATCCTGATGATATAGATATATTTGCTAAAAAATTTAAAAAAAATCTCAAGTTTAAAAAGCAAAACTCAAAATTTGAAAAACCAAATTTTGAGGACAACAAAAACAAATGTAATAGAAAATTCAACAATCAGTATCCTAAGAAATTTAATAGAGACAACCTTTGAAAGGATGATTCAGAGAGATGCTTTGAGTGTGAAGGCCGTGGTCATAGAGAATTTGAGCGCCCTACTAAACTTAAAAGACAAGGTAAAGAAAAGGTAGTTTATAATGCTACTCTAAGCGACACTGATAATGTGTCTGAAGACTCTGATGATCCAAACCCATCTAGAAATAATTTCACTGCATTTATAGCAAGTAATGCTAGTAATTCAAGTGACTCACATCCTAACATTGTCAGTTCCGAACAAAATCTTGAGGTTGCTTCCAATGATTCTACTAGTACTGATGAAAAAGGAAGTGAGAGTGAAATAGATGAAAGTGAATTGCAATCCTCCTATTCTGAACTATACACTGAGTCTCTTTGTATTCAAAAGGTAAATAAAAGATTAACCTTTAAAGTTTTAACTTTAGAAAAGGAGTTAAAAAGTCTGAAGGAGAAGGAGGCTTTAGTTAGTCAACTCGAGGAAATTAAGCTATCTCTTTCTGAGAAGCTTATCTTGGTAGGTAAAGAAAAATATGACTTAATTATCTCCTTGGAAGGTGTCAAAAAAAATCTTCTTGAGTCTTTAGAGATTAAAAAATCTCTTGAAGCTAAAATTGTCCAACTTGAAAAAGATCTTGAGTTCTCTCATGAAGTCAAAGTCACACTCGAAGATAATTCAGAAAGAAGGGAAAATTGTTTCTAGGTCTTGTTTTAGGATATAAGGAGAAAGGTTATCAAGAGAGAAAAGGTATAGGATATGAAGAAGGAGAGTCATCCAAAGTCAAACCCAAACCCGTAGCTAAGTTTGTTACTAAATCAAATCCTCATAAACCTTATCTACCTAAAATAAGTCTACCTAAGCAATCTCCAAAAGTGACTCCAAAACAACCCTATGTGTGTACGTATTGTCATAAACGGGGTCATCTTAGAGATTTTGGTTACAAGCTTGGGAAGAACCCTTAATTCACAACCTTTAAGCAACACTATAGCTCCTTAGCTAATCTTAAAAGCCAAGTTGAGTATCTAGTTAATACTTCTAAAGGTCTTATGGAAGAATTTCTATGGTTCTCTAAAGTCTAAGGAAATAATTCCAACCAACATTCTAAAGTCAACAAAGGGAAGAATACAACTCCAGCTTGGGTTAAGAAAGAGAATGCCAATAAAGCTTCTGTTGCTCATGTTGTACTTAAGGCTCAAAATACCTCCCAATGATACTTTAATAGTGGTTATTCGAGACATATGACCGGTGATAAATCTTTGTTTACCACTCTTGAAAACTATAAAGATGGTAAGGTCACCTTTGAAGCAATTCTTGAATCATAGGTAGAGGATCTATTGAAATCTACAGATTTCCTAAACTTGAAAATGTCCTTTATGTTGATGGTTTCAAGGAAAATTTGATAAGTATTAGCCAATTATGTGATGAAAATCTTGATGTTAAGTTTAATCAATCGGAGTGCACCGTATATGATAAATCGAGTGAGTCTATTTTACAAGGTGTGCGAACTAGTGACAACTTCTATGGAATAGTTCCTAAATCCTCTTTAGTTGCAAAAGCCTCCTTTGTCGATCTTTGGAACCAAAGGATAGGTCATGTTAGATTTATAGACCTTGATCGATTAGTAAGAAAAGATCTAGTTTGACGTTTTCCATCTCTAGGAAAACCAATCTCCACTATTTACGAGCCTTGTCAATTAGGAAAGCAAATTAAGAATCCACTTAAAAAATTAAACTCAATAACTACCTCTCGTGTCTTAGAATTGATACACATGGACCTTATGGGTCCCACTCGTACCGAGAGTATAGGAGGAAAGAGATATATTTTAGTGATGGTCGATGATTTTTCTAGATACTCCATAGTAGGTTTTCTAAGAGAAAAATCTGAGACTGTTGATTTTCTCACTGTTAAATGTAGAATTCTTCAAAATCAACACGGTTTTACCATAAACCGCTTTAGGAGTGATAATGTAACCGAATTCAACGAATTCGAAGTAAATGCCTTTTGTGATGAAATAAGAATTAAGCATTAATTCTTGGTCATTCGAACTCCACAACAAAATGGTATAGTTGAAAGAAAAAATAGAACAATCCAAGAAATGGAAAGATCTATGTTCCTAGGAAGAAATGTGCCTCGTAGGTTTTGGGACGAAGTGGTTAACACCATAAATAGGATTTATTTGCATCCGAATACTAACAAAATACCATATGAATTGTGGACTGGCAAGAAACCTAATTTGGCCTATTTTAGAGTTTTTGGTAGTCCTTGTTATATCCTTCGGGATAGAGAAATCCTAGGTAAATTTGACTTTAGGAGTGATGAAGGCATTTTTCTAGGATATTCTCAAAATAGTAGAGCTTTTAGAGTTTTCAACTTAAGTAGTTCAAAAGTCATGGCATCAATAAATATTGTAATAAGAGACGATGGTCCAGCCACATCTATTGAAAATGAGGAAGATTTGCCATGTGAGTGTGATGTTGTTTCCGGTGTAGAAAATATTGAGTCTCACACTGACTTAGTCGTTCCCACTACTGAGAGAAAGGATCCTTCTTCTTGGGTTCGTAAAATTCATGACCCTCTAAAAATTATAGGAGATCCCGAGGTAGGTGTCAAGACTAAGGCTCAATTAGAAAATGAAGTTACATATTTGTGCTATACTTCTAAAATTGAATGTAAAAACTTTAAAGAAGCGTTGAAAGTTGAACATTGGATTAATGCCATGCAAGAAGAATTGTTTCAATTTAAGAAAAATGATGTTTGGGAATTAGTTCCTAGGCCTTCTAATACTAACGTCACTGGTACTAAATGGATTTTTAAAAATAAAATGGATGAAAATGGTGTGATTTTTCGTAACAAAGCTAGGTTGGTTGCCCAAGGATACACCCAAATAATAGGTGTTGACTTTAAAGAAACTTTTGCTCCAGTTGCTAGGTTAGAATCGGTTCGTCTTTTACAAGCCATAGTATGTCACCTTAAATTTAAATTGTATCAAATGGATTTCAAAAGTTCTTTTTTAAATGGTATTCTTCAAGAAGAAGTCCATGTTGAACAACCTAAAGGGTTTGAGGACCCGAAGCATCCTAATCATGTCTTTTTTCTAAAGAAAGCGCTATATGGCTTGAAACAAGTACCCCGTGCTTGGTATAAAAGGCTCACTTCTTATCTACTTTCTCGTGGCTTTTTAAGAGGGGGAGTAGCTATGACACTATTTGTCCGTCGTGATGAGAAAGCTATTTTAGTTGCACAAGTGTATATCGATGACATAGTGTTTGGTTCTACGTGTGATAAACATACTCAAATTTTTTCAAAAGAAATGCAAGATGAATTTGAGATGAGTATGGTCGGTAACTTACCTTCTTCCTAGGTCTTCAAGTTTGTCAACTTGAAAGTGGGATATTTTTGTCCAAAACTAAGTATTCTAAAGACCTTGTGAAGAATTTTAAACTAGAATCCACTAATCATGCACGCACTCCTATTAGTTCTTAGATTAAACTTAGTAGGGACACCGAAGGAAAGAATGTAGAGCACACTCTCTTTAGGAGTATGGTAGGTAGCCTACTTTACCTAATCTCTAGTCGTCCGAATATTTCCTTTAGTGTAGGAGTTTGTGCCCGCTATCAAGATGCCCCAAAAGAGTCTTATTTACTTTCCATTAAACGTATTATCAAATATGTTAGTGGGACACTGTCTTTTGGGATTTGGTATTCTTTCAACACAAATGATTGTCTATCGGCATATTTGGATGTTGATTTGGTAGGAGATGTTGATGGATGTAAAAATACATCTGGCGGTTGTTTCTACTTTGGAAATGCACTTGTCTCATGGATGAGCAAGAAAAAAAATTCTATTTCTTTATCCACGGCGGAGGCCGAATACATAACCACCGACAGTTATTGCACTCAACTCATTTGGATGATACAAATGTTGGAAGATTACGGTATTTCTCAAGGCACTATGACTATCTATTGCGACAATACTAGTGCAATTCACCTTTCCCATAATCCCGTTCAAAATTATAGAACCAAGCATATTAAGATCCGCAAACATTTTATTTGTGACTTGGTTGAAGAGAAAATCGTTTCCTTAAAGCTTCGTTGGCACCGATCAACAATTGGCCGATATCTTAACAAAACCTCTAGATTCCCTTAGGTTTAAAAACCTTAGGAAATAGATTGGGGTTTGCTCTATTGATTAAGATCGAAGTTTCCTATCTAGTTTAGGTTGTGTTTATTATCTATCTTTTTACGTATGAACTAGATTATTCTTGTAAATATTTTATTCAAAATTTCAATAATATTTTTCTTTTTTTTTCAAGGAAAATGGGAAAGGTTAGAAAAGGTTTCAAAAATTTTGTCCATATGGTTTTGTGTTCGATGTGTTCGGATCACTATTCTATTTTATGTCCACGTGGATTTCGATGAGTAGTTAAGCCAGACTTCGTTTCCCTTGTGCATAATAATGCTCTTTTATGATATGTATTTCTGTGATTAACTCATATATTTGCCTTCTTGCACACACTTTTCACGAAATATTGTGGATATCTTTTTCGCATTGCACTTGTATGGTGAGATTTTGTGTTGTCTTTTCAATCTTGGTCACATCTCTTATAAGCAATCAAAATTGTGCATGATCATCCATTTCCCGGATTTAAATAAAAATTGTAATTATATTCATTCGATTGATTGTTGTTTCTAGCAATGGACTCGCGATGCAAAAAATAAAAAGGTTTTACATGAATAGCCTCCATTTTCATTATAGAATAAGTGCCTAAAATAGAAGCATTGAAAAATGATATATATAATGCCAAGGCCAAAATTATTTTCCTTGATTGATTCTTCAAAATAAAAGTCTCAATCTAAAGTTGCTAATGGGAGATATAAGTTGAAGATCAATGGGCATTCACATTTATTCGATACATTGCTTTCTAATTGTGACAACATTGGCGAGAGAATTATCTATCTTGTATGCATGTTGCTTTAGTGTTTGAGTGTCCTATGGTATTTCTTTATTGACACAAGGCTGATGTGAGTGCATATTGCGTCTATATATTGTTTGGAATTTCGCACTTGTGCGTTGTCTTAGGTAAAAACTCTCAATCGAATTGTTCACACCCCTACATCTACGCTCCCATGGTTTGGATATGTCTTCACAAACAAGGACAGTTAAAATCTTCATTTTGGCAATTTTTCTGGCCTTCCCAACTCCTTCATATATGTTATTTCCTTTTTTTTATGTGTTTAACTTGTTTGAAGTTCGGCAAAAAATCTCGTTCAAACGAGTTTTTGAACGAAATTTCTCAATTTCAGACTGTCATATCGTTCGAATTGTCATTCGAACGAACTTCTAATGAAGTTTCTAACGAGGTTCATTAAATTCTTTTGGGATATTGTTCGAAATAAGTAGTTCGAACGACATTTCTCATTCGAACGAGATGGGTTTATTTTGGGATGTTTCCCTTTCCCATTTCTGTCGCTTCCTTTTTTTTAGTTCTCTCTGTCCTCGTTCCCCACGATTTCCCCATTTTCCCAAAATTTATCCATCTCTCTCTTCTCCCATTTCCCCTCTAATCCTCTTCCCTCTACTCCCATTACCCTCTTCCACTCTACACCCATTATCCCTCACCTACATTCTACCTATTTCTTCCAACACAGCCCACATTTCTCCTCCACTCATCATTCTCAGCTAGGGTTTCGAGTTGGAGTTCTCCATCTTCTCTCTTCTACGTATCTTCTTTCTCTCTCTTCTCTTCTTTATATATATATATATATATATATATATATATATATGTGTGTGTGTGTGTGTGTGTGTGTGTGTGTGTGTGTGTTTATATATAGCTTTTTCTTTGGGTCTATATAATATATCATAATTTTTTTTGTTGCTCCTAATTAAGGTGAGCTCCCGAAACATTATCATTTTTTTTAAATAATGTTGTTTGATAATTTCATGGAACTTCCTTTAATTATTTCATTTTTTTATCCCAGTTTTTTTTTGTTTATCTCTAATGGAGGATGGGAATTGTTGATGTTTGGTTTGTTGGTGTTGTTTGGCGGTTTGGATGTATTTTGGTTGGGTAGTTCTAAGCTTAGCCCTCTAGAATGGCCCCTCATAGTCGTTGCACTCGTCGCATAAGCGACTCTCCCGAGGAACGCTCTTCTTCCTCATCTTCATCCTCATCCGATGAGGACTCCAATGTTAATTCGTCTATTCCCGACCTTAAAATTCATTGGAGGACTCTCACCAGTCATACCCAATACCATACACGGGGTTTTTAAACTAGGTCCATTGTCTGCAAAAAACTTGTCCATCTCACATCTCTAGCAGGCACTATAGTCCACTCTTAGATATCTGATGTAGGATAGGACCCCTTGTTCAACCTCATTAACACAATTTTTTTCGACCTTATTCGGGAATTTTATTTTTGGATGTCTACTTGTGAGGATCATATTTTCTCTTGAGTGCTAGGTAGGGAAGTCATTATCTGTCCTGACTCCATAGACCGTCTCATCACTTTATCCTGAGTCAATAATCCATCCTACCCTTGGGATCCTGATTCTCGTCCTGACTTCAATCTGATTACGAGCACTGTGTGTAGGATTCTCCAACCCAGTATTGCTACCATTTTCCATAAAAATTTACATTCGGACTATATGGTCTTAAATTGGATTGTGTGTGCTTATCTCATTCCACGTGCGAACTCAAATCAAATCACTAAGATGCACGTCGACCTCATGTTTTCCATTAGCATTAGGGTTTCCATCGACCTACCTGCCTTCATTTATCTTGTCATTAAGTCTATTAGAATCAACCCCTCCGGTCCCGCTAGACAACCACTCCTCTTTGCCGTTATTATTACCCGCCATTATCTTGCTGCCAGCTGCCCTCGTCTTCCCATTGATGTCCCTATGACCCGCTACCAAACCATTGGTATTCCTCTATTGGTAGGTCTTGTGGTCACTTACCCCCCGATACTCCTCAACTCACTCCCTCTCAATCTTCATCTTCTCAATCCGCCACTTCCTCCACTCCTGCTCCTACTAGACCACCACCCTCTCGTTCTACCCATAAACCGTCATCTTCTCATGCTCCCTTAAATTGTAGGATCTTAGGTTTGTGCGTTCACAGGTGGAGCAAATTCAAGAAGACAGGCATCAAGATCGAGATATTCTGCAGGAGCTTTTGATTACTATGCAGCAAGATATGGAGGCTCAGGCTCGTCGCGAGAAGGGTCCAGCACGTCAGGATGAAGCTCAAGCGCGTCGTGATTCTATGCTTCTTAAGCACCTTAAGGTGATTTGTCGCATGGAGATGCGCCATGGTACTGTCTCATCCGGTGCCAGGTCCCTCCTAGATGCTTCACCACATGACGCCCCAGCTCCTTGATTTCATTTATGTTTAAGTTTATTTCATTGTTTCTTGTGAGGGCGAGTGGAACATCTTTATTTACATTTTCTCACTTGTAGCTTTTTATTTGGTTTGGTCACATTCTATTTATTGATGTACGGATATTTTTTATGGTTAATGATATTTCTCTCTTGTTTATTCAATTGTTGCATATATGGATCTTATATTGGGTTACATATTTGTCTATTACTTTTATTCCTCGTATCCTTTTCTGTAACGATGCGGGCTATGTCTATCCCTTTGTCTCTTCTGAATAAAAAAGGGGAGAAAACATTGATAGGTGGAGTTCATGAGTTCATAATTTAGGGGGAGTTTATTATAATTTAACATATGTCATTCTCATGATTAATTATCTTGCTCTATATTCTCATGATTAGTTAACGATTGATTTATATTCTCTATTTCCCATGCGTTTTATGTATTTGTTGTTTCATGTGTGTAGGATATATCGCCTACTTTTCTGCAGCACACCATCACTCGAGTTATTTAGTCTGTCTTTTTATTTGGGTTTTGGGGACGGGCTTTAGAATCGTCTTGACGTCTGGCTTAGCAAATTTAGTCTTTTTGTTTATTTTTTACATTTCTTTTTGTCCCCGAATAGCCAAAGGGGGAGATTTGTAAGTACAAATTTCTAATCGAGTCATTCTTAGTATTGGCTACATTTCGTTGGACAAAAATCTTTTGGGTCATTTCTAATCAAGCTTCAACTTTAGAGAATCCGACATCCAAAGTTCACGCGTCATCAATATGCATTTCAATTCCATTCTCCTAAAAAGGTATTTGACCAAAATCATTTTTATATGTTGGAGTAATTTTCATAAAAAAATTAATTTTCATAAAAACCATTTTAGAAATTATTTTTAGATCTTTTTTAAAAGAAAAATAATTTTTTTTCGAACTTTTTCCAGGTCGTTCGAATGACCTGGATCTAATGACCCAGCCAGCCTGACCAGGTATCTCGTTAGAAGTTCATTAGAAATGTCATTCGAACGAGATTTCTAACGACTTATCTAACTATTATACTGGACTATCATTAGATATCTCGTTCGAACCAAAGGTCGTTCGAACGAGATTCGTCTGGTTTGAAATTTTTTAACTTCTTTCATGAAGTTATTTTAAATAACTGCCCTTGTCCACTACTTTTTCAATTTTAATAACATGGACGAAAATCAGTTTTTGAGATTCAAGTTTTACATATACTTGAGAAGAAAAAATTTCATATCTTCCTCTTTGTTAAAAATCCTTCTCTAACATAATTTAACTTTTGAACCAAAACCCCATGCCATCAACCTGAAATTCAACAAGTACACCTGCGATGGATTTCTGCGTTCAAGCTTATTGGAGACGGTAGTTTGGGCTTTGATGGAGACCATGATAAGAGCAGTGTCGAGCAACGCGTTGGAGACTACAAATTCATAGGTAGAGGACAGCACCAACATGTCTTATTGAGTCAAAGTCTGTAAGTATTTTGAGTCCTTTGTAAAACCTATTTGTAGTGGATTTATCCAGACCCAGTTGTCCGAGTTTTTTCCAATTTGGGTTTTCCTCGTACATCGGCGCGTTGTGGTTCTGATTTTCGCACTTTAATTTATTAAATCTCCTAGATGTATGCGTATGATAAAAAAGGATAAAATTGGCTAATTCTATATCTCTTAATAAAGTTAACAATCCCATCACTTTAATTGTTAATTGTTCATGCTAATCTTAAAATTTGCAAAGGAAATTAAAATTAGTATATTTCTCTACTTGGCAAATTTTTGTATAGTGTAGTGTGTGTATTCTACGAAATAACCTCAGTTCATATACCCTTACAACTTCACCTATCAAACTTCATTTCCTTTCCAAGGAAAAAATCCTCACCAACCTCTACTTTTTCGGATAAGTGAAAAAGAAACCTCCTCCTTTTCTAACTTATTGACCAGTTACAAAGACATGTTTCCCGGAGATTTACCAAGAATACCCCCACCTCGAGAAATTAAACTTTTTTATCAATCTTTTGCTAAATACCTCCCCTATCTCAATACCCCCTTATCGTATGGCTCCTTTAGAATTGTGAGAACTTAGAACATAGCTTAATGACGT
Source organism: Sambucus nigra (assembly GCA_949130495.1). Taxonomy (NCBI): domain Eukaryota; kingdom Viridiplantae; phylum Streptophyta; class Magnoliopsida; order Dipsacales; family Adoxaceae; genus Sambucus; species Sambucus nigra. The sequence continues at coordinate 528,096,624 of OX422209.1, forward strand.
ACTCAATAAAGGACTCATATGCCCCAGTAGATCACCTTAGGGAGCTCTAGTTTTATTCGTGCGAAAGAAAGATGGATCTTTTCGATTATATATCGATTACCGAAAATTGAACCAAGTGAGTATCAAGAATAAATATCCATTATCCAGGATAGGTGATTTGTTTGACTAGTTGCGAGGGTTAAAGATATTTTTAAAGATTGATTTAAGATCTGGATTTTACCAACTTCGTGTTAAGGAAGAAGACATACCCAGAATCGCTTTCGGGACACGATATCGCCATTTTGAATTCTTATTCATGTCTTTTGGATTAACCAGTTCTCCCTCACCCTGCCGCTTTATGTACATGGTGCATAGAATATTTAGCCCTTTCTTAGATCAGTCTGTGATCTTCGTTAAAGATGACATATTAATTTATTCCAAGACCAGGGCATAACACGAAGAGAACCTATGTATAGTGTTTGAAACCTTTCATAAACATTAGATTTACACAAAATAGAGTGAATGCGATTTCCTCATAAAAATGGTAAAGTTCCTTGGACATGTAGTCACTGAAGTAAGTATAAAAGTGGACCCGGCCAAAACTGTCGCAGTACTTGAATGGACTCAACCCACCACCATCACAAAACTACGTAGTGTTCTAGGACTTTTCGGGTATTACCGGTGCTTTGTGGAAGTTTTTTTTTAATTTACCTACTTTTATTAAAATTGACCAAAAAGGATGTTCGATTTATATGGACCTCCGAATGCAAAATAGCCTTTTGTACTTTAAAGGAAAAATTAACCTCTACCCCTATTTTGACTATTCCTTCCAATAACAAAGTTATGATGTTTATACCGATGCCTCCCTACAAGGTATCGATTGTGTATTGATGCAACAAGGGAAAGTGATAGAGTACGGATCACGATAATTGAAAATTCAAGAGCGTAATTATCCAGTAATCGACTTGGAATTATCAACGATAGTCTTTGCCCTAAAAATTTGGAGAAGTAATCTATATGGAGAGGAATTATAGGTATTTTCTGATCACAAGAGATGTAATCTGTATGGAGAGGAATTATAGTCTTTGCCTTAAGTACATCTTCACGCAAAAGGATATCAACCTTTGGCAAAGACGATGGATTAAATTCTTGGAGGATTATAAGTTTAACTTACTCTACCATCCCGAAAAAGGTAATGTAGTTGCTCATGCCTTAAGCCGCAAAGCTTGGGGAACCCTCCATAGTATGTTTTCATTCTTGTAAACCATTGAAGATTACAATCTACAACGAGACTCCTCCAAGACCCAAGTTGTTCTATAAAAAATTATCGTTCACCCCATTCTGCATAAAAAGCTCATTGACCTCCAAGATCAGGATGAAAATTTTCATTTACTGAAGCAAAAACTTCAAAACAATCTCCTCAAAAAAGATTGTGAAATTTGGACTCCGGGCGTGGATTAAAATTCAAAAATCGAGTATGTATTCCTTTCATAGACTCATTAGGAGAAGACATCCTGTAGAAACCTCACCATTCCAAATTCATGATTCAACCTGGAAGCACCAAAATGTATCAAACCCTCAAGTAACATTATTAGTGGCACAGTATGAAAAAAGATATGGTACACTTTGTAGCGAAGTGTTTAACTTGCCAACAAGTCAAGATTGGACATAAACACCCTTAAGGTTTACTCCACCCCCTTCCCATCCCAAAATGGAAATCGGATCATATAACCATGGACATTGTGAGAAAATTGCTCCAAATTTCTCAAGGATAAAATACGATATGGATTATCATCGATCGTCTTATAACATCCACCCACTTTCTACCAACGAGATCCCCCGATTCCTTTCAATGACTAAGTGAAATATACATCAAGAAAATTGTTAGACTTCATGGTGTACTTATTTCTATTGTGTCCGATCGAGGTCCCAGACTTATCTAAAGATTTTTTCAAGTTGATTCGTCCCGAATCATAGAACTTATTACCCTTGAACTTAGGCATTTTATCCCCCTCGGGTACTTTAATGCCTATAATTATGCTCGGTATTTCGATAACCTCCGTTTTATTTGCTAACATTTTATTTGAGGTACTATATAGCTGTTATAGGTAGTAAAGTGATTAGTGTGAAGTTTGGGCGCGTTCTGGTAAAGTTTCGTCACGATTCGCACGTTGAGGGGCATTTTTGTAATTTCACAATTTTGGGATTTTTTCCCGAAGTATTCACGGAAGTTGTAGCCCTCAGTCTAAGCTTCGCGTAGCCATGAACGGTACTCGAATCGGAGTCCGAACGAAGGAAACACAGACCTTTAATCGAGGAAGAAATATAAGGCTTTATTTATTATTATTTTATTAATATATTAACAATCCATTTAGTTCCATCTATGTCCTTTTCTCTTTCATTTTGCATGATCTTCCATGGGCGATTTTCTTTTGTCCTGGGATTGTGCTTGTGTTTTGATTTCATTCTAAATTCGATCATTTCGTCCGAAATTGAAGCTTGGATTGCGTACGGATATAATTGTGGGTCAGTTGGCTCAGGTTTTTGGAGTACCCATTTTGGCATTCATGGTTTTGACCATTTATGGAGTTGGAGATTTCGGTGGGGTTTCAGTATTGGTCTCGATTTGCGGTTGCATCAGGTCTAACACACAAATTGGGTCGGCTTGTACGATTTCGAAAGCAACGGATTTGGTTTGATGTTGGTAGCAATGAAGTTGAGGCTGGTCGCGACTTGTTGCTGGCGCGATTAACCGACCTCTCCCCACCGGTCGACCAGTGTTTTGTTATTTGCCTTTATTTTTTCCAGTGGCCATTTTTACTGTTCCGTCGGTCGACCGGGTCTTCTTTGTGTTGTGAGCGACTGTTTCTGCTCTCTGCCTTTTTCCTTTTTTATTTCTTTTTATTTTAGTCTTTAATTGGAGACTTTTCCCTTTTTCATTTCTTTTTTTTTTCCTTTTTGTAACTTACTATAAAAGGGGGCCTTAGTTACTTTTGTTGGAGATCTTGTAATAATTTATTTTTAGTTTTTAGGTCTGTTTTTTAGAGCTTCTCTCACATAGGGTTAGTGCATTTGGGGGGTTTTGTTGGAGATAACCCCATCTCATCCATTTTCTTGGTGAATTGACACCCATTAATGTAAGTGGATACTTTTCATTGTCTTCTCTCTTTCTTTTATCCTTTGTGCCCTTGTTTTTCATGATTTCCATTTATTTTCAAGCCTAGTTTAATTTGTAGTGTTAATTTAATTATTTATCATTGCTTATGTAATTAGTTGCCTTAATTAATTAGTTAGTTTAATTAATGCTTTTATTTACGTGTAGTGGCTAGTTTAGTCCAGGTTGTGTCGGATCGAACTCACTTTGGGTTGACGGGTTGCTTTGCTTTGGTGATGGAGTTTTACGGGTATATTTAGAGTGGGTTGTCCTAGTTATTACACCTAGGAGATTTAATGGGGTATATTATGTATGCTCCATATTTATGAACTTGCGTGCGTAATTTTTGGGGTATTTGTTGACGCCAAAATCTTATTAGACTTTTATGCGAATTTAGGGGTGTGACAACTCTTGATTTAATTAACTGTCGAAACGAGACTCAATCTTAATAACTCGTCGACCCATGTAGCCATTCTATACTAATTAACTCGGGGTGAGGGATATTCGACGCAACCTATAGTTTTTATTCATTTTGTTAATTTAGTTTAAATACATTTATGCCTAGTTTATCTCTTCTTTCTTTTTAGTTAAGAAAATACCTTTTACACTTTTATTTTAGAAATATTAAACCGAATAAGTTCTAACAACTCATTTTTGTGGATTTTTGTTACCCGGACTTGGCCGCTATACTCCCTTTTTGAGTGTAGTCATAAGTTTAGGTTTTTGTATTAAGGCCTTGAACAGAAAACAACGATCGGCGTGCTGACTATGCGCTACTTTTCACCCTCAATCAAAATGGCGTCGTTGTCAGGGATGAGTTTGTTTTAGAATTTATTTGATTTAGTATTTCATAACATTTTTTTTCTATTTGTATTTGATTTAGTTTCTTTGATTTGAGCGCCAAGACAGCTTGAATTTTTCGACTGCACATATCTTTGTGGAATTCGCCACTTCGAGCCATATTTGGGGTAAGCATCTCTTATTCCAATACTTTTGGTAATCATTATGATAATTCTCAAAATCCTCGTAAACCTATGACTTTTGGTCAATACTTAGAGTCCCAAAAAATTGCAAATTCAAAAATGATCTTGGGCGAGTATTACGAAAGTCAAGCTTTGGAGTGCGTGTATTTTGAGGATAATGATAACAATTTTGGGACTCTAATTCCTTATAATAGGAATTTTGAAACAAATTGCAATAGCTTTCAAAATTCTTATAATAATGATTTTGAGTATAGTCCTGACAATAATTTTCAAACTTCTCATTTGCAAGAATTCGCGTCTCGACCTATATGACATTAGGTGAGGGTTTGCGCATGCTTAAAAATGAGAAAATTGAAAATCGTTATTGGGAGCATGAGTTGGATTTATTATTTGAATCCGATGACTATTTTTCTTCCGAGACTTTTGAAGTCGAGGAATATTTTTAACCAAATGAGGTTTTTGTGCCTACTTTGGAATAAACTATTGTTGACTTTGCCCATTGCATAATAGATAATTAAAGTGATGAAATGGAAGTAATATCCATTTGTAATGAAATTATTTCTTCTTTGGCCCCCAAAGAAGAATGTTTCATTAAAAATGATCTTATTTCCTTCGAAACTCAATCTTCAAGCAATTATGACTCATCTCTTGAGTTTGAATTTCTTTCCTCCACCTTTTCATTCTCTGTTATCACAGCTTCACAATTACCCGATGAATCGGTTCCAAACTTTAAAGTATTAAACCTATTCACCGATGAGGAGTACTTGCTCGAGTCACCTTCCATGAAGGCATCTTTGCCCCCATGTGCACCACCTCCCATTCCAATTGAAAAATACTTGGGAGATGATTCAATTTTTCTTGTCCCCTATGTGTATTTGTCACTCGTCTTATCCAAATCCCCATCCTCCCGCCAAAAGTTTTAATTGGGGATGGTTCATTTTTTCCTCCTTACACATGCCTTCCGTTGTTCGAACGGAATCCTTATTTTGCGGGAGGCATGCTTTCAAGAGAGGGTACATCGGTTATCCTCCTAAGTCAAATCGTGTTTTGGGTGGACCCTCAAAAATTTTAACTTTTATTATATAGTTAGTTAGAAGTTAAAATTGTAGGTTGTAAATAGTTAGTTTTATTTTTTCTTATTTTTTCTTTTTTCTTATTTTTGTCTAGTGTAATTAGTTAAGTTTTTTTGTTATTTGTTTTTGCCATGCTTGGTACTAACATGTTTTGTAGAATCATTGGACTTGTACTTTCACGAGATCGCTTTGGGGTAATATCACTATTTTCCTCTCTTTAACTTGGTTCTTAATTCACATTGAGGACAATGTCAAGTTAGGGGATGTGGGATATTCTATCCATTCATTGGTAGTTGCTTTGATTTGATTATATGTTATTCCTAAGTATGCTTTTCTTAGAAAAATTTAAAAATTTCAAAAAGATTTTCTTTCTTTTTTCTCCTTTTTGGTCATTTTGCCTTTGTTTCTGATGATAAATTTTAATAATTACCCGATCTAATAGACAACTCAATGATGCATGTTCTCGATTTTAGAAGTTAGTAGACTTTAGTTCTCGAATCATTGATATTATGAATAACTTCATGAATTAAACTTTAATCCCATGAGCACATGCACTTTTCTTGTTCTATTGATTTGGTTTAAGATTTTTATAACTCGGTAATCTTTTGTTGCATTGTATATATTTACACCAAGTAAGCTTTGTACATTTCATCATTTGTGAGTGTTATACACTATTCTTCTCTCTATGAAAACATTACAGTCTTCGATAATCTCTATATTCTTTCATTTGATCGTTCATTAATTGAGTTTATATCTTGAAATATTTCACTTGATCATGATTTTCATATATTATTTTTACTCGAGAATTAGGTAAACTATATGAAATGATCATAGGAAATCTTTGTTATATCACCAATATTGACCTTGACCTTACCTTATATATTTTCCCTCGTCAACCCCTTTGAGCCTAAATATTAGCCTTTCGTTTCATTACCCAAAATCCCATAACCAACTCCTAATTGGAGTGTTAAACCATACATATTACCTTCCATGACTTTATTTTGAATGTTGATTGGGATTGAATGATGTTGTGTAGGGTGGTTGCAATTAAGCATGAAAAGAGTGAGAAAAGAAAAGAAAGAGTAGTGAAAAAAGAAAAGCAAAAGCAAAAAAGCAAAAGAAAAGAAAAGAAAACATGAGAAAAACAAGAAAAGAAAATGAAAGAGAAATTTGTATATGTTGTGTATATAGTTCAATAAGCTTTGATTGCTCTCAAATTGTTATATTTAATGCTTGATTATGGCACTTGTTTTCCATTTTCGTTATTGCCCGCAATTTTCCCATTATCTCGAGTTTTCATCTCCAAACACTTTGAATCCGTGCATACATACCTTTAATTTCATACCTTAACCTTGTACCTATATTACAACCCTATACAAGTCTTATGTGATCTCAGGGTGCTGCATTCAATTCAAAAGTTTAAATAGTTTTGATAATCTGTGAAAATGCATTTCACCTCTCTAATGAACATTATCCTTTCATTGAGATTAGAATTTTTCATTTTATATATAGCTTTCTTCATTTGTGACATGTGCGAAGCCTTGTTTCCATTTACATTTACTCTTTATGCCCACATGTCCCGTGTGTTACCTCCCTGTTTCGAGTGAATTCGTTTGATGAGTGGAATGCTCATGAGGATTGAATATATGCACGCTTTAATGCTTAGTATCTTATTTATTTAATTTTTTTGCCGAATCATATTTTGCGTTTGGTCGCTCCCCTCCCACATTTTAAGGTTACAATTCTATGAGGTGCATTCTATAATGTTAATAATACGGACTTTTGTGTGAATTCTTTCATTATGCTAATAACATGTTGAAATCTTGTTTGTATTATTGGGTTTTCGTATGTGATTCATCATATTTTGAGGAAACCTTATGATGTTTGTGGGTTTCATCCCTGAAAAGCCTCACGAGACGACACTCGTCCACTAGGCTAACCTAGGGGTTTAACGGCCCGCAAAAGTGGCCTTATCCTTTCAATCGCTTTTGTATCTATCGCCCATTTTGTGTTTTTCTTATAGTTCTTCTTGAATTTAATTTCATTACTAGGGACTAGCAATATGTAAGTTAGGAGGTGTGATTCGTCCCGAATCATAACACTCATTACCCTTGAACTTAGGCACTTTAGCCCTCTCGGGTAATGCCGATAATTCGGCTCGATAATCAGACAACGTTCGTTTTATATGCTAACATTTTATTTGAGGTACAATTGAGCTGTTATAGGTATTAAAGTGCTAAGTGTGAAGTTTAGGCTCGTTCCGATAAAGTTCTGTCGCGATTCGCACGTTCAGGAGCATTTTCATAATTTCACACTTTAGGATTTTTTCCAGAAGTATTCACGAAAGTTGTAGTTCTCGTGCCAAGATTCGCGTGGCCGTGAACGGTTCTCGAATCGGAGTCCGAAGGAAGGTAACACGAACCTTTAATCGGGGAAGAAATATAAGACTTGATTTATTATTATTTTATTAATATATTAACAATCTATTTAATTCCATCTATGTCCTTTTCTCTTTAATTTTGCAGGAGCTTGCATGGGCGATTTTCTTTTGTCCCGAGATTGTTCTCGAGTTTTGGTTTCATCCAAAATTCGAGATTTTTGTCCGAAATTGAAGCTTGGGTTGCGTACGGATATAGTTTTGGGTCAGTTGGCTCGAGTTTTCAGAGTACCCATTTTGACATTTTCATAGTTTTGACCATTTATGGAGTTGGAGCTTTCGGTGGGGTTTTGGTATTGGTATCGATTTGCAGTAGTAGCAGCAGGTCTAACACACAAATTGAGTCGGCTTGTGCGATTTCGAAAGTAAGGGATTTGGTTTGATGTTGGTAGCAGCGAAGTTGAGGATGGCCGCGAGTTGGTGCATGTGCGATCGATCGACCTCTCCCCACCGGTCGACCAGTGTTTTGTTATTTTCCTTTGATTTTTTCGAGTGGCCATTTTTACCATTCCACCGGTCGACCGCAATTTGGCGGCCGTTCGACCGGGTCTTCTTTGTGTTGTGTGCGACTATTGTTGCTCTCCCCCTTTTTCCTTTTTCCTTTTCCTTTTCTTTTTCTTTCAGTCTTCATTTAGAGACTTTTTCCTTATTCCTTTTTCATTTCTTTTTCTTTTTTTTCTTTATTTCCTTTTTGTAAGTTACTATAAAAGGGGGCCTTAGTTACTTTTGTTGGAGATCTTGTAATAATTTATTTTTTGTTTTTAGGTTTATTTTTTAGAGTTTCTCTCTCCTAGGGTTAGTGCATTTTGGGGGTTTTGTTGGAGATAACCCCATCTCCTTCATTTTCTTCGTGGTTTGACACCCATTAATGTAAGTGGATACTTTTTATTATCTTCTCTCTTTCTTTTATGCTTTGTGCCCTAGTTTTTCATGATTTCCATTTATTTTCAAGCATAGGTTAACTTGTAGTGTTAATTTAATTATTTGTTGTTGCTTATTTAATTTGTTGCTTTAATTAATTAGTTAGTTTAATTATGTGCACGAAGGAACTAGATCAATGACACCGGTGAGAGTGGCACCACATGTACTTTCGTGAATGGTGGATGGTGGTTTCAAGTAGGGGTGGCCATAGGCCCGAGGCCCACCAAGCCCGCCCAGCCCGCCCAATAAAAAAATAGGGCTTGGGTAAGGTGAATAGGCCCGCAGAGCGGGCCTGGTAAAATTTTATAGGCCCGATTTTTTTTCGGGCGGGCTTGGGCATGAGTTCTTAAACCCGATGAGGCCCGGCCCGGCCCGAGGCCCGAAAATATATATATATGGGGGGGGGAAACTTTTATAAATATAAAAACGTATACCAAGTCTTTTCATGTAGAGTGAAAAACTTTATATATGGACTTTGTAATACATGGAGTTTAAAACAGATTTTTAATTAAAAAAATTGGTCTTTAAATAAAAAAATAGGTATTTTAATTTTTAAAAAAATCTTTTAATTAACATAACAAGGCCCGATTGGGCGGGTCTGGGTAAAGAGATTTCAAATCTGGGCGGGCTTGGGATTACATAATAAGGCCCGATCTGGGCCCGAGCGGGCTTGGGATAGCACTTAATTTTTCAAGCCTGGCCCGAGCCCGACCGGGCCTGCCCAGGCCCGGCCCACGGCCACCCCTAGTTTTAAGTAATAACCTAGACAAACATATGCGAACTGTTGAAGTATAATGACTAGGTCCAAACTAGGTGGTGGAGAGTGTGAAATTATGGGTGGGTCGCGTGGGATAAAAGGTGGAGGAAGATAATCCAACTCAAGTCTAGGGAATACACACTCGTTGGGAGGAGTAAAGGAATACTCACAAGGGATAGTGGTATCTAAATATGGAGTGGTCAACTTCTCCAAAAGAATATCACCAATTAATGTGGTGGGTAGGTCAAACGAGGCACCAATATCGGAGATAGAGGAATCACCATATATATTAGGCTCAAAGGGAGCCATGCATAGTGGCACAGGATCCATATCCATAGAGGTAGGAACCGTATCAGATCCAATCTCGAGAAAATGGTGAGCACTCGTAGCCGGAGCTAACATAAGATGAATTGGTTCCTCGTGAACACACACAGTGGGTTCAATAGGTGTAGGCTCAGGCGTACTTTTGGATTCTTCAAGAAGGGGCATATGAACATCAATGATGGGTTCCCTAGGGTAAGGTGGTGTGTGATCAGTCTCACAAACTATAGATAAATCTACATAATTGTCAACTTGGGGCCTGAACCACGGGGTGGTCACAACTTAGAGATGCTCGAGGTGATAGGGTTGGTCACACTCATAATCAGTAGCACTAGATGACTCATCATCGTTCCATGTGGGGAAAACAATGTATTGACTTGGGGTGAAATCTAACTCCCTGACACACTCAAATTAATTTCACCTTTGTTCAAGCCATTGAAGGGCTTGATTTTTATATTGAGTGCCTTGTGCTTGTCCGAGGATAAAGTTTTGCAAGAGGGGTTTCCATAGAGAAAGTGGGTGATGGTGGTGAAGTGGTGGCGGGTGACGACAGTGGTTGAGGTGTACACAGCAGGCTATAAATACTAGGATGCGAAGAATAATCATATGAAGTGTGGAGAACGGGGTCAAGTTATTCATACACGGGAGAAGAATTTTCGTGAGAGACAAAATGATGATAACCATTGGGTGCGTAGTGAGGGGACTGATTGGGATGGGATGCACTTGATTACCATAACCACTATTGGAACGTGTGAGAATCCATAACATAGGGTTGGGATTCGTATTGTTTAGGAGGATGATATAGCCTCCACGAATAGCTCGGGTACTCACACCACTCGGGATCGAATATATCATGATAATAGGCGGAGATAGATTCCAGAATAGTTTCATACGGATACAATTGGGCCATGGTGGGTTCGGATGGATATGAAAAGTATGGACACTCATGGGGAAAGTGATTGGTTAAAAAGCAAGAGGTGTACGACGAAGCATTGGACACGTTGATACTCGCCATCGGAGGCGATGGAATGTGAGATGAGAGTGTGGCCGATGCAAGAGTATCAACGGTATGTGTGTGTGTGTGTGTGTGTGAGAGAAAGTTATAGCCACTAAGTAAAGTGTGAAGGTGGGACTCTGGCTCAACATCAAACATGCTTCGAGACAATGGAAAATGGTCAAAGTATTCCCATAAAGGACGTTCTTCGCCCATTATGAGAGAAAAATTTTGTTTTTTTTTTATTTTTAAGTGTTTTTCAAGAGGAAAGAATATATTTTTTTAATCATAGCCGAAGAACGTCCTTTGTTTTTTATTATTTTTAATAAAATTATTTTATTATTTTAACAAATTATTTTATTATTTTATTTTAATAAAATAAAATAAATCAAATGGTGAGTATTTGCATTTTTAGTAAATATCTCAACATAAAGTGATGATGTAGAATTAATTTCCTTGGCTGAATTCTAATTTTCAATTTTATAATGAGAGGGTTTGTATTTTTAGCAAATCTTTTTCATTAGTTAAGAGTCCATTATGAATTCATACATTATATTATAAATAGTTTTATTTTTAGTTCTTAGTTTTAAGGTAGAATAAAATATATAAGTGAGTGATTTTAATTGAGAGTAGTTTGGATTATAATTGAAGATTTTATTCCAATTCAAGGTTAAAATGGGTTTGATATATTCCTCTTTAATTACTCTTGATTTAATCCTTGCATGTTTTTATCTGTTTATGCTATGTATTGGATGATGATTATGGAGGGTTAATCTCCCATTGGATGGATGAATTGAATCCCTCAAGAGTCCAATTTAGTTAGTTGACTTGTTAGCACAATTTTGTTTACCTCATATTTCTTTAATTAGCTTTTACATCTTAGTTAGTTCTTTAAAAATTAGTATAGTTAGCTAATTAATATTCCCTTGAAAAATCCATAAAAAAAATTGAAAAAGAAAAAATAGAAAAATCTAAAAAGAAAAAAAAATAGAAAAGTGGATTACACGATTTCTCATTTGTTTCGCTCCTTAGAGTTGGATTGACATCCGTACTTACCACAATTCTAGTTTTATCATGTTTGTAGGTATTCACAAAAAGTCCAAGTTATCAATCCCGACCCGAACTATCCAATCTCCATGACTTGTTTCATGTATCGCAATTGCAAAAATATATCTTTAACCCGAGTCACATCGTTACATGGAATGATATGACAATTGAATCCAACCAAAAATTTGTGGCAATTCCTATTCAGATTCTCGATTGACAAGAAAAAGTTCTCCAACGTAAAACCATCCCACCAGTCAAAGTTCTTTTGCGACACTATATAGCTGAAGAAGCAATATAGAAAACAGAAGACATTATGAGACAACAATACCCCGCGCTTTTTCCTGGTAATTTCGAGGACGAAATTTTTTTGGTGAAAAAAATGTAACAACCCACTCTTAACATACTCTAAATATATATTTAGTCCCTTTAAAAGGTAACAATTTCAAATAAACCCTAGGCTTTTACCAAAATACTGAAATACGCCTAAAGGAAGAATTAAGTTGACTTACATTTTTATATATCAATTAAAACCCAACTTTCACTCAAAGTTTAATCAAATGACTTATATTTTATAGACATATCAAAACAAAATTCATTAGGTTTGAATAATTACACATAAGCCCCTAAACTTATATAAATTAACTTAAAATCCCTATATTCTAGACAATGATGAAAGCCAAAGGATTTATAAGAGATTACTTATAAAACTAGAATCATGGGGATATGACGATAAATGTGTATCTATAAAAAAATGTTTACCAGTGCTTCTACCAGAAATATATATATATATATAGAGAGAGAGAGAGAGAGAGAGAGAATCATTCTTATATATATATGGAGAGAATCATAGTTATATAATAGCCAACATATATATGTAACAGTAAAAATATTTTTAGAATTAAACTAAATATGTAACTTACCAAATATATATAGCACAACTAAATGAATATTATAATAAGTAATTATATAAATATATAAAATAATAATTATACTAAAAATTGCATAACTAAACATAGTAAACAAATAAAATAGAATTATACATATATTAAATGACATTATAAAAAGATATTTATTTTATATGTAGATTAAAAAAATGTTTGGAATCATCAAAATCAATATATTAAATTAAGTTAAAATGTACACTAATTACAATTAGAATAAATAAATTATTAATTAAAAGGGTTAAATACATTTTCATTTAACAATCTCCCCTTTTTTATGATGCCAAATAATGATTCACAATGATCTATAAAATGAATAAATTAAGCGTACATAGTGAATCATAAATATTTCTCTCCCTTTGACATTATCAAAAATATTTTCAAATAAAATGAGTGTCAAGGGTAAAAAGACGAAGCTCCCCATATTAGAAATAATTTGTGCATGGGATTCAACTATAAATCACAAGGGGCATATATAAAATTTTCAATACGCACGTATTTCATCATAAATTTTCTCATAATAGGTATTTGAATTTTCAATAGACATGAATATCTTCAAATATCGCACAAGTCACAAAAAATGATAAATGATCAACTTTTCAAGTGCATAAATGATAAATGATACCAATTGAATCAGGTTGCACAGGGAGAGTGCGAGACATGCAATGGTATCTCGGAAAAACTTTTTTTTACCGTAAATAGAAATCATAATTCAATGTTCTCAAATAGTTTGAATTAAGCACGTAACATGACTTAAAAATATAGCGGCATAAATATAGCGATAAAAAAATTCGATTTAGTTCATGTTTTTCTGTTTTAAAGATACAATCACAAAATTCTCGAAATTATAATTAATGTCTATAATGAAGCATCAAAATTCATAATTAATTATTTTTCTAACAAATAATTTTCAACAAATATTTTTCTCCCCCATGCATAACCAATGAAGGCATATATGTATATAACTAATAATATGCATCTATTTTCTACATAAAATCATTTTCGGCAAGTCTACAAACAATCCACAAATCATTTCAAATATCAATAATCATAAGACTTTTTCATTTTTCAATTAAGCATGAACATTTCAAGAGTCATTTTCTTTCAAAAAAATTATATTTCAACATTCATATTTTCAGACATATTTGTTTCTTACAAGCTCAAGTGTGAAGGATACACCCAAATATATATAATGAAAACAAGAAAAATCAGAAGCAAACAAGTGCAACTATTTTATGAAAATCAGTAACAACAAATACAAGAGAACAAGACATTTTTTAGTTGTTTGTGTGATACAAGAAGAACATTCAGATCATATTGGTACTCTCTCAAATAAAGTAAACTACATCAAACTTCTACTCCATTTATTGTAAAGATTTAAAGCTTGGACTTTTTAGCTTCGGAAGTTGCAACAATAGCGAATTTTGATGCTCGGGTGTAAAGTGGTATTTTTTTTCAAAAGTGGACATCAAGTATATTATTTAGTAATAATAAAATCTTTCATTATATTATTTGATGCCATTCACAAGATCAAGAATAGTGAAGCGCAAAGGAAATGAAAGATCTTGGCGCGTAGATGTAGGCCGGAATTTGGCCGAACCACGTTAAAATTTTGGTGTCCTTTATTTTTGCACTTTATTTTCTTTTATGTATGCCTGCAAGCTTTCATGTTTTTCAGTACCTATATTGTAAATAAGTTTTCCCCGAAATTTGGTAAAAAATAGTTTAAGATCAAAATAATTATTTTTAAAAGTAAATAATTAATTCAGAATATTTATTAACATTTAATAAAAAATTATTTATTTATTTATTGGGTGTTATAATCCGTGATTTAACTTGTTTAATCAATTGGAAGTATTTACTTAATAATATATGAGTTAACCACTCAAGATTTATTGATCTAAAGTTTGGATTAAGTGTTTTAAATTAAATATTTTCTGAAATTTTAATTTAACCCAAGAAGTTTGCAAAACCCCAATTCACTCCCTCTTGGACATTTTTTGGGCAACAATTGGTATCAGAGTTAGTGCTCTTCTTATTTTTAGATTTAACAATCTTAGAGTTAAATATCACATCAAATTTTCTATATTTATCTTAAATGTTGCACTTTACATTTTTATTATTTGTATGCTTAAATATTTGATCTCTTTTAGACACTCATTATTTCTTTTTGTGCGAAGAAAATGGAGAAATTATTAGCCTTATGTTTCAAGCTTTATTTTAAAGGAAGAAACCAATGAATGCATGGATGACTATGCTCCAAATGAAAATATGTGCGATCCTTGCTTATTTGCTCACATCAATGAATCAAGCCGTAAGGAAACGAATGTTCATTGTTTCATGGCCAATAACAACGAGGAGGTATATTCTCACTCTAATTCTAGTAATAGTGATGATGATATAGTTGATGATTATAAGGACATCCAAAATATTTTTGGTGAATTATGTGATAGTTTAGATGAACTTAAAAAGAAATATGTTGATCTTAAAAGGTCTCATTCATTATTTTCAACTAAATGTGGTTCTATATCAAATGATTTTGATAATTTGAAATTAGAAAATAAATCATTAAAAAAAATTAAAACTTTTAGAAAAGAAAAATCTGTAAATGTTAGTCACCCTATTGGAATTGAAAATAGTGAATCAAAAAGAGAGATTGATTATTTAAACAAATCTTTAGATACATTTACTAAAGGAAATGATTATTTTCATAATATCGTGGAAAATCAAAGAGTTCAATTTTGTAAGGATGGTATTGGATATAATGAAGAAAATAAGAAAAAGAGTTTTTCAATTTATTTCAAAATGAATCCTCATTTAGTAATTCTAAATCCTTATATACACATATTGTGGTAGACATAACATTACTATAAATTTTGTTATTTTAAGAAAAGGAGATATAACAATACTAAACTATCTTGGATTCCTAAAGAGATAATAATGCTTGCTAACCTTAATCAACCAAACACATATTGGGTTCCAAAAAATAGAGTTTATAGATGCAAGACAAGTGTTGGTACTTGAACAAAAAAAAATGAGATTAAGAATTAATATTGCTTTTCTATTTTTTGTAATTATTAGTATATGTTATTTTCATGTTTATATGCTTATTTAAGATGTATATCATTCTTTATCTTGAAAATATTTTAATGATTGATGATTTGTAATTTGATAAGTGATAAATGATCCATGTGAATCAACTCAAGTACTATATAGGTGGTAATGGAGTTCAACTTCCTGTTGGAGCTACGTATTTGCTTTCCTAGCTGACATGGTCCACAAACTGTGGAAGTTAGTCTTACAAGAGATGGTAAGCCACGTACTAGGTCCTTTTTAACAAGATAATCTAAATCTCTAAAGTTCACGTGACCTAGACGTTAATGCCACAGATCCATAAGAGTGATCATGGCACTGCTGTAGACAAATGAGGACTTAGACACTATCCCATGGAAGATATTTTCTATCCTCACCCCTTAGAATACAAGTTTATCGGCTTGATCATACACATTACAAGCATCCCGATCAAACTTAACTACAAAGTCAGCGTCGCACAAATGGTTGATACTGAGAAGATTTGCCTTTGAACCTATGACATACAACACATACTCTAGCTTAGGAAACCCTGGTATCTCTATAGTACCTCGTCCTACAATGCTAGACCTGCTCCCATCACCAAAAGTGACGCTAACTTCTTTGTGATCCACTAAGGAGGTAAAGACGAGACATCACCAGTCATGTGTGTAGAACACCCATTGTCAAAATACCACTACGAGGCATTCTGAGATTTCAGAGGGACATGAGCAACAAGGGATTTGTTTCCATTCTTAGGTACCCAAGTGGAGGTAACTTTTTGTTTGCCCTTGTTATTGGTGGTTCTAGTCACAAAGTTGTTAGAATTCACAAACGGTCCAGAAAGCCGTTGGAATTCTTCCATTAAACTCTGGGAAGTAGCGACTAAAAACTCAACCTGCTCTCTCAGTCTTGTAAGATTACTCGTAGGGTGTGAAGAAGCATAAGTACGTCTGGTCCGACACAAACTATAGTAATACTCTCTCAGGTGACCTTTCCTCTTACGACAAGCCCAAAAGTACACAGTCTGAGGCCTACCTCGGTTTGATTTTCTTGGTCGAACAACTTTCCTGGGTTTAGATGGATGACCATATGAATTTTTCGTATACTCAGAAACTGGTCCAGGTATAATTTATGAAGTGGATGCACCATTAAACCCAATTCTCGGGCTCTCGCCAAATCCCAAAGCAGGGGCGAGGAGTATCTTTCTAGATCTATCCTCGATTTGAACCTTGACCTACTGTGCTCTTTCTAGATCGTGAGTGAGCTGGGCAATAAGAGCTTCTAGATAATTTTGAGCCAAAGATACACAACGAAGACATATATTCTTTATCTTGTTAAAAAGTACCTAGTATGTGGCTTACCATCTCTTGGAAGACTAACTTCCACAGTTTGTGGACCATGTCAGCTAGGAAAGCAAATACCTAGCTCCTACAGGAAGTTGAACTCCATTACCACCTATAGAGTACTTGAGTTGATTCACATGGATCATTTATCATTTATCATTTATCATTTATCAAATTACAAATCATCAATCATTAAAATATTTTCAAGATAAAGAATGGTGTACATCTTAAATAATCATATAAACATGAAAATAACATATATTGATAATTACAAAAAATAGAAAAGCAATATTAATTCTTAATCTCATTTTTTTGTTCAAGTACCAAAACTTGTCTTGCATCTAAAAACTCTATTTTTTGGAACCCAATATGTGTGTGGTTGATTAGGGTTAGCATGCATGATTGTCTCTATAGGAATCCAAGATAGTTTAGTGTTGTTATATCTCTTTTTCTTAAAATAACAAAATTTAAAGTAATGTGTATCTCTACCACATTATGTGCATATAAGGATTTAAAATGACTAAATGAGGCTTCATTTTGAAATAAATTGGAAAAACTCTTTTTCTTATTTTCTTCATTTTATCCAATACCATCCTTACAAAACTGAACTCTTTGATTTTCCACGATATTATGAAAATAATAATTTCCTTTAGTAAATATATCTAAATATTTGTTTAAATAATCAATCTCTCTTTAGTATTCACTATTTTCAATTCCAAGAGGGTGACTGACATTTACAGATTTTTCTTTTCTAAAAGTTTTAATTTTATTTTTTAATGATTCATTTTCTAATTTTGAATTATCAAAATCGTTTGATATAGAATCACATTTAGTTGAAAGTAATGAATGAGACTTTTTAAGACCAATATAATTCTTTTTAAGTTCATCAAAACTATCACATAATTCATCAAAAATATTTTGCATTTCCTCATAATCATCAACAATATCATCATCACTATTACTATGAAAGGACAAGTTCTATAAATGTCCAGGGTAGTATCTAGGCATTTCTATTTTATCCTAGATTCTAGAATATATGTCATATTCTGCTACAGTCGTCTCGTCTTAACACGATCATATTTCGATGGCCTCAATCCGAATTTTGCATTTCACATGTCCATCATCACCATCATCGTGCGTCATTGCCATTATCTTCAATCATGTCTTCATGGTAACATTTTTCGGTCGGAAGGGTTCGTATTCAGAAGGTACTTAAAATTGGATATCGGACCGATCCGAACCTGGAGAAAAATGAAACGGTCCACTGACCTGAAAGTTCATTTTCTAAATTTAGATACCGGACCGATCCGTCCAGAATAAAAAATGAACCGATCCAGCACTGGAAAACTCACAGGAAAGTTTTAACAACTGGAACGATCTGATTAAAGACAAAATTGAACCGATCCAGATAGTGAACCGATCCGATGATCCTTTCTAGATCAGTCCAACGAGCCTCAGAAAAATCTGGTGTCCAAATTCTTTACGTTCCTATAAAATCCATCTTCGGGGATGTTTTCATTTAAGACTTTGGAGGAAACATTTATCAGACCTAATATATCAAGTCTTCAACTTTTATTAAACCCAACAGTTTGAGATTCACAAACAGTTAGAATTACATGTGAATCATGTTAAACCCAGCCATACCCATTCGAGGAGCATCTTGTGTTGAGAACGGGTTCTCTACGCTACTAACCTTGGAGCGTCTTGTGGGAAGCTCTTGCTGACGACAACGAACCAGTGCCTGAGGGTCTTTGTTCGTCAAATTGTATTTCTCTATGTATGTAAGTGTTTACAAATCATATTGAAATAAAAAGGTTTTACCCCTTTCGGGGATTTTTCCTCATTTGTTTGTGATTGAATATTGCACTATTTGAATGTGTTTATCAATAAATCAATCACCATTAGATGTATGACCTAGGTGTGTATTTAAAACTGGGCTTAATTAAATAGGTATCTCTAGTTTAACAAAAAATCGACTCTCATACTAGAATTAGAGTTAGAATGTACCTCCTCATTGTTATTAGCCATAAAATAATTAACATTCGTTTCCTCTGACTTGATTCATCAATGTGAGAAAATAAGCAAGGATCGCACATATTTTCTTTTGGTGCATAATCATCCAAGCTTTCATTAGTTTCTTTCTTTAAAATAAAATTTGAAACATAAGGCTGATAATTTCTCCATTTTCTTCTCATAAGAAGAAATAATGAGTGGCTAAAAGGGATTAAATATTTAAGCATACAAATAATAAAAATGTAAAGTGCAACATTTAAGATAAATATAGAAAAGTTTGATATGATATTTAAATCTAAGACAGTTAAATCTAAAAATAAGAGCAGTAGCTCTAATAGCAATTATTGCCCAAAAAATGCCCAAGAGGGGGTGAATTGGAGTTTTGCAAACTTCTTGGGTTAAATAAAAATTTTAGAAAATATTTAATTTGAAACACTTAATCCATATTTCAGATCAATAAATCTTAAATGGTTAACGCATATATTATTAAATCAATACTTCCAATTGATTAAACAAGCTAAATTATAGATTATAACACCCAATAAATAAATAATCAATTTTCTATTTAATGTTAAAAAATATTCTGAATTAATTATTTACTTTCAAAACTAATTATTTTGATCTTAACTATTTTTACTAAATTTCGGGTTAAACATATTTACAAGATAGGTACTGAAAAATATGAAAGCATGCAAGCATAAATAAAAGAAAATAAAGTGCGGAAATAAAAAACACCAAAATTTTAACATGGTTCGGCCAAATTTCGACCTACGTCTACGTGCTAAGATCTTTCGTCTCATTTGCACTTCACTATTACTGATCTTGTGAATGGCATCGAATAATATAATGAAATATTTTATTATTACTAAATAATATACTTGATGTCCACATTTGAAAAAAAACACCACTTTACACCCGAGCAGCAGAATTTGCTACTATTACAACTTCCGAAGCTGAAAAATCCAAGCTTCAAATCTTTACAATAAATGGAGCAAAAGTTTGATGTAGTTTATAGTATTTGAGAGAGTACAAATATGAGGTGGATGTTCTTCTTGTATCACACAAATAAATAAAAATATCGTGTTCTTGTGTATTTGTTGTTACTGATTTTCGTAAGATAGTTTCACTTGTTTGCTTCTGATTTTTATTGTCTTCGTTGTGTATCTTTGGGTGTTCCCTTCACACTTAAGCTTGGAAGAAATAAATATGTCTAAAAATATGAATGTTGAAGAGCGTTTATTCAACTTGGAGAGAGTATACTAAGAGCGCATTAAATGCTCAATATCTTAGAAACTAAAATCGAATCTAATGAACCATCCTTTATTGTCTAAAAAATATGTAGACTGATCTCTGCAAGGGATATTAGTAGGCACAAGAAGAATGAAAGTGTACAATAAATTTGAAACGTATGGAGTCAGTTTTAGTAGTCAATAGATAAATAAAATGTAAAGAGTATCTTTGTAAATTGTCAAGAGTTAACACGTTAAATAATCTGAGACATGTCATAATCTGTACAAGCACGAGTAGGAGATACAGATATCCTGCAAAATAAAGATTTTTGTTGAATATCAATGGATCCCATGAGTAATAAATCAACACTTCTACTGACATGTACAAACAGGGTGATAGGACAAGAAAATTGTGGCAATAAAGAAGCTTCATAAACTGTCCAAATATAAAGAATGAGAGTTAGAAATATTAAGTGGGATTTAATTAAACCCAAATTTTACTTGAACCCTAACATTTGACTCTAGCTGATTTAAAATCATAAAATCAATAAACATACAAAGGAAACCAATTTCAGGAAAAATCCCCGAATGGAAAAACCTTTTATTTCACTATAATTTGTAAATCGCAACTTACACGGATTACAATGAAATATGATGATACACGAATACCCGCAGGCGTCGATCGATGTTGTCAGTAATGGAACAACCGTAGCTACTCCACAAAGACATGAAGTTATGTCTTCAACAAAGATCCACATGCAACGAACCTCAATGACCGCATTCAGTCAGCCCAGAACCTCCCTCAAGTGGTACATATGTCTGCAGTAGAAATCCTCTCTAAAACAGAAAACTTCAATAGGATTGTATCTCGGGTTCCAATATAATTCACATAAAGATTGGTATGTTTGGCGAATTAAAAACAAGGGTTTAAAGCCCTAAATGAAGAAGTCAAAAGTGTTCTTCCGATTTGCAGAGTTTGCGGAATAAAAAATGAAAATACTTCTTGAGAAAAACGTCTCGTTTAACACGTCATTTGTAAAAAGTTTAAGGAGGCGCTTCATTTGAACGGGATCAAATGTCGTTAGAACCAGAAAGCATGTTGTTCGAACGACAGCTTCGCGCGAGATCTGATGTCATTTGAACGACATATCAGATCACTCGAACGAGAAAATTTGATAAAAATAAATTTAATTTTTTATTTCAAAAAATCGTCTTTAATCTTAGAAAAAATTATTTTGACGAAAAACAATGCCTCTAAACTTAGAAAATATTTTGAAAACATTTCAAAACCCTTTAAAAAAAGTATCCCAACACTTTTAAGTGAACCGAAAAGGGACTTAAATACTTTCTCACTAAAATTAACCTTGTAAAGGCTTGAATGTTGCAGAAGCTTGATATTCTGATCCGTCTCGATGCTTGAATGACCTTGAACAATTCTCCAACGGTTGTAGTGGTATACGACATACTCAATTGATAACGAACATTTATAAAGTCATGTCCTTATAAGGTGTGTGAGGGTGGGGGTGGGGCAGGGGGCGGTGGTCTGGGGGTTAGGGTGTATGTGTATATGTGTGTGGGGGTAGGGGGCCAGGGGGAGGGGAGGCAGTGGGAGTAGGGTGCATGGGGATGGGGGTGGCAGGGGAAATGGGGGCAAGGGTATGTGGGGGGGGGGGGGGGGGAGTGTGTGTAAAGGGGGGGATGTGTGTGAATTAGTGTGGAGTGGGTTTCAATACTGAGTTTTTTTTTAATATTTTCATCATTAAGTAGACGAGTATATATGCTTGTAATTTGTATACATTATAATTCTAAAGGATTCGTTTCTCTCATGATAAAGGTTTCAATTGTTACTGGATGTGTGTAAAAGTACTAAAATTGAATTTATTATACATAGTCGATAATGATATCAATGACTAAATATACAACTTTTGTTTTGGAGGCCCTGAGTACTAATAATTTGTGTGACACCTTAACTTTTGGAGGCTCTGCGTACCAATAATTGGTATTGATATTGGTATAAATTAAAATTGAATTTGAATTGGTATTGATATTGGTATAAATTGTAATTGAATTTGAATTGGTATTGATATTTGTATAAGTTGTAGTTCTTATGCATACTTTAAGTTAAATGAAACATACTTTAAATTACATAATTAAATAAAATCTCTCAAAGTCATAATTAAATGAAATATACTTTAAATTACATATAGTGCGCAAAGATACTAGCCTTCTAGTTCTTATGCATATGCATTCTATATCCCGTAAACTCGTTCGAGTGTCATTATCCCTATAATGAGATCTCTCAAATTGTCCCATTTGGACAATTTGGGACTGCATAGTTTCTGTCTAACAATATTCTTAGTGGCTGAAACTTGTTACTTTTAGGGGAAGTTCTACAGTTGTATCTTAATGTTCTCTAGGTACATAATAGATGATGCGATGTTAAGTCTTATTTCAATTGATAAATAGAAATAACACTCACACTTGCGAATCTATGTCATGTACTTGGAGAACTATGTGGATATGTGTCCGAATTTTCCCTAAATTGGAATAATGTGCATGAGCTATTAAGTATATTACAGAAATATGCGATCTTGAAGGATAGGACCATTCACCCTTTAAAGGATATGGATGAAATATGAATTAATATTATAAAATGAATTTTAATTTCAATTTTAAATTAAAATTGAATTTGAATTTGAATGCACGAATAACTTTACGTATAGAAACTAGCATTCTAGTTCTTATGTGTACACGTTTAATAGGTGATTGTTTATACTAATAGGAACTAAATATTAACACTTTTGTTTATGCTAATCCATGAATATACGCTTCATACCCATAATAGGTGATTGTTTTTAGTAGCTGTGATGGGACATCCTAAATACAAAGAGTGGATTAGAGGGATGTGACACGACTGAGAATGTGTATCTAAAGTGTGTGCTCTCTAGGCTCAAGTGCAAGCCTATCGTTCAAGTAATAATCCGACAAGTCGGGTATCGATCCTCAGGGAAAAAGGACAACGGAGTTGTGACGACGGGACAAGATTGAGGAATCCTAGCGATGACTCTAAGAAGAAAAGAAAAAGATTGATTTGGCTTTTGGGATGGATTAAACTAAATGCAATTATGAAACTATAATGAAAAATGCAATTAACTTAAATTATCTAGATTAAGAATGAAGGTTTGATTTGAAACTGTTTAACTAAAGGATGAGAAAACAGGATGGAATACAATCCCCCAACCCTAGTGTGATGCAGTGACAACGTCAATCATAAATTTATCCAATTAATTCAAACCCGGAATTTAGTACTCCCAAGCATTATGTATACGAGGTTCAAGCCCGCGTCATACCTAATCTGAGGATGAGTAAATTGGTATCGCGGTAATTACACTCAAATTGTACTCTAAATCATCACGAGTACCCAGAGGCAAACGAGATATAAAGATCTACAATTCTTAAGAAATTACGCGATACGATTTAAATTAATCATTAAATTCAGCGGATCGACGTTATACACACGCACTAACACATCAGGTTGGGTTCATGCATCCCAACCTTGAAAAACCTAGCCGGACATGTTAAATGGACTAATGCATGAAATAATAACGTTGCATGTGTATGAATTCATGATAAAACTAAATCTAAACATGTAAATACGTATTATGAATGCGAAAACAAGTTGAATCAATTAGGAAAACTAAGCATGCAAGAACAATAATAAGAAACAAGAACTTTGAATTAAAACTGGTAAAAACAAACCCGAAACAATGAATTCTTGAAGCAAATTGTGCCCTTGATGTTCCTAGATGTTTCTCTCCTTTTGTTCTCTCAAAAACTCTCTAAAAATAACCCTAAAGGCTGCTCTTAGGTTAATGCCTTCGTTCCCCACAAGTTTGGAGTCTTTTAAACCTATTAGGAGACTTGGAGACCAATCCAAATGAAAGACAAAATTCGCGTGTCAGGTACAGCGAACCGGTTCGCATGTACCAGCCTGGTCTTGCTCTCAAACTAGATTTAGTTTTTTCTGGTTTTTCTCTTCTTTTCTTGGATTTTTCTTCAACTTCAACTGAGCATAACTTTTCAACCGTAGCTCGGATTTGGGTGCCGTTTTTTCCAGTGTGCTCGTTGTTCCGAGATCTTCAACTTTCCAGAAGGCCCCACCTCCAGAATCGGGCTTGTAAAATTACGAAAATGCCCTTGAACTTGCCTTCCTAGCCTTTCTTCTATGATTTTTCCGCAACTTCAAGGGGTCATAACTCTTTCATCGTAGCTCGGATTGAGGTGCCGTTTTTTCTGATGTTCTTGTAATTGAAAGATCTTCAACTTTCTAGTTGGACCCACTTCCGTAATAAGGCTGAAAAATTACGAAAATGCCCTTGAACTTGCCTTCTTAGCTTTTCTTGCACTGTCTTGCTTCCTCCTTTGCACTGCTTGCATAATTAACCTGTAAAACCAATAGGAGAAGCACGAAACACGCAATACTCGCCAAGAAGGTTAGAAGCATAAAAGTGAATCAAATCCATATATGTTACATCATTCGGGTTCACAAAAGTACTGAAATTAGGGGGATAAATATACAATATTTATGCCCAATCAGGATGTGTTTCGCATAGGTGGTAATTAATTTGTGAAATGTACAAAGAGATGTCATGGTGATGAAGAGTTTTTGTGTCCATGTGCTAAGTGTAAGAATGGTAAGGTTTTTGGGTGGAAAATAGTTGAACTGCATTTTTTAAGATGGGGTATGCAAGATAGTTATCGAATTTGGATTTTTCACGATGAACCAAAAGTTCCTTCTGTCCTCGAGCAACCTTTACAGCAACCTTCAACAAGTAGGATAGATGTACAAGGGGAGGATGACAATGTAGATCATAATATGCTAGAGTATTTAGTTGATGATGCGTATGGAGTGCATGAAGTCTAAGAGAATGAGGTCACTGACGATGTACAAGGTTCAGGTGCTCATGAAGATATTAGGATAAACCTTGACGATGACTACCAAAGTTTAAAATTTAAGGTGAGCCAACCGTTATACTCTGGCTGTGAGAAGTATCAAACAACTTTACATTCCATGGTTGGTTTGCATAGTTTGAAGACCCAATATGGTTTGTTTAGAAATTGTGTGACAAGAATTTTGAATTGGGTGAAGGGGATTACTACCCAAGCAGAATACGCTTCCAAGCAGATATCCTACTATGAAAAATAGTTTAAAAGGTTTGGAAATAAAGTATAAATAAATTCCTGCTTATGTATATGCCTTCATACTATACTAAAAGGAGTATAAAATATCGATCGATGTCCGGTACGCAATGAACCTAGATATGTCTAATTTACAGGCAACGAAGGCATAAGCTCAAAAGTGTTGAGATATTTTCCCATTGGGACCAGATTAAAGAAGTTTTTCACAGTAGCGTGGATAGTAGAGTCAATAACTTAGCATGTTAGGAAAGAAGCGGGGGATAATCTCATGCGTCATCCTATTGATTCTACAGCTTGGAAGAGGTATAGTTTTGGGTATCCCGATTTTTCTCAAAAAGAACGTAACATTCGTTTGGAAATATCAATAGATGGTTTCAATCCTTTTGTAAATCTAAGTGCTAATCAGAGTGTATGGCTAGTGATCCAAGCCTCACTCAACCTCCCTCCTTCAAAGTGTATGAGACCTGAATTTTATATTGTCTTTATTAATACCTGGGACAAAGGCGCCAAGTGAGGACATCGATGTCTACCTGGCTCCATTGGTAGAAGAATTAAATGAGTTATGGGAAGAGGGTGTGCAAGCATTTGACTCTTTTAGAACAAAAGAGTTTACGCTGAAAGCTATGTTGATGTGGGAAATTCATGATTTTTGAGCTTATGGGACGTTATCTAGTTATGTAGTACATGGTTATTTGGGGGTGTCCTATCTATGGACAGAAGACTGAATCTCTTCGTCTCACCCCTAGCTCAAAAAATTTATACCATTTCCATAGGTGGTTCCCCCCCCCCCCCCCCCCCGCTCATAGTTTTAGATTTCAGAAAGGTTTAAATGTTTTACCTGGCGGGGTTGAACATAGGCTACCACCGAGAAAACTTTCAGGCCCAAAATTTGAAACTAAATCTATTGATTATGGTCTTAATATTCTAGGTAAGAATCCAAAATTTAAGAATGTCAAGCATAAGAAGACCCCAACTGGGAATAAAATTAAGACAAGAAAGGCATGGTCTAGGAGGTCAATTTTATTTGACTTGCCTTATTGGCAGAATAACTCGATACGCCATGTATTGGATGTGATGCACGTAGTGAAGAACATCATCGAACATATTATGGACACATGCCTTGGGGGGGGAGTCATTCGAAGATGGATAAAATGCACGAAAAGACCTTAAAGCATTGAAAATTAAGCCACAACTATGGTTGAAATAATATAGTAGGGGGAAGGACAATAATTCCCTCTGGTTCTTTTACTTTGACGAGTGAGGAAAGGAAGGTTCTTTTAGATACAATATATAATTTGAAAGTTCCATCTAATTTTTCGTCCAACTTGCGAAGGATTGTGAATTATGCTACCCATGATTTACATAAGTGTAAATCCCCACGATTGGCATGTGATCATGCAATTGGTTCCTCTATTGTTTAAGCACTGTTTCTCCAAGCATAAGGATTTACGGAGGGCTATTATGCAAATTAGTATATGCTTCTCATTTTTATGTGAGAAGGTAGTCAATCAAGATCACATAGTTGCCGCAAAATTGCGATGAACTAAGCTATTTGTGTCTTGGATAAGTACTTTCCCCCATCTTTCTTTGACATAAGTGTTCACTTGTTGGTACACCTATGCGACGAGACACTTCTTTGTGACCTAGTTAGATATCGATGGAAGTATCCGTTTGAAAGATTGATGAAAGTTTTGAAAATTACGTCAAGAATACGCGATATATTGAAGGATCAATTGTAGAGGAATATATCACCATGGAGTTATCAATCTACACTCGAGAATATATACCTGACTCGACCAACGTGGATAACAATGATGAGTTCGTCGATGAGGGTGGTCATGTGATGGGAAAACGAGTGAAATTAACAAGTTTGCAACATAAACAAGTAGCTCGTAATCTATATGACACATATGAAGATGTCGACGAATGAAAAAAATAAGTTTAAATTATTTTGACTTTTACGTTATTTTAATTTTTACATGATTAATTTTGTAATACGTTTGTCACGATCTATGCTGAAAATATGAAGCTTGTGAGAACAATAAAAGACGAAAATAATGACACGTCAGACAGCGAATTTAGGTTGCGGTTGTCACACAAGGTAATTATAATGAAAATGGTTGTTATTAAATGTCACATTATATGAAAGATTTACACCGAACTTAATTAATTTATCTACATTCTCATCTCTTAAAGTTCGGGAGATGTGACATCAAGGATTGATCATCTAGACACTGGACCCTTGTTCATGGTACAAGAGTACAAAAAGTATCAATTGAATGGTTACGTATTCGGTGTAAGGGTGTACGAGGAAAATACAAATATACAGAACTCAGGCATTTCATATAAGGCTCTTACTTTCTTTCGAGCGTGCGCGAAAGATATAATCTCGTTGAAGCTAAATGACTTACTATGGTGTAATTCAAAATATATTTGAATTAGACTATGTAAGCTTTAAAGAGGTTGTATTTTACTATGATTGGGTAAGATTTGAGGATAAAAATGTTTGTAAAGTTTATCCGGATACCAATTTATCATGGTTGACTTGTCCAACTTGAAGAGCAACGAACACGTGATGGATGAGCATTTGTTTGTGCTTTTCAAAAGTCCAAGGAAGTGTTTTACTCCAAGTATAACAACAACGAGTCGTAGTCAATCGTCCTACATGCGCCAAAGCATCTAAAAGTAGTGTGATGACTTGGCTGCTCCTACTGAATACCAATCCATTTTTTATGATAACCTGAATTTGAAATAATTTTGAGATCTGTAATAAGTATTCAAATTATTTGTAATGACTAATGGATGTATTATTCTAGTGCTTTATTATTATCGGACAACAGTTTAATGCTTTTTATTCATTTGTACTTGATCATTATAATGCTTGTAAAAACCAAGTGAATATGTTAATTAGGATTTTAATAAATTTAAGCATTAATTCAAAGTCCATGACCTGGGAGTGTGTGTGATTGGGGGGGGGGGGGGGGGGGGGGGATTTTGCATGTGTGTAAATTGAATTGTTATTAGTATAAATTGAAATTGAAATTGATATAAATTGATATTGGTACTGGTATGTATTGTTATTATCGGATTTGAGCATTAATTCAAAGTCTATATACATGTTTGTACTAATAATAACAATTTTTTAAGAAAATGACTTCATCCCAGCGTGGTAGCAGAGGCGAAGACGGCTCCTTGGCCACTAGGCCTCCAAAATGGGACAAATTGGGGTCCGTCGTCGAGAATAAAACAACATTATTGGCTAGAGCACTAGAATTGTTGAAGGTGATTGTTGGCCCAGTGTACACTGATTGGAGGCCCATGCCTAATGACCTCAAGATGAACATCTGGGGGCACTACAAGTAGTGTATTTATATTTATATTTATATTTATAATCAACTAACACTTACTTTCTTTTTGGTTTGTTTTTGTTTGACAGGAACAATTCGGCGTGCCCCCACATCTCCGCGACTCCACGTTGGAACAATTGAGGGATCAATATAAGACGTGGAAGAAGAATATACAGGCACAGTACTTTGGGAAGACCCAGGAGTCCATTTTGAGAGTACGTTACACCGTCCCCCCGAAGGAGCCGATCGCATTGGCACGGTGGAAAAAGTGTATTGACAATGAGATCGATCAACGACAATTGGAATCTTGCTAATCGAGGAAGGACAACCGGGCAAAAAAGTTGGACATGCACTACTCCGTGCGGACGTCTTACGCTGATGTGGTGCAGAAGATGGTAAGTTTTTATTTTTCTTTAATTTTAGTTTATGTTATTCTAATTTAGCATTGCTTTGCGTTACTTACTAAGTTTGTATTATTTTATTTCAGGACACGGGGAGTGGACCTAGGGGTAGGACGCATAGGCTCGATGCCTATGTGGCAATTAGAATGAAAAGGGCAAGGACAAGGAAGTGGCCCCGAGCATCGCAACCACCATTGTAAGTTATAAATGTTTAATTTTTTTTAATTACGCTATAATTTTTTATTTACTTAATTAACTAATCGTGTACATTTTATCTTTTCAGGAAAATCTTAAGAAAGTGCATGAGTCGCAGTCTGATGTCGAAAAAGAAACTTTGGATAGGGATGCACTCATCCAAGTGCTTGGGACGAATCGCAAGGGGAGGACTAGGGGTGAGCTCGCCGGTGGGGAAGCCGAGGATCATCGGAATGAAGACGAGCAATATCAAGTTGGCACATAAGGTGGAAACCCATGATGATAAACTATTAAGGTTGGAGGCGACGGTCCTAGATATGTACACCTTCATGAAGCGTTAGTTGGGCAAGGGAAAAGGGAAAAGGGAAGGATAAGGAAGTAGAGGTAGACGAGGATGAGGACGAGGACGTCACTTATTCATCATCGATACGCACGGACTCACCGCCATATGATGATTCATTTCCCATCATGACACCCGTCGAGCGACCTATGTCAACAATCGATTGGTCGAGCGTATCTATACTGGGCATATATTGTGGGGAGACAATAGAGAGGGTTTAGGGGACCCGAGATTTGGCCCGGGTATGCTGGTTCATGGACGTCCCCTCAAGACATTGAGGCAAGATTGCGCGTCACGCATGTGGTGGATAGAAAGGAGAACTTGTTGTGGTTGTTCGTACAATGAGGCATTTAGCATATTGAGGGGTTTCTCAATTCATATATCGTGTGCCCTTCCTTCCTCCTCCGATCTGCTCAAGACCCTTCTTCATGACATTATTTCTATCTTTTTTATTTGGATATTGGATTGTATTAATGTTTTTTTTTATTTTGGTACATATTGGTTTGCATATGGATATTTGCATTTCTAATTTATTTGGATATGGATTATATATTCCATGATTTGGTGCAATATTTTGTTTTATTTGGATTTATGATGTTTGGACAAGTACGATTTTACTATAACAGGTAGAAATATACTGTGAGGCAGTGGCAGTGGCCATACTACCCTGTAAATTTTTTTAAAATTTGTAACAACCCTAGCTTTTAGGAGGCTAATTTTATATGAATTTATCACATAAGGTAATTATATAAAATGTTGGAACTGGAGTAAATATTAATTTAATGAGTTAAAAGTTAATATTTACTGGATTGATGCATATTTACTATATATGAAAGTAAATATCGCCAGGTTGCATGTTTATAGTGTCATGTATTTTAAATGACATTATGGTTAAAATGAAATTGGAACTGGAAATAATTTATAAAATTATCGGATGCCAGTTTAGAGGGTGTAGTTAGTCTCAGAAGGTGCGAGATAGTCAAAATAAGTGCCATGTTGTAATTTTGGATTTCGGGCACTTTTACCTGATTTTAACTTAAACGCGTATTGGGAGTCATTTTAATGTGGTATTAACCACTTAAATTGGAGACTTTAGACTTAAGCCACGATTTTAAGTCTTGCCCCTTATTTTCATTCTCCTCATTTTATGTCTTACACTTAGAGAGGAAGAGAAATATGGAGAAAAGAAGAGAGATTGGAAGATTGAAGATTGGGATTGCTTCTACCCAAAAGAAATCTGAGATATCAACCCTAAGGCAAGTTTTCTACTTGCTAATATGTGATTTAAGATGTATAAATTGTGTGATAGTTGTGTATTTACATTTATGGTTTAAATGTGGAATTTATGGGATTTAAGCCCTAATCTTAGTTTTGATTATAAAACTTTGGGTTGTAGTTGTTATTAATCATATAGGATGAGTTTGGGTGGATAAATATTGTTGGTTGTGTGTAAAATGGAAGAGATTTGGAGTTTGGATAAATTAGGGTTCATAACCCTTCGTAGCCATTCTTGGCAAAATTTCAGGACCGAATCGATTCGGCCCTTGGGGCAAATCGATTCGCTAAGAGTCAGTTTCCAAGGTCTAGGTACCCGAATCGATTTGGGTTAAGGCCGAATCGATTCGGGTTAAGGCCGAATCAATTCGGAAGTTGCAGAATCCCAGGTCCTGATGTCCTAACCGATTCGTTGTTTGGGCGAATCGATTCGCTAGGCCAAATCGATTCGGCCCTAGGGCGAATCGAATCGAAATCAGGCTATTTTTGAGTTAATTCTTCTAACTCAATTTTCATGCTTTTCTTTAGACTTATGACCTAGGAACCTTCTTGTATGAAGTAAACTTAGATTCCTAGAGTTCTAAATGAGTTAGGGAAACTACCCTAGAATAGAAGTGCGTATAGGGGATTTTTTCGGGGATATGCCAATTGATGTTAGGGCATTATTTCTTCTAGCTAATTGTTGTGAAACTAGGAGATGTAGTGTTATGTTTGGGAGACTTTAGAAGCTCAATTGAGCTATATTGGTTTTGATGGTTTATATTATTACCCCAAAAGAATGTTGGGAGATTATAGAAGCTCAATTGAGCTATGTTAACCATGATGGTTCATAATAACGCCGCAAACGAATATTGTGAGAATGAACTGAAAGATTATTTATTCCTTAGAGGTATGATGGTATTGGGGTTTTAAAGTAGTACCCCAAAATGTTTGGAGATAATTAAGAGTTTATTTACTCCTTTGAGGTTGTAGTAACGATATAATTTATCGTATGGCTCCGGATAATAAGGTGAATTATTTACAATAACGTAAATTAGTATGGTTTTAAATAAAACGAAACATAATAAATGGAAAACGAAATGGAAATGGTAATGATGATGGTAAATGATAATTTACTTGATTTTTGAAAATGGTAAATAAAATGGTTTAAACACACCTCTCTAAATGACATCATAAGGGAAGTTCGCGCGTGAGGTGAAGCCCCCTGACTAATGAATGCAGGGTGGATATAGTCCTAGGCCATGTGAGCGTTTGTTGTTATATATTTTTTTGCGATGGGTAGGATATTTCGGGTGTGGTCCTGACTATCCCGCAGGCACATGGCCGCTTCCCGACGTCTTGCGTTATAGGTGCCCAGGTTGTCTTAATGGTAGGCCCTGGAAGATGATGATCATTTAGGGGCGCGTACAGTGGGGAAACCCGGACGGGCGGTCTTAGAATCGTTATATGTATATAAATATAACTATTCATAATCAAGTGGGACTTGATGGATTATATGCCATAAAGAGCATAGTGAAGTGCCACAAAGAGCACATATAAATGCCACAAAGAGCATTTGAAAATGATTATTTTCCTGATAAGGAAAGGATTTTTACAAAATGTAAAATTGAGATAAAAATGCCATAAAGATCATAAGATTATGATTTTATATATACTTCTTGTTAAGGAAAAGATATATGAGATAATTAGTGAACTTGATGAAATTTTAGATTAATGTTACTCATTTATTTTTCCTGCTTAGCTTATGTTTTAAATTGTGTAGGTAGCTTATTATTTCTCTTTCATCATGATTTATCATTCATAACTGTCATACTTTTTATTCATCTGATAGTCATATAGAACCGGGCCCTGACCCGTTCATATTTCTTGTTGTGCTTGCATCTTGTATCCGCTAAGGTACTCCGCCGCAAGGATATCAGATCTGATTTCCTATTCCGGTGTCTTTGGCGAGCCGTGATGCTTTGCGGGTATTACGGGACATTTTGAAATAGACGTCATCATCTTTGCACTCTAGTTAAGATCGGGTCTTTTACTCGGGCGAGAGGCCCAAGATTTTGTACTTGATTAATGTAATGTATTATGTAATTAATGAACTTGTTTAATATTGTTGTATGAGTCTGTGGCCGACAGCATATTCGGTCCCTTATTGTACATTTATGCGTATGTAATATAATTTCATCTGGATTTCCACTTTCTCTTATTGGGTTGTTAAGTTGTTTTCTTTAATTAACTTTAAAAAAATCAAAATTTTTGGCAACCCGTTTTTCTGAAATAAGGAGTGGTTATCCCGTATATTTCTTCTTTTGTTGTGATGCTGAGAATGATTTCATCCATGATTCCATTATTTTGGAGTATCGGGTTGGCCACCCCCTATTTCGGATGGCGAGTTGTCACAAAATTCTTCCGAATTATCATGGTAAAAAATCGTGACAAATTCATGATAAAGAAACTTGTCACGGACTTGTCACCGTCTTTGACTGTGACAAATTTTTTTGTTTTGTCATTGTCTTGTCACGATCTTTTATCGTGACAAGTCCGTGACAAAGAAGTCACCCCCAGACTTTTCACGGTCAAAGACCTTGACAAGTTGGACTTGTCACGATTTTAGACCTTGACAAGTCAGTTGTTTTGGTGTAGTGGACCCTAAAAAATGAACCACGTGATCACAAATAACCCTAGGCATAAGGTCCTATGTTATAAAAAATTTAGGTGACAAAAGTTTATGAAGGCTCGTTAATTTTCTTATTCCTTTTTAATTATTAATTAGCCTAAAATATTAGGTTATTGTGAAAATAAGAGATGGAGAAAAATATAATCAATGATGAACTTGGGAGTATTTTTCTAAAATATTTTTAGCTTCATATAAAGGAATAAGGAAAAATTCTAGCTTCTCTGCCTTGATTTTATTTCTCTTTAAAGAATATGATAGGGTTATTTTCAGGCCAAAATAGAGGTTTGAGTATATTTGAAAAAAACATAGTGATTAAACCTCTAAATAAAGCGAAGTTGTAAATTTCCAATCTCTCACCATGCATGGAGTGGGAGACAAGGATAGCTACCAAGTCCAATAAGCCAAAAGTAGATATTTGTAAACAATCTTAAAATATTTTGTTGATCCATCAAAAACATTTGAAAATCTAGTTTTTTCACAAAAGAGAAATAATGATTTAATGAGGCTTCAGTGATACATGGTTGTGGCGATAACTAGGGAAATCCTTTAAGAAAATGGCTCAGAGGATGACTATCGAAGTCATGTGGATAAAGCAAAAAATTTAATTGTTAGAGTGAACTTTCTATGAACAAAGGGTACAAACTGAGGCATGGATTTAGTTAAATAAACATAGTTTGTTCGTGAGTAGCGTTGCTGAAGTGAATGATATGTGTTTAATATATGAATGCCTTCATGTTTTAGATTCTGTTTAGATGAGAAAATTGATCATAAACATATATTATGTCATAGGTATTTGAAACTAATTGAATTGGTTAATTTTTTACAGGTGAATCCTGTAGATTTTTTATTTAAATTTGGGAATGTTACAGGGACAAATTGATTCGTCATGGGGAGAATTGATTCTAGGGTTAAATCAATCAATATTTCATTGAATCATTTAAGCTTGACCAGTTTTGGACGATGAGGGTTGTTAGAGGTTGGTTTGGTTTTTTCGATTCGTGGGTCAAACCTAGGAGTTTTGGGTACTTACTTTTAGTAAGTAGGGGGCCTTGTTATCATTCATAAGTGTTGAGGTGACCTATATATATCGAATATAATTAATGGGATTTATGGGATGCATTTAGGTTGTGTGTACCTACTTGAATTTGTTTATGTATGTGAACATTCCACGGGTGAGTGTAGGCTCATGGAAAATCTACTAGTCAGGGATTTTATGATATGTATTTTTGGGGATGAGTAATGCAACCCGAACGAATGATATCGTCTAACATAGGTTTGTATTATCCAAACCTTTGTGTTGAGTTTTCCATTACTCATTATGGATAATGGGGACTTGATTCTTCTGTATAAATGTTGGTGTGTGATTATATAGTTGATGTGATGGCATAATTATTTTCCCTTGGTATTTTTGGGAGTGTGAAAGTTAGGATACCCTGTTGTCAATTAGGACTAGTAAAGGAATAAGAGATTCCTGGAGGTGTATGGTAGAACTTTATGATCAATAGGTGATATGTTTGGAATTTAGGAGCATATGAATGCCCGATGGTAAATGGTGAAAGGGAAGTGTGTATTCCCTAGGTGATTAATGATGATATATTATTATGCTTTATTGGGATTAGACATGAGTGGGGATATGCCCTATTTCTTTTTTTTTATGCATTTATCTCTAAGTCTATTGGATTAGGTATATCCATTTATTTGAGATATCACATTGGGAATCGATGAACTTTATAGATAATGGGTAGATACATTATGTACTTCAAAAGTTCTCTTACTAATGGGGAGTGTGGGATCCTTAGTTATTGTTATTATAAAAAATTAGGGTTAAACGTTTTAAGAAGTCAAGGTTTATATTATCTAATAGATAACTTGAAATGGAAAAGGTACCTTGGATGAGGTACTTATGTGATTGTGATTGTGGTCTTGTACTTATTATAATTTGGCGAATAGTTGGACTAGACATAAGTGTGTCGGGGGTTATTTTTTGTATTTCATATACCATGTATGAAGTGTAGTTCTGGTTGGGTGTTAAGAAATAATGCAATGTTGTGATGTTTAGGTTTGTGTAGACCTTGATAGTAATTGGATACAGATTAATGCCTAGAGATGAGTAGGTGACAATTGCTTACAATAGCGTAGGAGATGGGATGTGGTACTCCTCGGAGCTTGGGTACAAGGGTACAAACTTTGAAAGTTAAAAATTACTTAGGGATTGTACAAATACTTTATATGTTAGGACTGTGGTTTCTTCATATTTATTGAGTTGTGAGATCTAACTCATTTATGTGGCCTGGTTGCAGTGGCAGAATTTATGCAAGGGTCTTGCATGCATGTGTGGCATGGGGTCAGGTTGCGATTATGGGAAATGGTAATATATATATATATATATATATATATATATATATATATATATATATGAGTGTGTGTGTGCGTGTGTAAGTACCAACGGAGATTACATTAACATAATAAATATTATAAATCTTTATTCAAGCACCTCTGAGGGACACAAACGCACACGTGTTCTTGGTTGCCTAAATCTAATTAATCAATTTTAATTATTTTCAAAAGGTAATTTATCCACACATAAATTCTAGTCCACTCCAAATCCAATTAATTTCTACCGAGTTGAATTTTATCAATTTACCCAATATTATTAATTAGATCCAATTTTCATGTGAGGTGACTTTAAACAAGTAAATTATGGAAAATAAATACAATCATACACAACATCGAATTTTCAAGTGGAAACACTTACAAAAAAAACACTATGTGCACCCTCCCCAAATTCATCTAGTGTTCATGAATATTCAAAAAATCTATAGTAAGACATAACTTACAGTATAGACTTAATACCATGGCCACACCTTTCCTCTGCTTTTTAACTGTCAATCTCTGCCCACACTATCTTTGGTTACCTTTTGTTGTAGCGACTCAGCAACCAACCACAACCCACAAATCCCAGTATCCATCAATCTATGATGCGATATCATCCCACATGGATGTCCATGTTATGATCCTTAAATGGATCTGATATCCAAGAGTGTAAAACAAAAGGTTTGTTTTAACTCGGATTAAAAAACATAATAAGATCATTGTTT
Organism: Sambucus nigra; assembly: GCA_949130495.1. NCBI lineage: Eukaryota > Viridiplantae > Streptophyta > Magnoliopsida > Dipsacales > Adoxaceae > Sambucus > Sambucus nigra. The sequence goes on from OX422209.1 coordinate 528,133,414, forward strand.
TCAAGTAAAATAAAAAGGATCAAAGTTATGGATGCTCTGATAAAAAAAAGTGTACTATTGAATAACATAATAGGACATTTTATAAGTTACAAACAACCTAGGGGAAAAAATAACACACTTAAGGTTTGGGGAACTCGTTCTAATAATAAAGTGCTCTTGTACAATGTAAACATCGTATGCAGTGTGCTATGAATGAAACAATAATGGGTACAAAATTCTCATATGATAAGTTCTTCCAATCTTCGTACGAGGGAGTTTTGTGGATTGTACTATGCTCTCGTATGAAGGATATCCGTACGAGGAAAATTTATAGCTCGTACTATGATCCCGCATGAACTAAAAGGAAAAAAAATAATATGCTTAAAAAAATCGTACTAAGACTAAGTTTGAACGGGCCCCTGTTATGATCCCTTGTTCGAATGGGAGTCTGGGAAAATGATGTTTGTTTATTTTTAATTAACCAATAGAAGTCATTCTTTGTGTTAATATATGGAGTTAAGAAATCAGTTTAAAACAATAAAAACTCTTGTCCATTTTAATCCCAATTAAACCAAAATGCAAAAGTGTTTCAGATACTTACTAACTATACCATTCTTGTGCACTCCTCATTGGAAAATGCATTGGAAACTTGTGTTGTCGATGATCAAGATAAGTCTTTTGTTCTTTAATATTTTCTAAGATAGACTCAACAAGTCTAGACCTATATTTCATCTAAGTTTGGAATTATGTCCATCAGAAGGATGTACTCAGAAATCCCCCCTTTGAATATTCTAGAAATAAATCTACGGAATTAAAAAATATAGAAAAGATACAAAAAGGGTACGGATAAAAAGTAAACATATACATCATATCTACCAAGTAAATAACCCACGACTGACTCTATGTGACAAACAAATTCTTATTCTTATTTAATTCTATGAATGTTGTCTAATCGGTGGTGCAGGCAAAAACGAACTCATGACTATACCCCCGTACCCTACCACCACTAAACACAACATGCGACAAAAAAAATATACATAATAGAAACATATGTAGGCAAATAAAATATGAAATATTTGCATGTACTAGGCCTAATACTCCCTTTCAATATATAAAATTTTCCATTTAGTCTCTAATGGGCAAAGGAAACAATATGCAGTCAATAATGGACAACAAAAATGTTATAACATGAAAATATCATTTAGAACAATTGCCCATCAATAACAAATATGACAATATGCAATATGCTAGAGAGATAACCATGACATTCAATTTCATGCATAAGCATATGCGATGGAATAAAAGCTGATATAATAAATATCCAAAACCATCATTCACCAGTCGTAGAAAAAAAATATCCCAAATCCGTGTCCAAATCATAAGGAAACTATGGAAACATGACTTGTTCACTAATGTGAGATAATATTTAAATTTGGTTAACCCAACATATACTATCCTATAGGATATTGATAGATTTTGAAACCCCAAGAAAAACCTACTCATGACATCCTGTAAAATTTAATAATAGATTGATCAGGCTTAATATAGACTCACAAGAATCGAAACAACTGAATATCATTTTAAGCATGTCTGGAATAGAAAACTAAATACATAAAAATAAAGAACTGAAACATAATATAGGTGAACCACATAAGTCTAATAACTAACCAACCAACAATAATTGCACCATTGCATAACTACATTTGTACCAACATAAACAAGCTACTGAATGGACTACTATATTAATCTGGCTCATATGGATATAAATAGTAGTAAAGAGAGTGATCACGCAAGCTCGACACCTACATCCAAACTGAGTAGTAATAGATGGAGATAAAACTAAGAGATCAGGGCGGAGTCGACACAAGTTGCCTATGTCTTGAAAAGTAAAGTCAGCCATAATATTAACAAGAAATCTACGAAGTATAAGAATACAATAGAGTTTGGGACTACTAATATAATTACACATGTTCCTCTCGTATATTACTTTTTTTAAGTTATCCCAACCCAAATAACCCTAGGTATCACATGCGTCTAATCCCAACCCCATATATAACCCCATGATTACATGTTATTCATCTTAACTGGGTACATGTATAGATTTCATTTTTAACCATGTTATACATATCAAGTATATACTATATTCGGGAATATGGTCTCTACATCTACATCCACATAATGGAAGTATGATTTAGGTAACGTTTCTATTATCAAATATTCTATACATCTCTAGTATATGAACATATCAAGGAATACAGATAATCTCCAAGTCTACATCCACATAAGTATAATATATACCTCATATATCATTAATGGAATACTCTCTAGCCCTCATATAACGAAGGCATATTCTTACCGCCTTTGGGGATTGCTTACGCGTATTATGCATAGTTATAGATTTCCCTACACCAATAACCATCAAAGCATCTTCTAGGGATAATCACTATGCCTTCACACTAGTCATATAATCCCATACCTAAAGCTATATGAAAGGATCAACCCATAAATCTCATCTAGATATAACGAGAATTTCAAAACTTAGTGCTTGGGGTAAAATAACTAAGGCAAAACCCATCTCTCACATCAGGATATGAGAAAATATGTTGTGTACACTAAGTCAATATCAACAACAAACCTAGAGGGGGTGAATAGGTTTGAAGACAACTTGTGACCAACTTTTTATTTCAATTTATTATGCATGCAAATCCAATTAATTCAGCATAAGTTGAACTAATTTGATTTCGTTAAATCACATAATAAGTAATTAGGTGAATCTGGATGAACACCTTTAAATATAGCATACCTAAATCAATTTTAACAATTACACTAAAATTTGATGTGATCTACATGTAATGTGTGGTCAAAGTGTGTAATTTAATGAATAACAATCACAAACATTACGTAAGACATATTTACGAGGAAAAACCCCCGCCCAGGTGTAAAAAAAACTCAGACAAACTCCAATTTATGTTTCTACTTGAAAAGAGTTTTATATAAAGAAAGAACATATATCTCACTCATGCACTCACGAGTAGTTACCTATGAACTTAGAACTTCCCCCATTAATGCATAGAATTCCACTTTGAGCTCCACAAAGAAAATAAGAAACCCCACTCTTCTCCTTGAAATCGCGCCACACTCCAAATTCTTTAATAATCCGAAGTGCCTCCGCTTTTAGATCTAGGAGTGGATGATCAAACACTTAAGTGGTAGATAGATTTTAACTGGATCAGTTATTTTAAATTTAAGAAAAAAAAACTCTTAATTCTCTCTCACATGCATAGAACAAGTATATATCCATGTTTTATCAAAATAGGAGAAAAAAAGCAAATTTGGAATGAGAAGAAAAAGACTAGTGCTCTCAACCTCGAAAACTATCTCAAATATATATATTTTAGTCACACACTTAAAAATATAAGGGAAATGGGCCTTTAAATAGAAGTTTTTTCAAAAACTGACATCGTCGTGCGCATGGTTATATCTTACCGTTACACGGTAAAATCCAGAATGGGCAACGAGAGAAAGTCGTTCAAACGAGCACAAAACTGGGTCATTCGAATGGGCAAAAACAAAACTGTTTGCATGGGCCTCTATAACAAAATCGTAAAAGGGTTTAAAAAATCAACTAGAGTTTGACTATTCCCCAAAAACTTTTCTAAAATGTTCTGATATAGTTTTAAAGACATTTAAACATTTATTCCACCAAATTTTTTCATCCGCATACACTTTCAAAAAAACATATTGTGCGTATGTGTGTATGTTTTAGCCATAATCAATTCACTATCTATAAAAAAGGGTATAGTCTTCCCTCAAATGTGAATTCATGGCAACGAAAGCCTTAAATGAGTGGTGTTCATGATCTTCAGTCTTTAAGTTTCATCTAACCTAATCAATATTATGCCCTACTCATAACGAATCAAGTTTATGTGACTTGATATACTCAATATTTTGACATAGGAATATTATCAATTTATACAACAATACAAATTTTATATTCTTAGGGTATCATTGTAGTCACGGTCGTTGGTGTGTTATAAGGATATTATCTCTAGTTTGTATCCAACGAGTACCCATAGCCGGTATGTTGCATACAATACACATGGAAAGTTATTCACATTTCAGAAAGGTATACGTCTTATATCCATATAATAACTTACTTACCCTCTATATAAGTAATTAAGCATATATGATAAAGATCTTTGATCAGTAGCTTACAATGGTCCAAGTATCCCATTTCCATCCAAGATTCTCTTTTTACCGAATAAGAAATTTTAATTTTGACTTGGTCGTGCGCATGACACCAAAACCTATTCGTTTGCACGGTCTGTGTACACATACCACAAATTGCACCCGTTCACACCGCTATAAAAATGAAACTCCTAAAAGTTTGGCTTTCTTCAACCTACAGCCCTTTTAATGACCCCTATGTGTAAAATTACCATCAACGGGTTATATTAAGGTCCTAGCACCTCCCATATACCCTAAATTGTCATATAAACTTCCCCAAACTAAACTATATCCAATACTTGCAAGTTTAGTTTATTTATGTACAAATTTAGAGGTATATTTTAGAATTAAAGAATTAGAACCCAAGTGTTGACGCGTAGATAAATGATGAGGATGAGATTGAAGATGAAGATAAACATTCACATCAAACATATAAGAGACGAAAGGTTTTTAAAGTGATTCGGCTATGAATAAAGCCTACGTCCATTGTTATTTTATTCACAGGGGTTTATAATAGCACAATATGGTGTAAAGAGAGAAAGAGTGTGTATCTTATGTATGGTATTTCTTAGTTGTCCCTCCTTTTGGCTAAGGGAATACATGTATTATAGTGATGGGGGATAAAGAGATACAATGTCTTTATACATTCAGACATTTATGTCTATATACAATGAATCTAATTGTTGGCCTTCTATGATGGTTGGTCTTCCTTGAATTGCTTGGTATGCTATGTGTTATCATCCATTGATACAGTAGAAATGTACATTAAGTCTCATTAAATGCGTTGACATCTTCATTAATTCACATTAAATGCATAGTTATCCTTTGATCTTCCTGGTTGGTTGCTCTGCACGCTAAGTAGCTTGGTATGCTATGTGTTGGTTGGTATGCCGACCAACTCTCCTCGGGTGCTGACTAACTCTCCTCGGGTGCCGACCAACTCTCCTCGGGTACCGACTAACTCTCCTTAGGTGTCGATCAACTCTCCTCGGGTGTCAAATATTGCCACGTAGGATGACATGTGTCCTTTTCTGATTAGTCCTAGTAGATGGAGAATTTTTGCGTCAACAACAAGATTTGAATTTCATCCTTAAATCTTAAATTTTCAATCCATTCATGAAATAACAGAGGGGATTTTACTCAACTATCTAAATATAACACAATCTAAACTTTATTTTATCAATATAGCCAAAATTCTTGATGAATTGTACTAATTTCAGTTTAGGGATATAAACCTAATTTTACTAAATAAATTAAATCCAAATTTTGTTGTTTAATTATCTAAATTAGGTATTCTATGTTTTGATTTAGAATCCAATGAATAGCTATATTCTAATACAAAAAATTGGAGAGATGAAGATCAAGTACAATTTCTTAAATATCTCCTTCTCTAAGTACAATTATCCCAATTCTATTCTTATCTGAGTTGTTTCCTCTATTTAGCCTCTCTCCAGCATTAGGGTCTCTTCTTAAGTGTTTTAGAGTGGTTCAGATTTACCCTAATTTCCTTTTTATTATGTTAACCATGAAATTAGGGTTGGACCGCCTATGAGCCTTAACCCATTATGCCCAAAACCACATTCAATTAGTGCAGAACCCCACCCAAGTTTTATAATAACACATAGGGATTAAACCAATTATTTTAAGTTCTAACCAAATATTCTACATATCCCGAATGTCAACCCAAAGCAACAACCAACATCTTAATATTGTGATCAGTACGAGTCCTAAAAACTATTATTAAATGATTTATTAAATAATAATTATTTATTTATCGTGTATTAAGTCATACTTTAGTTTCGAATATTATACACCTAACACAACACATATGAAAATATAAATAGTGACATCACATGTTACTACAGGCAAATATAATCATAAATAATAAATTTTGCCCTTCAATTAATGTATTAAATTATGCGGTATGATGTTATTCCCCCTAAAACAAGGGATTTCATCCACAAAATTTTAAGTCATTATACTTCTACTCGAAAATGCAATAATATCTCGCTCGTAATGCCCTTATACTTTATAAAAAAAATCTACTCATCTTATGACCAAATATAAACTATAGTCCGTTGTAATAAATTGCGTTCAGCTAATCCCTCAACCCACAGTCCAATAATTGAAATATCAACTTATTCCGTATGGACTTCCTTCATTGTGTACCGGTATCAACATCGTGTCCGCATTAACGGTGATAAGGAGAGGTAAAATGATATATCTCCCCTTCCCTATCCACGAATAAGGAAAGGAGCTTTGCATTAGAATGCTAACTGTGAATGCTAGGATAATTCATATAAATGCAAGTTTAATATTTTTATGTTTATGATTGAACCTTTAAATAAAATTCTCCCAATTCAACTTAGCACCAATTAAATAGTTCTTGTGAAAACTGATTTACCAAATTTCATTTTTTTACCCTAAACATGCATCTAGGTGATAGCATGTAAATTAAATTAATCAAACCACAAGACGCCGATGTACGAGGAAACCACACAAGGAAAAAACCTCGGACAGCCCAGCTAGACAATCACTATGATATGGTTTTACAAAGTGTATACAATATAGTTACACAATGACTCGATCCCCTACAAGTCTCGACTCTCTTTTATCTTCAACCATTCCTCCACAATGCAATGCAGCAATCCATCTATTCCATGTCCATAGGAAACGAGTCCATGTGTACCTCGGTATCCACCAATGAATCTCGGTAACCACTTACAATTCAGAACACGAAATCCATCGCTTCCTTACTGCAATCAGTACGTACGGAGTCCACTACGCGAAAATAATTCTTCTAATGACGGAAAAAACAAACTAGGTGCCCAAACAAGATCACAAAGTATATGATTTATCAATCTGGGATCTTGTATACAAAAAAGGGTGAAACTTTTGGAGATGGAACTTTTGAAAATAGGTTTGCTTTTCGTTTTCATAAAAAATCCTTCATCTCATTGAAAATTGAGCCTAAAAATCCTTTTTATATAAAATCAAGGTGGCGACATCGTCTGAACGAGATGAAGCAGTTGTTCTAATGAGATACAGATCTCATTTGAACAAGAATTTCTCTCACTTCTAACGACCCTCAAAAACTCATTACAGTAAGCTCTCGCTTAATTTATGTTTGAAGCACACATCTAACGACCTTACAATGTCATTTGAAGGAGATGGAGATCTCATTTGAACGATCTCAACGAAAATTAAAACTCCACCTTATGCAAGCTCTGAAAATATATTTTTGAAAAAATAAAGCTCCAAACAATTTTAAAAATAAAACACCCTTATTAAAAATTCCAATGACTCATAAACTATATACGTTCATACCTGCGAGATCCTCGGTATATGTGCAGACAAAAGTGGCACGGTAAACATGGCTTAAATATTCATTCTTTGAAGCTTTACCGCCACGTCTTCATTAAACAATGTCATAGGCTTATGGGATGATCAACTCAAAGTCTATCCCATGGCTCAAACGTTCTGTCCAAAATAATGCTAATTACATAAAAATTGACTCGATTAGAAATTTATTTTTACACTAACTTCCCTTTGAAATATTGAATTAACCATTTTTATTCTCGAGAAGGTATTCAAAATCACTTGACCTACCTCTTGGGAGCCCAAACCATGCTTTCGTTCGTCACAAAGCTCTTTTGCCTACACTGAAAATCTTCATACACCATATTATGAATACCACTTCTTTTGAGGTGTCCCTAATACATTCCCCTATAATAACTTGTAACTCTTAGGCCTTAATCAACTTGTTCAATCTAACTCGAATTACCCCCAACTAATTTTATGAACTCTATGGAACCCCTTAACCATATCAAAAATCAATGGTTCTACTTTTCCATTTCAACTATGGGATTTTGAATAGTGCAACTCTTTTAATTTCTTCGGTACTCTACCTTTCTATTGGCAGGATCCCCTTCTCGAACCAAACTATACCAATAACTACTTCACCACCCCAACCGTATGAATTTCTCAAATTTCAATACACCCACTTATTTTTCGAATGTAAAGTAACCCATGAAACATTCACTTTGGCCAAAACTAGATTCTATAGCTTGGGACCCTCTAGCACCAATGATTTCTCTTAGAACAGTAACCTTCCACATTTTTGAACATAAAAATGGAATCCTCCTAATTAAAACCTCCATACCATCTCTCGGTAAAGTCCCACACTTGAGTCAAAATCAAAATTAACCCAAAAATCTAGTGTAATGACCAAACTCTCAAAAATCTTCTGACAAATCCATATCATGAGTGGCACTCCAATGTGATGACCACATGTCTGGAGACTCATCCTCATACTGTGCCCATAATTCTTCCCATGTATCAGTCAGCCTATGACTCAACATATCTACTACCACATCTACTTTCCTTAGGTGGTATCGAAAAGTGATAAGTTTTACAATCTTTAGACATCTCCTTTGTCTCATAATCAATTCCCACTGCATAAATAAGAATTATATACTATTGTAATCGAAATATAGTGTGAACCTCTCGCCTAAAAATAATGCCTCCAAATATGAAGGGCAAAAATAACCATTGCCAACTCTAGATCTTTAGTGGGGAAATTACCCTCATAAGGCCTAAGCTTATAAGAAGCAAAGTTATAGGCCTTTACTCGTGAATCAACACACTTCTTATTCCTTGGAGTGATACCTCTGTATATACCAAGTACAATCTATTCACCAAACAAATAATACCCATTTTTGAGTGAGGAGAGTCAGTGGCTCAATAATCATTGAAAACCATTTAATGAATCTTTTATAGTACCCCGACAATCCTAAGAACTCCTAACTTCTTTAATAGTCATGGTATAACCCCAAACTATAATTGTAGATAGTCAACAAGTATCTACAGAAATTCTGACTGTAGCTAAAACGCGGCCTAAGAACTACACCTCTCAAAGCTAAACACACACTTAGAGAACCTAGCATATAAATCATGTTCCCGTAGTGTCTGCACAACCAGTTATAAATGCTCTGCTTGCTCTTCCTTCGATCGAGAAAACACTAAGATATTTTCAATAAAAATAATGATGAACTAATTTAGAAATGGCCGAAATACTGAATTCATCATATTCATGAATGATACTAGCACATTGGTCAGACCAAACGGCACGATCAAGAACTCATACAATCCATATCGCATCAGAAAAGAATATGTAATTAGAGATATCCTAAATGCAAGTCAATTTTGTAAAAAAATTAAGTGCCCATCAAATAATCGAATAGATCATTGATACGCAATAACATATACTTATTTCGTATTGTGACCCTTTTATCTCCCGATAGTCCACACATAATTGGAGAGAACCATCCTTATTCTTTATAAAAAAAACTGGTGTTCCCATTGAGACGCGCTCTTCCGTATGAACCCTTGATTTAATAACTTTTGAATCTGCTCTGGAAGCTCTCGTATTTCTAATTGAACCTTCTGATACGGTGCCCATGTAATGGGGCTGGTACTTGGTGCCAAGTCTATTAAAAAATCTACCTTTCTAACTGGTGGTATCCCGGTTACGTTATCAAATACGTTCGTAAAAACCTGGACAATTAGTATCATTTCTAACAATATGATGTCCCCTTTAGACGAAGTCACATCTATTTAATACAAGTGTGTGTTAGACCTTCTCTCGATCCTAGGAATAACTATAAGAAACCTCCCTTGTCCAAAAATGGCAATTGTTATAACTTACCCCACCCCACCCCACCCCCGATCATTGATACAAGTGTAATACATATAAATACTACTTATGGATAATTAGTACTAATAATAAGACCACATATCTAAATCATCAAAGCGACTGTACACCAATCCAACCAACAAATTGTGATGTCTTTACAATCACGACGTAAAGCAGCCCCATATCCATTAGGGTATCCAAATATAAACAAATCCCGGTGATAATATCTAATTTTAGTAAATACACTATTAATAAAGAATGACAACTCTTCAATGTCCAAGTCATACTCGTGCGCGTGAGCCATAGATGGAATTGTCCTCATCTCCCAATGGTATCTTTAATGATACTAGTTTCTCTAAGGCACTACTAACTAAGTGTCCTCATTTTACATAAGTATAACACCTTACTTTAAAGGAACTTTTAAAATGGTGGCTATACTCGCGGCCCTGCTGACCTTGCCTCTCCAGTCAATTATGCTCAAAATGGTCTCGTTAGGCCTAATCTCATTGGCCATGACCCCTCTGGTCATAATTTTCTTGGCTTTACTATCTGTAATAAATCATAATATCTACTCTTGGAAACCTATTGTGGTCTTCTCTTCTGGTGAGGTCTTACCTAATCGGGTTTATGTTATAGCGTCTTTATTTATTTGGGCCTACTTTGGCCTTAGGCTTCACAATCTTAAGAACTATATCCTTTAGATAGTTTTGGCGTCCTACCGATGTAGGAAGGTAACTCCCAGCATCTGAATGTATGTAGTGATTAACTATTTACCCGATAAAATTAACCCTCCTCATATGGTAAATGCCAACTCAAAAAAAAATCTTCTCGCACTTAAACAAATAATACGAGCATCCCCTTCTTCGCCTCCGTATTAATCGCCTATGTATAAAAAGAGAAAAATAGTTGAACTCATCCTCATACTAGGTACCACGCAGTCACACAAATGATGTCTTCAAAATGATACTTCTAATGCCATTAGTAATGGTGATCAAAAGTATTTATCCTCGATCTTAAGAACTTGGTAAAGGTTTCACGGCCAAATTTCCTTAACTCCCGACCAAAGTCAACCTCATACTTGGTACATCTCACAAAGGAAATCCAAATAAAGAACCCTCCCAACACACTCGACTTTATTCAAATAGTTCCTCTGGAATAATGGCCTGAAACCCTTAAAGCAATCGTCGTTATACAAAGTACAAATCCTAAATGGTAAAGGTATAAATTAATCAGATAATGCAACACAGAAAAGCATAGGTCTCACTCAAGATCCTTAGGACACTAGAAGTTGGAATGCTCAGATACTAACTATGACACCCTTTAAAATTTAATAATACATTGATCAGGACTTATACAAACTTACAAAAATCAAAACAATTGAATGTCATTCTAAGCATCACTGGAATAGAAAACTAAATGCATCAAAATATGTAACCGAAATACTATAAAAGTGAACACATAACTCAGATACCAAACCAACCAACGGTAATAGCACCATTGCATAACTACAACTATACCAACATAAACCAAACTAATGAAATGAACTAATATATAAAGAGAGTGAGCATTCAAACTCCACAACTACATTCTAAATGAGTAGTAACAAATGGAGATGCAACTGAGAGGTCAAGTCAGAGACAACATCAGCTGCTTATGTCCTAAAAAGTAAAGTCAACAACAAGATTAATAGCAATTCTACTGAGTATAAGAATATAATAGTGTTTTGGACTATAATATACTTACATTCTTTATCCCGTATTGTAGTTTCTTTTAAGTTATCCTAACCAAAAAATCCTATGTATCACATGGGTCTAATCCCTACCCAATTTATACCCACATGATTACATATTATTCAACTTAATTGGGTGCACGTACATATTCCATTTTCAACCATGTTATCCATCTCAAGTATGTACCATATCCGAGAATATGGTCTTTACATCTACATCCACATAATATAAGTAGGTTTAGTTAATAATTCCATTATTAAACATTATATACATCTTTAGTATATAAACATATCATGGAATACAATCAACATCTACATAAGTACTATACATACCACGTGTATCATAAATGGGCTACTTGCTAGCCCTCATATAATGAAGTTTATTCCTACTGCCTTTATGGATCGCTCGCGCGTACTTGAAATAGTTATAGATTGTCTCACATCTATAATCAGAAAAGAATCTTTTAGAGATAAGCATTGTGCCTTTACACTAGTAATATAGTACCATACCCGAAGCTATCAACCCATGAATCTCATCTAGATACAACATGAATTTTAGCATGTAGTGTTAGAGCTAAAATGACTAAGGTAAAACTCGTCTCTCACATTAGTGTACCAATATCGTAATCATCACTCGCACCCCGTAAGGATATCCCCTCTACTACGTATCCCACGAGTACTCAAACCGGGTATGTTTCACATAGTACACATCACAAGTTATCCACATTTTATAAAGAGATAAGTCTTATATCCATAAAATAACATACTTACATTCTATCAACACAATTACGCATATATGATTAAAGGCCTTTGATCAGTAGCTTACAATGGTCAAAGTCTTACACTTCCATCCAATATTCCCTTTTTATCAATTAAGAAATTTTATTTTTTTCCTGGTCGTACACATGAAACCAAAACCAAGCCATATGCATGGTCCATGTGCACAAACCATAAATGCATCGATTTGCATGTCTGTAAAAACATAACTCGCAGAAGTTCGATTTTCTTCAAATTACAGCCACCATTACGACTCATGTGTCTAGAATTACCACTAATGGCTACCTTAATGTCCTAGTGTAGACACCCCATTTTGTTACCCCCTAAACTCTCCTTAGGTCCCTAGCACCTCCCTTCATCACTACAAACCCAGGTCATACCCCGAATACTGACCTAGAAGCCATCGGGCACTCCCAGGCTTCGTTTGACCAAAAGTTAAAGTCTTCAGCTCGATCGAGACTAAAGGAATTTTTAAATGGAACTAAAACCCCTTTCCAATGGTCCATCCCGTGCACGATTCTGACTTACTATGCAGACGAACGACCTATTTTCCCCTGAAACTTAATCAGGAGGCCACCGGGAGCTCCCGGACTCTGTTTGACCTAAGTCAACTCTTTAACTCGACTGAGACTAAATGAATCTTCAACGGACACTTAAACCCCTTTCCAATGGTCCATCCCGTGCGCGATTCTGACTTACGATACGGACGAACGATCTGTTTTACTTCGAAAGGTCACCGAATGCTTTCAAGGCACGGTTGAACGAAGTAAACTCCCCAAATCGGATCAAACTCTTTGGAATGTCAAAGTACATCTCCTAAAATTTCTAATGGTCCACCCCGTGCGCTATTCGAACTTACCATGCGGACGAACGATCCGTTTGCGTCCGACGATTCCCCGTCCAATGGACTGGCAAATGCTTCCGAGCTATATTTGACCCAAAGTCAACTCCCAAACTCGGGAGCAGTCCAAAGGACTTTCGAATGTCTCTGAATTACCTTTATAATGGTCCACCCAGTGTACAATTCAAATCAATGATTTGCACTTTACGACCAATTTTCCAAAAAGGCCTGAAAAATACTGCCAAATGGCAGGTCCCAAACCCTGCCTATCGACAGTGTGCCTAAACGCACCTGCCAATTGACAGGAATGGGGCTATGCCAATCGGTAATGCCCTGAGCCTATTAAAATGAGGCCTAACCTCACTTGTAAGTAAGAGCCCAAATCTGATAGATATCACTCTTAGCAAATTCAGAAAACCTCTCTCGAAGTCAGCGTGATTTCCACACCCAAATCCCTTTCCAACCTTCACTTTTCATCATCCTTTTCATCAAACTTAGTGAATTCACTACCCTCCATCATCATCCAAGTCTAAGGGCTGCTCAGCAACATTCAAGATCAAGCTCAAGATCTTCAAGAAGGTCCAATTTTCTCAACTCTCTCCTTAAATTCTCATAAATTCGCAATAACTTGTTTTATTACTTAGCACTTCCATTATCTCATCTCACACATCGTAATATACTTTTTATTTAGTATTATTGCACATATATTATTTTTATATAAATAAAAACCCAAAAAATAAGAAAAAGATGGTTTGCTCGTAAATTCCAAACGCGAATTCTCATACTTTTCTTACACTTTTCTAACAACTAAAACACTTTTTCTACACACACACACACACACAAATAAGATAATTCCCCGATTGAATTTATGGGATAAACCCCACCCCTCATTTTTCATGCAAACTACGTGTACTTTGATGCCTCTATAGGCTACGTAGGTGTCTCGGGGTAAAACTCGAGACTCGAGTCCTATTTTTACTTTTTCTTTCATTTTCACCTCACCCAAATGACACCAACTGAAGCGCTCCCGAGAGGGATTCGCGGGACCTAGGATCCTCCCTCACGCACCCTCCCGTCGTGAGTATCGGGAGATGGCCACACCTAGCACCAACCATATACTTTAAATTGCCATAAAAACTTTCGAAAATGAACTTTGTTCAATCCATGCCAGTTTAGTTGATTTATATAGAAATTCAAAGGTATATTTCAGAATTAAAGAATTAGCACCCTAGATTTGAATTTCATCCTTAAATCCTAATTTTCCAATCTATTCATGAAATAACTAAGGGGTTTTTACTCAATTATCCAATTATAACACAATCCTAACATTAATTTATTCAATATAACCCAAATTCATAACGAATTATACCAATTACAGTTTATAGATATAAACCTAATTTTACTAGTTAAATTAAATCAAAAGTTTGTTATTTAATTATCTAAATCATATATTTCTATGTTTGGATATAGAATCCAATCATATTAATATAATAAGTAAACTTTTTGAGACACCCTGCCTAATTAAATCTCCGGTGATCAGTCCATTATTAAATTAAATCAGAATATGTCATTGATTCATTCTCAGAATCACTGTTGAAATATAATTTCTTTATTAATTCACCTAATAACAAATTATGCTAGTGTCAAAACTTTTCCATTTTTGATTTAATCATAACCATACCACAATTGGAATAATAATAATCAACATCACATCACAACTGAACTACACATAATAAGAATGAAAGTGACTAGAAAACTCTCCAGTTAAAATATGTCATTACCAACAAACCAAAACTGATATCGACAATACTGGCATAAGTCATTACTATATTAGGAATAGAAATAAAATAATTACAATCCTGGGCAACATGCCCTAAATGAAAATAGATACTACAGATGTGTGAATCAACAGAAAGGAAACGTCTAACAAAGTCTGCATCTCCATTATCAGCTACAACCCGTCGAGACATCCATATTCTATGTTGGCATCCTTGATACTGGACACCTGATGTACAAGATACAAAAGATAAGAGAATATGCAATAAAACGGGTCAGAGACCGATTGTAAAAGATTTTTAAAATATAAAGTTCTTAACAAGTGAAATTAAGCAATTATTACCTACATGTTAGCTTCGCAGGCACTCGCTTGATAATTATCACCTCTCATCTAGTGTGCACGTCTAACGTACCTTATCATCTCCCAAATTAAGGTTTTCAACATGATTCTATCGTATTTTCCACATAATACATATGATAATTAAACATGTTCATTTCTCTTTAATATGAACTAGGCTTTCACAGCTTTAAGATTAAGTATTCACCTGCTTAATTCAATCAGATCTCATTATTCATTTTTATCTACAATTTCACACAATAGATTTCATTACAGTATACATTTTAATCCACAATTCTCACACAGTAGATTACATCACAGTATATATATTCATCACATTATTATATATCCTAATACAACACCTACCAGAGACAACTACGGAGCATGCATACTCTGCTATCACGTCCTGATACATCTCTCGTTGTATAAAGGACTATTCGTTCGGCGTTTCTCATAAAACATAAATAATATAACACACATATTGGAGGTGAGAAAACTCCCCGGCCAAATGGGTCACGCACATACCTACGTTCACATTCAACCGTTGAAACAATCCATCACACCGATAGCACGTGTCCAATGTCCTATGCTAAGGGTAGGAATCTAAAATCCCCCCAAATGGGCTCATCAGGATAAGGTCGTCCACAACGCGAAACCTCCACCCCGATAGCAAGCAGCGTAGGTATGTCATATACATAATAAATAATAATATAGGTATTCACCCCACTTATATATAATAATAATAATAATAATAATAATAATAATAATAATAATAATAATAATAATAATAATAATAATAATAATAATAATAATAATAATAATAATAATAATAATAATAATAATAATAATAGGGAACACGCACAACCCATATAAACATTTCCATTCGGAGCATATTTATCTCTAATCTCCTATGTATTTATAGATTATGACTTTACTTCTCAAATTATAGTCACGAGCTTCTCTCATCACTCGAAGGTTCATCATTTATTTATAATATAAATTCAGTGGTAGACCTCCACGCCGTACTAGTCTATGTCATCACAATGCTTGAATTTCTATGAATTAACATTATCTTCAATTAGGTTTATTTCTCGATAACCCCTAATTCAATCTTAACCCTTCATTGTATCTCTTAGGGTTAATCCCATAAAATTCTAAAGTTATTCTGGTAATTAATGACCCTATTACTACTGGTACTAACCTTAAGTTATCCTTTATCCGATTTGAACCTCAATTTATACAACTCTCCCCCATAATTCATTCCATTAACACTTGTTTATTTCCCCAGTCAATCTCACACATAATAATATTTTTTTCGGGTCTTAAGTATGTCCTATTGCCCTTTCCCGAGTCCCATTATGTTTCATTAGTCAACACCAAAGATTTCTAAAGTTGGGATTTAATCACAATTCAAAAAAGGAAATAAATCACATTTTTCAAACGAGTCGATCGATCGACGAATTTGTTCGATCGATCGACATTCTTGGGTCAATCGATTGATCGATTAGATGTTTGCCCAGATTTCTGCATATGTTGACATACGGGTTTTATAATTTTTCATCATCAAAACCGCTACCAAATAATCTCAAACTCCTCATAATTTCTTCCAAAAGATATATCATGATATATAAATGATTTCTAACCTCTAAACAATATGAAATCATCATGAAGTTTCAATTAAATTAAGTTACCCCCCTTAAAATTCAAAAAATTCTTAGTTTGTCATCAATACAAGAACAATTGTAAATCCTAGATTTTCCTCACCAAAGGATTCCCAAATTTCGTGGATTTAATTTAATATTCAGAAAGGGATCAATTCTACATAATTCTTATTTCAAATATTCATTTAAAATCATCATAATTCATCTTTGGTTCGTGTCACTTTTCATAATTTTACTATTATTCTAACATGGACAGTATACATGCAAAATTTGCAATAGTTAAATCACTTTCCTCTAATTCATATGTCTGAACCGTTGGTGAAGATAACTCTAGTGGTGTTCCTCCTTTTTTTGTCCAACTTCGAGTGGTGGTGGTGGTGGTGGTGGTAGTGGTGGTGGTGGTGGTGGTAGTGGTGGTGGTGGTGGTGGTGGTGTAAGATGAATCTTGGCTTTGGGTCTCCTACAGATCCTCTTCCTTTTCCCAGAGAAGTCTCTCACTCTCCCCCTAAGTCTTTTCTTTTGATTTTTGGTGAATGAACCTTAATCCCACCACCTCTAGACTTATATAATATTACTACAAATTCGTGGGTATTATTCATCGATTTTGAAAATGACCAAAATACCCTCTAGGGTGTCTGTTTGGTTCCAAATTGCCCCAAAGCCCAAAGTAATCCCCCATGTAAACTTTTTCGACTATTTAAACCCTTTTGGATAATTTAATGCAGTCAAAATGACCATTAGGATGACATGAAAATAAGTTACTTTTCATTCCATTTAAATATAGGCCTGACACGACTCACACGCGCGTCCCGACTTAATTACTGTAATTGTCGTATTCATCACTCATGATAATTTTATAAAATCATAATCATATGTATAGTCATAATCATATATATTACTTTTAATCACAAGTAATATTCAGCATAAATCACATATTATTTTATTCTCAAGTAATATTTAAATTCAAATTAATTTTCAATTATCCCACAATTAATTCTAATTAATCCCATTTTAAAAGTCATTAAAAATATGGGGCTATATGTTGCGCATCGCAACCTTGCGCTCACAAGTAAACTACTCTGTATCGCCCATAATTTACGCTATTAAATACCCTTAATAATGAACACATCACATACATTCATTTTAAACTCCAGTTTACCCTGTCGCGTAGGTTCTTGCGCAAGCCTTGTCGTTTAAGTTTCACTACTTAATCTTTATTTTAGATACTCACTATCTAGCCTTCTACTATTCGTACTGTAGTAGATTAATAATTCTATAGATATATATGATCTCGTGTCGAAACGATCGTACACAAGTAGGTTATTTGTTCAGTATAGTTTTTTTACACACATTATATACTATAAGTATTAACTCATCTCTGATCTTCGCAATAGTACGTGGTCCCCCACCTTTAACTAATAAGAAGGAGAAAAACAAGTCTTACTGTGCCATACCTCAACTGGCACCATGCCTAAAAGTGAACTTAGATGAGTTATTGTACACAAACTCCACTAGTGGAAGGAACTGCTCTCGTCCTCCCCTAAGATCCAAGGGTACATATATAATTCATTCTCTAACATCTGATTAGTTCGCTTGTTCTGCTCATTCATCTGCGGATGATAGGATGTACTCAATCACAACTTGGTACATATGGACTTGTGAACACTCTCCCAAAATCGAAAGACAAAGATCTTGTCCCAATCAGACACGATATCAAGTGGTACCCCGTGTAACCTCACTATCTCAGCTATAAAGATCGGGGCATACTATCCCATAGTACGATCAGTTGTAACTGGCATAGCGTGAGTTACTTCGGTCAATCGATCCACTATCACCCATATAGGATTGTAACCCCTCTTGGAAGTATTTACCCATACTACTGGTGGAGAAATCGCTTTTGGTTTTGAATGGTCCACCCTTTACCAACAGGCAGGTGACCCCTTACAAATGAATTTAGCAATATTTCTCTTAATTAAATCCCATCACCACTGTCATTTATAACATGATACATCTTATATTCTCTTAAATTTACCTCTAACCATTATCCATGTGACTTTGCCTCACCTCGTGTTATAAGTCCTTCCCCCACTCTAGAAATTCAGTTTCTCGTGAAACGTAGGCCTCTATCAAACCTTACGAAATAATATTTGACTTTCCAGGCTAGATGTTGTCGAGTTCAAATGACAATCATAATCCATTACCTGATTCAATCATCTAGGGTGCCTATACACCCTATGTCTCGAGCATTATTGCACCAATGACATGTACCACTCTGAAATCAAGTATCGCGCACTTGGCATGCTAATAGGGTAGGAGTACACTCAACCACCATACTAGACATAACGTAATCACTCTTTCAGTGGAATCATTGTCTATTCATAATGATACCAAGACTAGGTGACTCAACTCGCCTCAAGTCATAATGGAATTATCAACTCTCAGTTACATTCTTGTAAATGTACAATTACCAAAGTACAAAACCCATGTACTATCGACCAAACTGCTCTCCAACTCCCAGCGTTTCCTAGTTTCATGTGTGGGGTGTCTCGCAAAGTGAAATCCAAACAAGAATCCTCCCCCCCCCCCCCCAATACACTACTACCTAATATATTCGCTTGTCGAAATCCTTAAGGCCCTCAGTCCATAGTATATACCTTCCCACAATTTTTGTATGTTGACATAAAAATATACTTATGTCCTTTAGAAATAACATGAAACATGGATCTCTCACTATATTAAGTTCTCAGTGAGTTATATATCTTTGTTCGATAAAGAACATAATGCATCCTGAGTCACATCAATAAATAAATCCCTACAGACCAGGATCACATATAACTAGAAAACATACTCACTGAAGTCTTTGATACAATGAAATTTTCATATATACATATATATAGGCCCAATCCTATTTCAAGTGGCACCTCACAAAAGTAATTATTACTCACCCGGAGTATCTAGCACGATAGTCTTATCATTCAATCTCCTATCGTTCAAACATTCGGTAATTAATCACTACTCATTACCATAATAAGCTTTAATTGCTAACTCAAAGCAGTAGTAAATTATAACGATAAAATATGCTCGTAGTGCTCATCCGGCTCCCTCGCGGGTGACAATAAAAAGCCCTATTATCACCGATAGATTCGTATGCAATCCGACAGTTAAAGATAATGTACCCACTAAACTTGACTCGCATGTGAATTTTAGTGTTAACAATTCATATATATATATATATATATATATATATATATATATATATATATTGTGACGCACCCCTATCACTTGAATTAATCCTTTACTCACAAGGAGGAAACAAAATTTCACCAGTCTCGCCTAATCGTAGCGTCCCAACATGTAGCTGCCAATGCAACCCATGAGCACGTGCAATCGTTATATATTTAGGATTTCATCCAATAGTTTCCTCCTCCTTGTAGTGGGCAAATTATTCTATTTTGTGTCTTACACGCTCATCACTAAAACATTGGCCCAAATTCTCTAGGCTTCACTTATGGCTTTATTAGCCTCCCTTTTACTTCTTGGGCCTCGTCGACCATAAAATACGGTATGCTACTATTATCGAGGACTCCACTGGTCCTGCCTAAACCCACCACTCTCGGGTGGTAAATTCCTGGGCCCAATTCTCTTGACCCAATTCCTCGACTAGAAATCTCACCCCTCCAATTGTTATGCCTAACTAGCATGGTTTACCATTTCCAATCTTATCGGTCTCACTTCTTAACATAGACACATCCAACAGTGGTAGTCCTACTCTCTACACATAGGTAAATTTACCGATCCATTTCTCCTTCACTAGTCCCACTGACCATTTTGGAATGTCTTTCTCTCGGATCTGGCAGTCTTAGCTCCCAATTCCTATCTCCGTTGTTCCTTTGGCTCTACTAGTCCTATGAAACACATGGTCGACATCACTGGTCTTGGTTGAATTCATCGCTGCTTATTAAGGATTTAAATAGGTCCCTTACTGGTTATACCATCTGATAATGTTTCACTATCACCATTGAATTCAATCTTTCCCTTCGGCTTGGTTTATCCAACCCTCCGGGCTCCCCTTATTCTAGAAGTGGTCACAAATTTCTTGAAGACATTGACCCTAGTCGTCTTCATCATATTTATCACCCGCACTTGAGTATTTTACTCACGAGTCCTTTCACAATAATGAACTCTTCTTATCTTCAATATACCCCTTAGTCGCTGGGTAAGGAGTTCGTTAAGCAAGTTGACTGCTCTCTCGCATTTGGCTTTCTTTCTTGTCCATATGAGATAAGTTTCGAAATTCCATTCATACACCGATTAAAACATCAAATGGACAAGTTCACGGTCGAACCATATCCAAATTTCTCATTTTACGTTCACACATGCTTCTTTATATGTGATGTCTAACTCTCATCACTTTAGATTGCTCCGATGAGCAAATAATTTCGCCCGAAATTTTCTAGTCCTGGGTTTTACTACACTTCACCCTACATAATTGCCTTCGGATTTCTTCCTTCATAAGAGACCCTTTACTAACAGTACTGGGTGGGTTTGGAATGGCACAAATGTCATTTATGACGATGCTTAGGAAGCTACAGCTCCCAAGCAACTCACTTATTGTCCTCAACCTGAACAACAATTTTGGTGGTTTTTATCTCAATCACAATTTTTCCAAAACACTCTATATCTTTGGCTAAGTCCTCCTCATGTTGTCTTTCTAACGACGCTCATAAGTCATCGATTCCTAATGGAGCTCGTACGTCGTAATACGCAGAGGAATACAACATCCTAATAATATGGCTCTACGTAAAAGAACGCGACGTTGAAACGTAGAAATCCGTACAGATCCTAAGGACACTAGAACCTAATGCTCTGGTACCACCTGTGACACCCCTCCTAATTAAATCTAGGGTGATCAGTACTTTATTAAATTAAATCAGAATGTCCAGATCGTTCATTCTCAGCATCACTGTCGAAAAATAATTTCTTTATTAATTCACCTAATAAATAATTAAGCTAGTGTCAAAACTTTTCCATTTTTAATTTAATTAAAACCATACCACAATACGGAATAATAATAATCGACATCACATCACAGCTGAACTACACATAACAAGAATAAATGTGACTGGAATAACTCTCCAGTTAAAATATCTCATTAACTAACATAAGTAATTACAATATTAGGAATATAAATGAAATAACTAGAAACCTAGGTGGCATTCCCTAAAGGAAAATAGATACTACAAATTTGTGAATCAATAGAATGGAAACGTCTAACAAAGTCTTCATCTCCATTAGCAGCTATAACCCATCGAGACATCCATATTCTATGCCGACATGCCTGATACTGGACACCTGATGTACAAGATACACAAGAGAAGAGAATATACAAGGATACCGGTTAGATCTCGATTATAAAAGATTTTTAAAATAGAAAGTGTTTAACAAGTGCAATTAAGCAATTATTATGTACATGTTAGTGTCTCGGGCTCTCGTTAGAGAATTATCACCTCTCATCTAGGGCACATCTAACGTACCTTATCATCTCCCAAATTAAGGTTTTCAATTATGATTCTATCCCATATCATTTCCCCGTATTTCCCACATAATACATATGATAATTAAACATGTTCAATTTTCTTTAATATGAACTAGTCTTCCACATCTTTAAGATTAAGTATTCACATTCTTGATTCGATCAGATCTCATTAATCATTTTTATCTACAATTTCACATAGTAGATTTCATCACAGTATAAATTTTAATATACAATTCTCACACACCATATTACATTACAGTATATATATTCATCATTTTATTATATATACTAATACGGCACCTCCCAGATATAACTGAGATGCATGCATACTGTGCTATCATGTCCTGATACATCTCTTATTGTATAAAGGACTATTTGTTCGGCGTCTCTCACGAACCATAAATAACAAAACACACATATTAGAGGTGAGCATACTCCCCAGCCAAATGGGTCACGCACATACCTACGTTCCCATTCAACCATCGAAACTATCCTTCACACCGACAGCACGTGTCTAAGGTCGTATGCTCAGGGTATGATTATAAATCCACCCAAATGGGCTCATCGGAATGAGATCATCCACAACTCGAAACCTCCACGATGATAGTAAGAAGTGTGGGTATGTCACAGACATAATAAATAATAATATAAGTATTCACCCCACTTATATATAATAACAATAAGGCACACGCACAAACCATATAAATATTTCCATACGTAGCATATTTATCTTTAATCTTCTACGTATTTACAGATTATGACTTTACTTCTCAAATTATATTCACGAGCTTCTCTCATCACTCGAAGGGTAATCAGTTTTTTCTCATATAAATTCAGTAGGTAGACATCCACGCCCTACTAGTCCATGTCATCACAACTCCCGAATTTTTATGAATTAAAATTATCTTCAATTAGGTTTATTTCTCGATAACCCCTAATTTAATCTTAACCCTTCATTTCATCTCTTAGGGTTAATCCCATAAAATCCTAAGGTTATTTCGGGAATTAATGACCCTCTTACTATTGGTACTAACCTTAAGTTATCCTTTCTTCGATTTAAACCTCAATTTATACTCTCCACCGTAATTCATTCCATTAACACTTGTTTAATTCCCCATTCAATCTCACACATAGTAATATTTTTTCGGGTCTTAAGTATGCCCTACTGCCCTTCCCCGAGTCCCATTATGTTCCATTAGTTAACACCAAAGATTTCAAAAGTTGGGATTTAATCACAATTTAAAAAAGGAAATAAATCACATTTTCTAGAGGAGTTGATCGATTGACGAATTTGGTCGATCGATTGACGTTCTTGGGTCGATTGATCGATTGATCAGATGTTTGCCCGTATTTCTGCATATGTTGACATACGGGTTTTACACTTTTTCATCAACAAAACCACTATCAAATAATTCCAAACTCACCATAATTTATCCAAAAAGATATATCACGGTATATAAATAATTTCTAACCTCTAAACAATATGAAATCATCATGAAGTTTCAATTATATCAAGTTATCCCCCTTAAAATTTAGAAACTTATTAGTTTCTCATCCATACAAGAACAATTGTAAATCCAAAATTTTCTTCACCAAAGGATTCCCAAATTTCAAGGATTTAATTCAATATTCAGAAAGGGATCAATTCTACATAATTCTCATTTCAAAGATTCATTTAAAACCATCATAATTCATCTTTGGTTCATGCCACTTTTAATAATTTTACTACTATTCTAACATGGACAGTATACATGCTAAATTTGAAATAGTTAAATCACTTGCCATTAATTCGTAGGCTTGAAACATTGGGGAAGATAACTCTAGTGGTGTTCCTCATTTTTTCGGCCAGCTTCCGGTGGTGGTAGTGGTGTAAGATGATTCTTGACTTTTGGTCTCCTAGAGATGCCTATTCCTTTCTTGGAGAAGTCTCTCACTCTCCCCTAAGCCTTTTATTTTCATTTTTGGTGAATGAACCTTAATCCCACCGTCTCTACACTTATGTAATATTACTACAAATTCATGGGTACTATTCACCCATTTTAGAAAATGACCAAAATACCCTTCTGGGGTATCTGTTTAGTTCCAAATCGTCCCGAAACCCAAAGTAATCCCCCAGGTAGAATTTTTTTATTATTTAACTTCCGGACACTTTAGCACAGTCAAAACGAAGATTTGGGTGACATAAAAATAATTTACTTTTCATTCCATTTAAATATAGACCTGACACGACTCACACGCGCTTCCCGACTTAATTACCATAATCGTCATATTCATCACTCGCGATAATTTTATAAAATCATAATCATATGTAAAGTCATAATCATATATATTACTTTTAATCAAAAGTAATATTCATATTAAATCACATATTACTTTATTCTCGAGTAATATTTAAATTCAGATTAATTTTCAATTTCCCCACAATTAATTCTAATTAATCCCATTTTAAAAGTCATTAAAAATACGGGGTGTTACACTTTCCTTGGTTGAAGTCCAAGTCCAATTGCCCTAATTCTCTCCTTCTCCAAGTGCAATTGTTCAAATTCTCTTCTTCTCTAAGGTGTTTACTTTTTCTAGTCTTAAAGTTCTTCTCAAGTGTTTTAGAGTGGTTTAGTTTTAGCATAATCCTGTTTTTATCATGATAACCACGAAAATTAGGGTTGGACCCCCTATGGGCCTTAACCCAATAAAACTAAAACTAAATCCAATTAGTCCAGAACCCCTCTCAAGTTATATACTAACTCATAGGTCTTAAAACCCATTATTGTAGGCCCTATCCAATTGTTCTATATGTCCTAGACTTCAAACCAATGTACCAAACCAACATCTTAATATCTTAATCACTACGAGTTCAAAATGCATCATTAAATTAGTTATTAAGTAATTAGTAATTTGTTATTGTGTGTTAAGTAAAATTTTAATTTTGAATATTATACACCTAAAATAAAACATATGAAAATATAAATAGTGTCATCACATGTCAGTGGAGGCGCATATAATCATAAATAATATTTTTTTCCATTTATTTAACACATTAAAATTATGAGGTATTACATTACCCACGTTTTCACAAGAACTCATAAGTCAACACATAATTGAAAAACATGAGTAAGTCAACCAAACTAAAAAAAAGTTAAGTTTAATACCCTGTATTTTCCTTGCATTTATTTAGTTATCAATTGCTTGTGTGACATCTGATATGTCACTTAGTATATGTATATGTATTGCTATGTGATGCTTATATGTGTTGCATATATTCATGTCCTTTATAAATAGATGAAAACACTGTAATAATTTAAGAAAATATTTAAGTGACGTGGTATTATGAGTGACTATGGAATGGTTAGCGACTAGGTGTCTAAGGTCACCTTGTTTTGATTATTTCCTCAGTATCAGGCTCTATAGACCATAACACAATTTTTTTTATAATGTTGAACCACACTTAATAAAATAATAATTATGTTAACTTTTAGGAGTGAATCTCGAGACTTTTAGAAAGTTTGATTTTAACTTAAAATAGTGAAATTTAAGTCCGTTGGGTTAATATATGGTTTGGGACAATGTTTGGAGCCATTTGGAGCATGTTTGGGCTCATTCGGTTGTGATTATTTTTGGGCCTAGGATTAATTTTGGATTTAGTTTCTTTTTTAATTAATTGAGAAAACCCAAAACTCTGATAACGCAATAGAGAACAACCCTAATAGCTATGGAGTTTTAGGGAGCAACAGGATATTAGAGAGATTGAGGATTTGGGATTTGATTCGTACAATCGATGCAAGGCAAATCTTCTTTGATTAAGAATTTTTTAAGTTTGTATTTGAATAATAGTAGCTCATTATAATCTGAACTTAATTTATAATATCTTGTTTGTAATCATAGTATAACCTATTTTCATAATTAAATTAATTACACATTTAAGCCTGAATCACAAATTGATGAATTCATGTAGTTTTGGAATTGAATCCTTTAATTGAACCGCGAACTTATGAAATTTGGATATAAAATCATTAGATAAGAATCATACTAATGTTAATATGTGAAAACCATTTCTTTATATTGATCCTAGTTATGTTCAATCATACTGAGACTATATGTCTGCCCTTGGGAGACGTACAAAGAGGGATTTGTTGGGAGGCATACGAAGTTAACCACATAAGTACCCCGGTGATCGCGACATTATTTACATTTGTCCTATTTAACCTAATCCTATATGATGACGTAGCTATCTCCTGAGTGGGATAAACAGAAGTATCCTTTCATATATCCTTATTGGGTCGTACGACTAGTGGCGAAGGAATAGTGATTTCCTTTGGTTGATACTTTGGGGTTGTTGGGTTATGATGTCTTATAACTATTACTAGTACAGACGAGTGATCTCTAAAGGCGCTAGGGAAAGTCCATCATGCTTTTATTTGCATGCTTGGTCATAGCCCATCCATTTTCAAGTGAGTGGGGCATACCCACTTGGTTATTGGACTATGTGATTATACCCCTTACATGAGATTATACTAGAGATGTATATAGGAGATACTAGCATTTAGAACTATATAAATAACGAACATTTGAGAAGATATATAATTATGTAACCTCAATTTCTTTTGGGATAAGGATTAGAGCTGCATATTTTATCTGGGTTGTTTGGGCTAAGTTAATTGAAAATAACGAAAACATACGAGGAATATGCATTATTATTATTATTATTATTGTGGCCCAAACATAGTTACATTCTTACTAACTATAGACCTTCTAGGTTTAAGCATGTTTCTGGAATTATTTTTAGGTCCTATACAGAAGCAGCGGCCTCAGCAATGATCTTTTCTTAGTTGGAGATATATTCAGCCTCCATTCTTAGGATTTAGGTGTTGATCTTGCATCCTCACCTTTACTTATTGCATTCTTTTCAGCATAAGAGATTTCCATTTCAGTATCCATCAATTTGAATTATTGTATTTAGGATTACTTATTAATGTACCATGAATATGGTATGACCATGAACCAATTAGAAGATGACAAATGGACTCACTTATCTCTTAAAGGAGGTTATCTCATCTACCCATCTAGCAGGCCAATGCAATCATGGTTAGCCCTGATGTCATAGGCGGTCGGCTTAACCCAACTAGATCACAACATTTAACATTATTACATAACACCGTCAAAACACGCATGCACCATGTGATAAGATGACGTCAGTAGCAGTCACACAACACACGTATGTGGGAGATATGCAAATATCCTCCTCCATATGGGCATAAAAATCTCATCATTATCCTCTCTTCCTGGCGTGTAAAAGGTGTGTCTTTCTAACCTATAACAGCATGACACTTGTCCCTCTCAATTCTATCTCCTTTAACAATCTATATATAGCACACTACCCCTCATTGAAAATGGATCGTGATATATTTTCCATACCAATATGTTGTTTATTTCTAGAGTGAAAACAAGATCTTACACCTTCTACTCATCAATGGTCTTTACCATCTAAATCTATACAGTCAACACTAATACCTATGGACGTAGGCACCTCTTTGGGTCAAGCCACATAAACCTGATTTCCATATCTATCTTTTATCTCCTTATAGTTTTTTATCTAGTTTAGCTTCTCTATGATTTATATCGCTTTATCTTATATTTTTATAATTAGAATACTCTTACGAAGGCCTAATTAGTATACTAATTTTAGGCGATACCATAGTGGCGTTGTTTGTGGGAAACGATAAGCCATTTGTTGCTTTCCACCATTATTTATTTTTTAATCTCGAGGATACCTAGTTTTGAGAAAACAATGAATCGCAATTTGATTTATCTGCAT
This sequence comes from Sambucus nigra, assembly GCA_949130495.1. Classification (NCBI taxonomy): domain Eukaryota; kingdom Viridiplantae; phylum Streptophyta; class Magnoliopsida; order Dipsacales; family Adoxaceae; genus Sambucus; species Sambucus nigra. Next base: position 528,161,781 of record OX422209.1, read on the forward strand.
TTTGTTTGGTTAGAGTCCATTCATCGACAAATTTTCCTTTTATTCTATTTAATTCCTTGAAGTCGCCCTCGGATTTAGTTTTCCTGACTCTAAATCTACTTTTTATGTCATTTTTTCTTCCATAAATGTCGTCCTTTGTTTTTTGTTTTACGATCCTCTATTTTGGGGAGAATACCATGAAAATGGTCAAAAACCCATAAAGTAGTATAGTCGCTGAGGAAGCTCCACCATGCCAGTGAGAATGGGCAATCTGTAGGGAACATTAAAATACTTGGCTAGAGGCCAAGAGGCTATGAAAGAGAGTGACAAATAGCTTACATGTAGTACTCTACTAGGGTAAAACAGGCTCGAAAAGAAACCAAACACCCCGACAGGGGGTAAAACCTTTAGTCTAAGATGAAAAATTCCTCCTTCAGCCCCATACATGGACAAGAGGCAAGCGCACCACGAGAAAGCAATGGTAAAATCTAGACGCTTGGATTTCGGCTCGAAAGGAGAAAGTAGAAGGTCTGGGTATTCTGGATGAGAGTGTGATAACATATCTTATCGTCTAGGGGCAACATCCACCATCAGAATAGGTGGATATGATGACGAATAGATTTACTCCCTAGAGCACCCAAGCATTTTGGAAAGGCTCAATAGAGAATCTACCATTAATCGATTGGGCCAAAGTTACGAAGGCCCACTAATATAGAGATATAAGGGATCCCAGGGAGTATAGAGGACATTCAAGAAGACTTTAGACCAAAATGGTTAAATGCTCAACCAGGTTAAGACTGAGCGTGGGAGGATTGGTCGAAGTTGAGAAGACTTATCAATAAGATGTCTCAGCAGAAATCCAAGGTCGAGCAAGAAAAACAATGTCACTCGAGTTGGAGGAACAACCCTGAAAGGTGCCTATTAAATACCTAGAGGATAGTTTGGTAAAATTATAAAGATGAAGAACCCTTTAGAGAGGGGTTTTGTGCAACAGACACAATTTATATAAGCGATTATGAGTTATCCAATGCCAAAAAATTTTGAACTTCCTATCATCACTCCTAAATATGATGGAACATCCGAACCTATGTTTCATGTGGAGGAGTACTAGTCTAATGACGAATCAATTTCATCCTAGATGAGATGTGTTGCAGAGCATTCTCTAATACGATTAGTGGATCGGCTCATATTTGGTATAATGGTTTACCAAGACGATTGATTTTAAACTTTCAGTAGTTCTTAATCTCTTCGTTAGTAATTTTTATTTCGGTACAAAGCCAGGAAAATGAGTGGTTCACTTGTTAAGAATCCGTTAGAAAATGGATGATACAACTAGAGAGTTTATCACATGCTTTAACAGTGAGAAACTGGAGGTAAGTGACTATGAAGATAAGATAGCCATCATGACGGTCATGTACAGTTTATTAGCTTAGAAAGTTATATGGGATGTTGGCCAAATAACCATTGAGTACAATGTCTGAGTTATTGGCCAGGGTTGGTAAAATTATGAATGTTGCAGAAGTGATGGTAGCAAAGCAGATGAGACACGCTAAGTCCCATACTAGCAAGAGCTTAGAAAATAAGAAAGAATTGAAGGGCAACAGAAGGGATGAAAGGGAAATGAAGTTCAATGAGAATACCCTGCTCACCATTGGTGTTCACCAATTCCTCGATAAAATTAGAGGAAGAAATAACCCAAAATGTTTAAGTAAATTTAAAGCTTCACTAAATACGAGCAATAAAAGAAAGTACTGCGAATTCCATAAGCCTCACAACCATAACACTAAAATTTATCTGGCTTTGAAGAACGAGATTGAAAATCTCATAAGAGGAGATAAGAAGACTGAGTATGTTCATAAAGGTGGCCAATCAGATAGGCAGGACGAGATCAAACCCAAATGTCAAAAAAGTAAAATGGGAAGAAAAGTGGTCGAGATTAAGATTGGGAGAATGATCCAGATCTACCAAAAAATTCCACAAAGCTGGTGCACGAAGTTAAGATGATCTACTTTGGGTGTCACTTTATAGCTTGAGGTGATGCTAGTAGGGGAGATAAACTATAGGAAATCCTACCTCAAAAAGATGAGGCTTGTGCTCTTGTAAGACATATCAACTTAGACAATGTTGTGGACACTCACACTATAAAAGTAAATAAAGATCATCTTATCTTTTATTTCTCTAAAGATAACTTGTCCGGTTTACTTTATCTGCACAACGACCTTCTGGTCATCACATTAATGTTACTTATAAGTCGGGCAGCGAGGTTTCTAATTGACAATGGCAGTTTGGGTGATGTTCAATTTTACAGTTTCTTCAATAATTTGAGGTTGGGAGATAGAAATTTGGAGGCGTATCAAGGACCTCTTAACGGTTTTTCGGGGGAAAAAGGTGTTCCGCTTAGGAACAATTTAGCTTGAGGTTATAGTCGACACATAGAAAACTTTTTGAAGAAAGATGGATCATTTTTTCATCATAGATGAGAACTCCTCTCGGCCCACAATATCATATTTGGTAAGGTCAGATTGAAGAAGTTCGAAGTTGTTATGTCTATTAGTCACCAATGTCTAAAATTCATCATAAGCTTTGGGGTTAGCATAATTAATGGAAATCAAGTAAAGGCCCGAGAGTGCTGCCATATGTCAACGAAATAGGAATAGAAGAAATAAACCACTACTTATTAGATCGAGACCTTGGATCCTCGAGACAAAAATAAACTGGTCAAGAGCCAGATAGTTGAGGATGTTGAGCCAGTGATGTTAGATGATGAGCAATAAAAAAGGACAACCTAGATCATCTCTTCACCGGACCCATCTCCTAAGAAAAATTTAGCCAATTTCTTAAGGATGAGGAATAACGTGTTTGCTTGGAGCCATGAAACATGTCTGGGATGGATCCAAAATTCCTTTTCCATGAGCTCAATATAATAAGGGGTGCGAAGCTTATAAAACAGACGCATCGTTTGTTTATCCAGGAGGAGAACATGTCCATCCAAGAGGAGGTTGACAAATTGCAAAGGGCATATTTCATTAAAGACATCAAGTATCCAGAATGGATTTTAAATGTTTTTATAATCAAAAAGAAGAATGACAACTAAAGCACATGCGTCGATTTCACGGACCTCAATAACTCTTATCTAGAGGACAATTATACTATACTAAAGATTAACTAGTTGTTTGATGCTATTGTTGGGTTTGACGTGCTCAATTTTTTGGACGCTTATTCGCGGTACAACCAGATAATGATGAAGTCGGAAGATAAGTAGAAAACCTCATTCATCACTAGTTATGGAATTTATCATTATAACATTATGACTTTTGGCTAAAAAACACTAGAGAAACATATCAAAGACTAGTGAATAAATTTTTGAAAGATCATATCAGAAAAACAAAGGAAGTCTGTGTCGATGATTATTGAATGAGATTAAGAAATTTGCTAACCACATTAATGACCTTGGGTGAACTTTTGACCAATTGGAAAAGTGCTAAATGAAAATTGATCCCATAAAATGTGTTTTCGATGTCAAAGAGGGAAAGTTCCTGGACTTCATAATCAACCAGAGGGGTATTAAGGCTAATCCGGACAAGATCCAGGCACTGATTAGTATGAAGCCTCCCAAGAGCAAAAGGAAAACCCAAGGGTTAACGGGATGAGTAACAACACTAAACAGATTTGTGTCAAGATCCATTGATAAATATTTTCCATTCTTTGAGGTGCTAAGAAAGGCCTTTAAGTGGAATGATGAGTGCAAAATAACTTTCCTAAAATTGAAGAAGTACTTAGGATTTATGCTTTTGTTGGGTGAAAAGTTGATTTATACTTGGCAGTATCAGAGTTAGTTATCAGCTCGACATTGGTCCCACAAGAAGATGGAGTGTAGAGGCCTGTCTACGACACTAGCAAGGCATACCGTGGATAATAAATATGATACCCGAGACTAGAGAAGTTAGCATTGGAATTAATGGAAGCTTTCTGTGGGATTCATACTTACAAGCACATAAAATTATCATTTATATAGACCTTTCTCTATGACAAGCTATTCATAAACCATAAAAATTCGAAAGACGTATGGATTGGGCTGCAGAACTAGGAGAGTATGACACACAGTATGAATCAAAAACATCAATTAAAGGCCAAGCACTGATTGATATTACAGCAGAATTTACTTACAAAGAGAATACTATCGAGAAAACTTCTACAAAAAAGATTTCAAGAGCAAAAATAACAGAGTATACTTCTACAGAAGAGACCTTAGCGATGAGGCTAATCGAGCAGACTTTTATAAAAGAGATCTCATCAGTTCATCCAATCAAGTATAATTCTATGGAAAAGAGCTCAATGAAAAAAATAGTCGACCATATTAATGGAAAATTAGAGTCATCGTATCGATAAGAAGAAAGGACTCACGATCTAGAGAAAATGAAAAAAATATTCAAGATTGGATGCCTAATTGAAGGTATCTTTGAAGAAGAACCTCCAATTTGGAAGTTATTCGTAGTTGGCTCATCTTGTACCAACGGTAGCGGAACAGGCTCGATAATCATGATGCCTGACTGGGCTGATGTGGAGTATGCCATCAGATTTGACTTTGAGGCTTATAATAATGAGGCAGAGTTAAAGCTCTTATAGTAGGTCTGGGATTAGCATTGTCACTGGGATTCAAATAACTATTAGTGAAAAACGACTCTCAACTCATAGTAAATAAAGTCTTCGGAGTTTATGAGGCAAGAGAAAAATAAATGGAGAAGCAACTAGAAAAAGTGAAAGCATTGTTGTCAAAGTTCTCGATTGTACAAATGTTAAGAATGCCAAGGGCTAAAAACACGCGGGTATACATACTAGCTTATTTGGCGTTATCTATCATAACAAAACTAAGAAGGACAATACCTACAGAAGTATTGATGCATTGTAGTACAAATGAAGAATGATTTTTTGTGATGGAGTTAGACATGGGAGCATATTGGATGGATCCCATCCTATTATATGTGGAGACCAGAGAAGTTTCGACATATATAAAAGAAGCAAGGAGACTCTGCTATAAGGCGGTAATGTATGAACTGGAATAAGGAATCTTGTTTCGATGAGGATTTATCAAATCACTACTCAGGTGTGTCCATTTCACTGAGGTTAATGACTTGATAAAGAAAGTGCATGGGGTCTCGTCAAGGGCCCATTCAATGGGTATTTTATGGGTGAAATAAGTGGTCACTCAAGGGTACTACTGGCCTATAATGAAAGAAGATTGTGCAAGTTATGTTAAAAAAATTCTATAAGTGCCAGAACTACATCATAATTCAAAAAAGGTATGGAGCTACATTGATGTCGATCATATCCCCTTGGCCCTTTGACATGTGGGGGAATGATCTGTTTAGTCCTTTACTAAAGATAAGGAGAAGATTCAAATATCGGGTCATAGCAGTGGATTACTTCACTAAGTGGGTGGATGCTGAGCCCCTAGTCGAGAAGTTATATGAATATTTTTTCATTTTATATAGAAGAACATTATTTGTTATTAGTAAATCCACTATGACTTGAACAGAAATCATGGTACTCATTTTGACAACAATAAATTCAAATATTACATTATTTGTTCTGGGATCAAGAAGTTGCACTCTACTCCAGTTCACCTATAGTGCAATGGGCAGACAGATGTTATGAATAAAGCCCCGTTGGACTGTATAAATAAGAGGCTTAATTTATCCAAGGGAAACTAGATCAAAGATATGTATAGCGTACTTTGGGTGTATTGGACGACGCTGAGAATGGAAATAGGTGAGACTCCATTTATGTTAACTTTTGTATTGAGGCAGTGGTTCCCACTGAGATCAACTTACCCAGTCATTAAGCACTCAATTTTAACTCACCAAGGAGAGATTTAATGAGAAGGCTCAATATAAATCTTATAGAAAAAAGTCAGGGAAAACACAACACTACGGGGGGCACCCTGGCAGCAAAAGACTTCTCTATTTTATAATAAAAAGGTAAAACTAGGCACTTTAAAGGAAGGAGACTACGTGCTCAAGAAAGTTATTCAGAAAGGGAACAAGTTACAACCAAACTGGCACGGCTCATACAAAATATCAATTGGTGTATGACCTGGAACTTATAAAATTAAGACTCTAGAGGATGAGAAGTTTAAAGACCTAAGGAATTTCGAGCACTTGAGGAAATATTATCAATAGTGATGACCACAAGGCAACCTAGTAAGACAAAGAGTTCAAATATGTTAACAGTTTTTCAGTCCTTTGTAATCGACTCTTAGTGAGCAATAAAAATGAGAATATCCTCTAATACGTTCTAATTTTAAGCTTTACTACATTATTTAATGTTTCTCACGCCAGTGTGAAAGATGTGCAAGAATTTTAGGCCTAAGACATCTTAAAGACGAACATATCAAAATAAATGATCAAAATAATACGTCATGTATGGCCTCGTCTTTGGACAGGTAACGATCAAAAAGTTAACCCAAATCTAGAAAATCTGTTGCAGTCATATGGACGACAAGATCCAACCATAACATTCTAAAGCATGGATAATTCCTAGTACATTTGGTCGACTCTGATAACTAATGCTGACACATGACTAGGACGACAAGATCTGCCCATATAACCAGTAAGCTGGCACAATCATTAGTACATCTTAATTCACTATAACTCAGATTCGTCCTAAATTGGTAGATATTAAGGCATATCCGATCGACGAGATCCAACCACATGTCATAAAACTAAACTACAGGTAGGCCGATCTCAAACAGCAAATAGATAGTAAGTTAAAAAGGCAAATGGATGAGATCTCGTCATAAGCCCATAAGACCAGAATTAGCTAGAAGGTTGATAAAACCCAACAAAATTTACCTATCTAAAATATTCTCACACATACACTTAACTACAAGTGGTGGCTAAAATTCAGCAGAGTAAAATAACTGACGAAAAAGGTCAAAATACATTCATGCATAAAAGTAAGAAATTGAATTGCATTCGATCTCAAAAGTTTAGCATGCATAGATTTAAATTTCCATTATATATCACAAAAATAAAAGGCTTTAGAGATATGTAATTAGAAAATATCCTTGCTACAGGAGAATTATCAGTTCTAAAGGCAACATAAGGAGTCTAATCAGTCTCTATATTGTCCTGTGGTCCAGTGGCAGTGGATGTATCAGTCATAATAGTATCTTGAGCAACTTATGGATCTACATGAAGAGTAATCTCTATAATAATGTTATTGTCATTTCCACCAACCTCGTCATCTTCGGTAGCAGAATTATCCACCTCCTTCAGGTACCCAACAACTAAGGATATGGCCTCTTCATTATCACCCTCCCACTTGCCTACAACATCATCAATCTAGAGTAATATTTTATAACACTCCTTTTAAGTTCCTTATAAACATCAAGAAAGAAGTTTACAGTCTCTATATTAAAATCGACAGATGATTTAAACTAAGCCACCCCAACCTCCTCAGCCTTAACTAAAGCTTTGTTAGCTTTTATGAGCTCCTAGTTAACCCTAATGAGCTTTTGGAAATCCGTATCAAGCTCCTGTTTAGACTTAGTTATCTCATCATTGGCTTTTTTGAGCACTTCCTCAAAGCTTTGAAATTTTATGTCATCGGTGCATGCTTAGTTCTTTATCTTTTGGACCTCGTCTTCTGCCTTGCTGAGAGATAACATCTTAGCGACCACCTAGTTATCTCTCTTTTAGATCTCGCCATAAGTTTTTCATAGCTCATCCGCAGATTATTTCAGATTATCTTTCATCTAACTGTTCTCCTGTATAAGTGATGTGATGGTTTATCCCTACTCCTCATAAGCATGATGGTTGGTCGCATCTTTCTCTTTTAAGATAGCAGCAGTAATTATACCCTGAAAGAAAAAGTATAAAGAGATTAACAAGCAATAAAGAATTTGTCTAAGGCAGACAAGCATAGATTTAGCAAACTTACCAACGATAGACAATGTTGAACTAGTTTCCACATAGCATTGAGGTCGTCTTCCCTTAGAGATCCAAAGTCCTTGTTATGCCCATGATTGCCTAGAAAGTCCTCTGCATTGTTCATGTGATGAAAGATGGAGTTAGATTCATTCTTCAAGTCTTCGGTAGAGGTGGGATGGTTTGGATTAAAATTAAAATTGGGGGATGACCCCTGTCCATGAACAAGCCAATGAGATGGGCACCATCTAATTTAAATCCTTCCCACTGTAGAGTCATATGTCTTAGCCTCACTCATCCTTGGGATTTTAAGGTCACCTTGGGTATTGGGGATCTCAAGGGACCTTTTCTCATGAGCAGTGGGGGGATCGGAAGACATTGGAGCCTTCCTTTTAGATTTCTCTCAAGGATCAACCTTAGCTTTAGCCTTCCTTCGAGCACTAATATCAGGATTATTTTTATCCTCATATTTGGCTCTCCTTTGAGCATCAACCTTTGATTAGGCATAAATTCTTCCCAATTTATCCCTTTAATTTAGTTACTTTTAGCACCTCGATCAGCGTAATCGATTTGACTCTATCTCATAATCTTGCTACTGACTTATTCTAATTAGTACCCTGAGTTTCTGGTATTTCCTACTAGTTTTGCAGGTATTTAATGTCAACAAAGAAAGAAAGAAACCGAAAAAATCGAGAAAGAAAAGAAGGAAAAGTAAAAAGGGCAAAATTGTAATTTTTACCCAAAATTCGGATGAGGCATCTAAAGAGAAGTTTAAGACATCAAGTTAATGAGCACGTAGGAAGAAACGGAACCTCAATCGGAGTCCCGGTGTGAAAGTTATGGGCAGTCAAAGTTTGAAGAAAAAGTTAAAGGAGGACTGGACCAATCCGCACCGGACCGATCCGCAATGCCACTTTCCAGTGAACCCCGGACCAAAGACAGATCGAAGCTGAAAGAAAACAAACGAACTGATTCGCACCGGACCGATCCGCCTAAGAAATAAAAGAACCGATTCGGACTCCATCCAGATCGAACCGCAGGAGGACCGGACCGGTTCGACTGTCGAATTTTAATTTTCTAAACTTCCTCTAATGGAGAGTCCTAGTGCAGCTAAAATTCTTAGAGTTTTATAGGGTATTTAAACCCATTTTATTATCACTCTTAATACAGAGAATTTATCTAATTTTCAATTCTTTTCAGAAAAATCCTAGTTTAAAGATAGCTTATTATTTCAATTCCAAGATTGAAGATTGTTCAGATTTCAGTGATTACAAGTAATTGTAGTTAATGATTTGAGTGCTTTGGTAAGATTAGTGGTTAGTTTCCTCTGTCTAGTTTTCTGTTTACGTCATTCTACAATTTTTCCTTAGTTTAATCATGACTTCCTGCAATTCGAAAATCGTTTTCATCAATTTCATCATGTTAGGCTAGACTTTTAAAGGTCAGGATGCATGAACCCAACCTTATGTGGTAGTTGTATGTACATAAAATTAATCCTCTAAATTTAATGGTTTGATTATGACCGTATTGCATAGAAATACGATAATTGCAGATCTTTGGATCTCGTTTCCTTCCGGGTAACCGGGATGCTTTAGAATGCAATTCGAGTGTAACTATCGCAATACTGATTTACTCGTCCTCTGATTAAGTATGGTGCGGGCTTGAACCTCATATACTTAATTCTTGGGAGTACTAAATTATGGGTCTAATTAATCATTTAAATTTACGATTAGTTTTATATCATCAATACACTAGGGTTGGGGGATTGTATTCTCTTCCTGTTCGTTCATCATATAGTTTACAGTTTCAAGGCAATTATCATCAGTAATTTAGAGTAGTTGCATTTCATTCATACTTTCATGCATTAAATAATTATTTTCAAAATTGCATTTAGTTGTAGTAAATTCTCCTACCAATCAAATAATTTTTTCTTTTTCTTTAGAGTCAGAGTTAGGATTCATTCATCTGTCCGAGGTCGTCACAACTCCGTTGTCCTATTTCTCTATGGATACGACCCCGACTTACTGGGTTTATTACTAACGCGACAGTCTTACACTTGAGCCTAGAGAGTACGCACTTCTGAGACACATTCTTAGTCGCGCCAACCTTCTTATTAGTCTTGGCATCTGCATCATCCTTTCTCTTTGCCTACTGGCCAAACTTTTTTTGGCGAGAAATATCCATGGCAGCATGGTCAACTGTTTAAGGTGCCATCCCGCTAGAGGGCTCAGCAATAAAACCTAAGGGAGTAGGATCTACACAATAGTGCAACAGTTAGTCATATCATAATGCATAAGCAAAAAATTATATAATATAACAAAATCTTATCACCTACTCCAACTTCGGCTTCAACACCCTGATCGGCTTCAGCAGGGCCTACTGCTACTAAAGGAACCAATGTATCCACGGGAGGAGCGCCACCAGGAGGAGTGTGGTACCTTATGTGTATAAACTTATCCATGGAGAAGATATTCTCAATCTTTGGGGGATTGGGCACTTAAAAAGTTTCAACCAACTCTTTATAGTGCAGAAGAATGTATGGGAGATTTCTTCACTGAAAAAGTTGAACGAAGGTATCAACACAATATACGTCAAAATGAAATCATAAAGAAAATAAAAATAACTGTTTACTAATTTTTTTTCCCACTCCATTCACGTGGAACATTACAAGATCGACTCTTCTCATGAGATCTTAATTCCTAATCACCCGTCATAAACACAAACTAGTTTTTTCAACCCTGGTTGCTCGTTTGGATAACCTTTACCATTCTTAGATGGGACTACTTAGGTGCAAAATAATAATACCCAGGAGCTTTGGGATTATCCTTCATACCATAAATGATCCTAAATCAATCCCCAGTAAGATCAAAACACGTTCGTAATTGTCAACCCATCATCGCCCCAAGAATTTTCCTGTAGGAATTAGGGGAAGCTAGGTGGGAGAAACTCATAACCCTTTAGGATGGACCTTATAATTGGGTATAAGGTCAGACGAACCCTAACCTGGAGTGCCCACAAGGGTATGAAAATCTTATCTTCATTCAGATGATCAATAAGCTCTCATCACAATTAGGCGTCCTAGTAGTAATACTGATGGGATTTAATACTTCTTTCTTAAGTTATCCAACTTATCCTTAATCACATCATAATCATGCCTACTAACATCTATGTTAGAAGTGCCATAGGAGTCATTGGAACTCCAATAAGTACTCTCTTCACCAGAAGAAACCTCAACAAGATAAATGTAAGGCACAAGCTTTCCAGACATTACTATCTCAGCTAAAGCTTCCAAGTCAATGATTGATATATCTGAGGTCATATTCATAAAATTTCCACCACCAGGCAGATGGTAAGCCTCATTAACTACAACTGGCCCCAAAAAGTCAGGATTGTGATACTCCACATCTAGAGGCTGCGAAGTAAACCCAACAGAAATTTGAACCTCTTCAGGCCTTACTACAATTAAGGGGTGAGAAACCTCTCAGGTAAAACACTGGGGAAAACCATATCCAACCTTTTAACGTGCTCTAAACACCTGTTTATCCAAAGGTGGTCACTCATAAAGGTTAAATTAAATTTAGGGGCTTAATTGCTGGCAAAACATATAGAAATTGAGATAAACAAGGACTTGGGAGCTATTTGGTTCCATAAATAAATGATTTGGGCAAAATGAAACCCTAGAACACCTAAAAATCCCTAAATTTTATAAACTCTAATCAGAGGGTAAATCAACTAACAACCAATAACAACGGCAATAAATCATAACCCTAAAGGGAAAATATTTTAATAAAACTTAAATCGAAAGCCTAAAAGTGAAACGACATACCTGAAAGAGCTAAAGATGACCAAAAACATTCTCAAACTTCATAAACAGATGGAAGAAAACTGGAAAAAAAAATTGAATAAGGGTTTTCAAACAAGGAACTAGTTAGAAATGGCAGAAGCTGGGAGAATTTTTACCAAACAAAAAGGGGTTTAAGAATGGAAGGAGTTTTCTCTCTCTAAAAGAAATCATGTGAAGGAAAATGGATTTTGAAAGTTTTAAATGATTTGAAAATTGGATTTTATACTGTTTAAGTGATAATAATTACCCCTATTAATACAGTGCAGGACATCATATGTGGGGAAAAGAACTGACGGTTCACAGACTTACACACGCTGCTCAAAGCACATATATCATAATTATACCAGATGACATTCCCAGTGTCTGACATGCATCAAGTTCAAATCCAAGTGAAAAAATTCACAACTCGTTATGGTCAGCTCGCATTGAGAAGATTTAGAGGTGACCAAAATTACGAAGGCCAAGAACTTTTCACTGATTAACACTTCACTCACTTAATTTATTCAGGGCATACCTAGAAGACGTAATACTTCAGAGAAATCGCTACATACCTCAGTCATGAGCAAAGTCTTGGGGTATTTTATTGTACCATGAACATAATATGACCATGAACCAATTGGAAGATGATAGTTGGACTCATTTATCTCTTAAAGGAGGTCAGCTCAGCTACCCACCTGGTTGACCAATGCAATTATGGTCGGCCCCACTGTCATGGGCAGTCGACTTAGTCCACATAGCACCATCAAAGTAAGCACGAACCATACTATTGGATGTGGTTAGCAACAGTCATATCACGCATGCATGTAGGAGATATGCAAATATACTCCTCCATATGCACGTAATAAACTCATGATTATACTCTCCCACTTGCGTGTAAAAGGTTTCCTATCTTATAAAGGCATAACACCCATCCCTCTCCATTCTCTCTCATCTAGCAGTCTATATATAGAATGCTACCCCTCATTGTAAGGGGCTTGAGATTTATTTTCTATACCGTTATGCTTTCCATTTCTAGGGTGAACACAAGAGCTTATAACTACTACTCATCATTGGCATTTTTCACTAAATCTATACAATCAACACATAAACCTGATTTCCATCACTTTCTCTCATCTCTCTATAATGTTTGCTCCATATTAGCTTCTCTATGATCGATATCTCTTTATCTAATATTTTTATAATTAGTGTACTCTTGCTAAGGCACAATTAATGTAGTAGTTTTAGGAAATAACACTTATGTTCGAGTTAAATTTTTTATTCAGACTTGGATATTTATTTTGTTGAGATAGTTAGTTATTCATATGTGGGGCTTTATTTATTATGGTTTGGACTGGTAATTTATTGTCTATTATTTGATTTTAGCATTGTTAGGATATTTATCATTTTATTTTATTTCAGGCATGCTTAGAATGATACAAATTATTTTGTCTCTCGTATTATTTATTCTTGGACCTCATTAATCTATTTATGAATTTTATGGGGTGCGACATTAAGTTCATAAACGGTTCACACTAATTAAGACTTAAAGCATCATGTGAAAGTTAATAAAAACAATAAAGTAAAAATAAGATGTCATAAACAAGAGGAGAAATGTGCAAACCCATTGGTTTTAACATATATCTCCCTTAAAATGTTCTACTTATAAATTTTCAATATTTATGCACGAGATTATGCATTTTTCATAAGATATTTTGTTTTCTATTTTCTCTCATTAGTACATATGAATATAATTTTTCCCAGGGGCAGATTTAACCCTTTTTGGTAGTTCTTATCAATGTTTCTCTCATAATCGTTTTTTATTTTAAAACTCACAAGAAATGGTTCTTACATGCACATTCTAAAAAATTTAGCGGATGAGATATGACCCGATTGAGCACAAGCACATGCATTGAAAACATTTTGTATCAAAATTGAGGATATACTATAGTTCAACTCGTGTACATGTGTGCTATATTGAAAGGACATCTACATAGTTAACATGAATTGCTCTCTGAGACTTCACATGTAGGGATTAAGTAAAAAATAAAAGTAAATCCTCACTACACATGAATAGGGATGGCAACGGGGCGGGTTTTCAAAAATCCTAACCCGCCCCATTCAAGAAATAGGGCGGGTGAGGCAATTTTTATTTAAATTAACTCCTAACCGTACCTATTTAATAAACGGGGTGGGGCGGGCCTCCTACGGGTCAGATTAATTTTAACAATAGTAAATTAAAATTATTACATTATAGTCTTGATGGTCTACAATGGTTCGTATTCCAATATGTGAGATGGTCACCCAATTGTCATTCCATATTTCTACATAGATCTTTTACAAAATTAACGTACATATAAAGGGTTTTCTGTGTGTGTGTATGTTGTTTAATTGCCATTAACATACATATAAAGGATATTTATGTAGGCGTAAGTTAAACGGGGCGGGGCGGGGCGGGGCAAGACGGTTTTATTTAAATGAACTCCTAACCCGTCCCATTTAATAAACGAATTTATTTTTTTTGTTTTTATTTAGAAACACTACAATAAACAAAATGATACATATCTAATCTAGGATATAAATAATCAAGCATTAAAAATCAAAGCATGACTAGAATAAAATTCGTACCAAGACTAGGAAAATAATCAATAATAGGCACACCTAGTCAATGAAGTGAAACAAATAACTCACATATGAGAATAAAATCTTTATTTATTAAAGGTTCATATCTACATGTATCCAAAGGAACATGGTGATAAATATCATGTCTACTAACCATTTAGGGAACCAAGTCGGATTTCCTAACCCACATAGATCTAATAACAGAAAGTTGGGTTTTGTTAACCAATTTGGTTCCTCCCTATAAGGTGCCATCATGTTAGGATTTGGACCTACGAACTTTATATATTTAGTCAAATTATTGACTTATCTAATGAGGTTCTTAGTCCTTCAATATATGATATTTGACTTGTAATTTTGGTTAATGAAATGGTTGACTCTATACATCCTAGACACTCCCCAGTGATGAAACTAAAATCTTTAAACTGGCACTTCCAATGCATATAGGAGCAAACGTAGGATTGTGGGGCGTTTAAATTTTTGGTCTTAGGAGTGTTCCTAGGTGATGCAAGCGTATGAGTCTTGTTTCATATTTAACAAATATGGTCTAGGCTTTAGGAGTATTCCTTTTTAAATGGCCAAGGTCAAGTTTGGCAATATCCTTTAAGGATTAGAATGGTACTAGGATCATATTCCCTTACTTCTCGAGTCTCTCTTCAAGGTAAACCTTCACATTCTTAGACTCCTTGAGGTCCTTATTTAGACTAGAATTCTCCTTCTCTATCAATCTTCAATTCCGAAAATACACAAAAATCATCTTCTTTAGGTTTGCGAGATTGTGGAAAAAAATCTCACACTCCGCATTTTTTATTTAAGATCATCAACAAGAATCGATTCTTAAGAATTCAATTGGATTAAAATTGGCTCACCCTTCTTTATGGAACAAATCTCCTCCTCGTGCTTCTTACGTTTAGCGATAAGCATAAAATTTACCTTTCTCCACCTTAAGGGACATTGAAATAATCTTAGGTAATCCATTTTAATGTCAAACTCCCTCTATACATATTCATTAAAATCCTTATTTTCATCTTGGGAGATATTGGATTTGGACTCTACACCATCACCCCCAACCTTATATTCAATTAAGGAAGACTTAGGACTAAATACATCCTTGCTGGCATGGAATGCGATGATGTTTCATTCAATAACAGACACACTCATGAATATCAAGTCACTTTCCCTAGGACTGGAACTAAACTTATTCTTGATCTAATCCTTAGTTTAGTGGGAAACTTTAATGATTTATGAGCAAAACCTTGACATTCTCCACACCTCCTTGAATTATTTTATCCCTCCCATTTTTTCTTCGTTTAGTTACTCAAAGATTTTGTTACCTTAATGGTACTTTTTTTCCCAAACATTTTAGGTATATAAAATTCATTACATTTGGAAACTTTCTTCAATATCTTAGCCAATTTTTGTTAAATCCTCCCTTCATTCTCAATTGCTTTAGATTCAAATGAACTCTCGAGTTGGTCCTTTAAAATAAGGCCATTTCCTTTCTTGGGTGGAGCATCATTTTTAAGATCAAACATTTATAGAGAGCCTATATGTTTTTCAACCTTCATCCCATCAATGTTCTCCAATCACATTGAGGGCTGTGGCACATGGGAGGAATGTCGAAGGTAATAACTTCAAGATCGATTAAACCACCTTTTCGTTAGGGACACTATCGCCCAGGTTCAAGGATGAGTCGGCCAAGTCAAACATCTTAGCAAAAAACTCATCAAGAGTTTTTTTCTAATGTATATTCGATATCTATAAAACCGTGTGGTGAGTTTTAGGGCTTTGAGACCCTCACAAAATCCATTCCCCCGTGAACTACCTAAAGGATGTCCCATCTCTGCTTAGACATTTCACACGTCATAATCTAGTGTAACTCCTGTAGAGTGACAGTGTTATAGATAACGTTAATGCTATATGAGTTTAGAATAAATTCCTTATTGTCCTCTTTAGTCCACTTTTTGATAGTCTCGATGACCATCTTTTCATCCTTACTCTTAGTGCGTAGGTACTTTCTCTATAGTTAGTCAAACACGCTCGTGTTAGATTTTTAATAAGAATCCCCTGAGATTTTTTTAATATGAATAGTTATTTTCATTAAACTTGAATGGATGTGACACTAAATTACCCTCTGAAGGAAATCATCTTGGATTAATATGTAGGTTTTAAAAGCTTGTTTT
This sequence comes from Sambucus nigra, assembly GCA_949130495.1. Taxonomy (NCBI): domain Eukaryota; kingdom Viridiplantae; phylum Streptophyta; class Magnoliopsida; order Dipsacales; family Adoxaceae; genus Sambucus; species Sambucus nigra. The sequence goes on from OX422209.1 coordinate 528,178,310, forward strand.
GATACTAGTTTGAAAAGGCTAGGGAACACAAACACATGTCTTATGGGTTTCCTAAATCTTGTCAATAAATTTTAATTGGTATTAAAAGGTAATTTGTCAACACACCAATTCTTATTCAATTTAAATGAAATTAATTTCCACTAAGGTAAATTTTATTGTTTTACCCATTATTATTAATTAGATCCAATTTTTATGTGAGGTGACTACAAAAAAGTAAATTGTGAAAAATAGATACAATCCACAATACATCGTATTTTTCAATATAAATCCTTGAGGGAAAAACCACTATGCATACCCTCCCAAAATTCCACCCGTGTTAGGGAATATTCTGGATTTATTTATAGTCAATAAAACATTAATTACAATATAAACTCACTATGATGCCATGAATCATCCCTATGTGTTTGAACTATAATGATTTTCCCACAATAGCTTTTATCACCTTTTTCCACAGCATCTCAGAAACAAGCCACAAGTTGTAGGGATTAATATTTGCTAATTTATGGTGTGACTTCATCCTAAAATGTGTGACACCCCAACTAATTAAATATCGGGTAGCTAATCCTTTATTTAAATTAATACAAAATGTCAAGTTGGTTCAGTTCATAGCATCACTGTCAAAAACATTAATTTAAACAATTACTAGCCACCTAATATTTAAAAAGTGAGATGTCAAATTTTATTAAATTAAATTAACATGCAACTAGTTAAAATTTATTATCTAATGATAACACAATTACATCACAGTCACAATAAAATATAAATGGAATAATAAATGAGTCTGCAGCAACACTCCCCTGGATAATCCCAAATACTGAATAAAACCAAATACAACGTCTGAATAATAAATGAATTAACTCCAAAACTGAGTATGATAAAACTGTCTCTAAATTAATGGGGAGACATGCCCTAACAACTGAATAAGTCTGAAATGAAATCAATATAGAATGTGGAGGCATCTATCATCGAGATCCTGTAACTTCCACAGCAGCTACAGTACGTCACTGAAATGGAACTATTAAGCTTGGCGTCCCTGTGGCTGGACAGCTAAAAGGTTTTTCAAGAAAAATAGATTTAAAAGCAAATGGGTCAGATCCTGATGTGAAAACAGTTTAAAATATAGTAAGTGTTTAATTGCATTAAACAATAAATATTAAGTACATGTTAGTCCCATTCTCTCACATGAGTTTCTCACCTCTCAACCTCAACTAATGTGCAGGACTAACGTATATCCATAACCTGTCCTAGTTAGGCTGCTAATTAACTAGTCTATACTGCAACCAGTCCTCACATGATAATATAAGGGTTTGTTCAAGACATCCCAATCTAACTTATGTGAATCTACCTTTTCATCTCTCAGATTAAGTTATATTAAATCATAGAGGAAATTCTCAATTCTAACTTTACTCAAAGTGTTTCAAATATTCACACACATTAACAAGGAGTCTGTTATCATCATCAATATATTAATTTCATCATAATTATACAATTGGGGCATCCCTAGGCTAAGCTGCGGTGCACACATACTCTGTTATCGAATCCCGGTACATCACGTACATAAGGACTACGTATTTCAAATCTCTCAGGAATCGCTTCAATAAGCAAAATCACACATATTGGAGGCGAACATAGTTCACATACCTGCGCTCCCATGGTCAGCTGACTTATCAACTCACAAATAAGTCATCCAAAACCCTATTTCCTTAAGATACCAATCTAAATCCCCTCGTAGGCACACAATGATTAGATGGCCCTGTCCCGAAAGTCGACCTCCCGTGATAGCAAGTATGGTAGGTATGTCATACACATATAATCCATTTACTAAGCATTCACCCAACTTAGATAATTTATAATAATATTAAAGGTATGTTCTCAATCCCTATACTATTAATCCAATTAGTACACTTTTATACTTCTGGACAGTTATATAATATAGTCCACCGACACATCTCACGTCGTAGGTTCAAGTACTTAATACCTAACTCATAAAGGTTACTAAGTCCCCAATTATTCCCACACTTTAATCCAAAACCCTTAAGGTCCATATTTATATCACTAACCTTATATTACCAACTATATCGATTTAACTCATTTAATCGCAGTCTCTAATCGTACCTCGCCCGTCGAACTAGGGGTGTAAACGGATCGGGTCTGGGTATATCCAGATCCGATCCGGGTATATTTTTAACAGATCGGGTCTTACCCGATTACCCGACGGGTCTCAGAAAATGGATCCAGACCCGGAGACCCGACCCGAATACCCGATCCGATTATATATATATATATATAAAAACTGAATAACTGTATATATATATATATATAAGTTAGTTATATATATATTTAGTAACTATATGTAAGACTATATATATATATATAATATTATATATAAATATATATTTATTATATTATATATATACACATTCGGGTCGGGTCCTTATCGGATCGGAGTCATGTATATCCAGATCCGGTCCATTAACTAATCGGGTAATCGGACAATCGGGTCTATAAAATTTGCTCAGATCCGTTAATTCAGGTCGGGTCCGGATCGGGTCTGGGTCCAGACCCGGTCCATTGACAGCCCTACGTCGAACCTTATCAGGTCTAACATAACTCCCAAATTTAATTTTAATAATAATTCGGGTCTCATACACATGCATACTGGTCTTCCTTAAATTTAAAAGTGTTCACAAGGTCCCTGTTGACGCCACTAAAATGGCAATTCAATAAGGGGGATATATCACAATTTCTAGGAAGGTCGATCGATCGACCTATGAATATCGATCAATCGATGGTGGTCGATCGATAGACCTATGAATGTCGATCGATCGATCGCACCAGATGAGGCTACGAACTGTTTCATTTTTCAGTCCCAGATTTGTCCCAAAACTCCATTACAAGGTATGAAATTCTAAACTGAGGGTATAGGATCATTATAATACCTAAATACAATATTTTTAACGTTCCAAACCCATTAAATCATCAACAATCAACCTTATATGGATCAAATCTTCATAAAAATCCTAGTTTTCTATTTTCTTCAAGAACCATGACATTATTCTTCTTTAATCCATTTTTTTTATTCATCAAGGGTTATGTTTCGATTACTGAATTTTGTCTAGAACAAATGTACATGAAATTTCCTATCCAAGATTTAGAGTTTTACATCAAATTTCATGGGTTTCATCATCTTTCAAGGTTAACATCAATTCCTACACTAACATGGAAGAAGTATTCGCTGAAAACTAATGGAATCAAATAACTTACCTTAAGATTGTTGTTCAGGTTCATTGGTGGTGTCCGGGGGTTGATTCTTTCCTTCTTTCCGGTCACAATTCCGTCGAAAGTAGTGGTGGTGGGTGGTGGCTAAGGTTTGGAAACCTCCTGCAACTTCTCTTCTAACTCACGTAGCCAACTCTTTGTTTTTGGTTGATAATGGCCCTAATGTCCTTCCTAATAATAGTTAAATAAACCCTAAAATTCGTGGGTCTTCTGTTCTTGAATTTTAAAATGACCAAAGTACCCTCCTAGGTTGCCGATTTGGCCCAAAAGTGCCGCGGGACCCAAACTAAACCTCCGGCTAGTGTTTTCTGACTATCTCGAACCCTACGGACACGTTGGAGCACTCAAAATGATCATAAGGATGATATAATTAAAAATTTACTTTTTAATCTAATTAAATAAATTTCCTGACGCGACTGACACGCGCGTCCCAACTTAATTTCCCAGATTGTCGTATTTATGACTCGCAATAATTTAATAACTTCCATAATCATATATTACCATCTATACTCAGTAATACTCAATATCTCAGTAATACTCAATATTATCATCATAATCAAATACCAACTCACGTCTCGCTAGTATTTGTATTTAAATCCGGATTAATTTCAAATTAATTCTCATTTAATTTAATTAATCACATTAAATAAAATCTGTAAAATTACGGGGTATTACAAAATGATCCTCCGAGATATTATCCTCGGGTAGATTTGATCTTCAATGGTGCCAAACAATAAGTTTTTTTTTAACTCGGATCAAAGTAAATGGAACATGATTATTGTTCTCAAGTAAAATAAAAACTATTAAAGTTATGGTTGTTTTTATTAAAAAAAAGTTTACTTTAGAATAACATAAAACAACCTTCCATTAGGTGCAAATACCCTAAAGGTACTAAAGAACATGCCTAGGGCTTTGAGCCTCATTCGAATGAGACACCTCGCATTCAAGTTCCCTCGTGTAATGTACTAAGGAACCTACAACTCGTATAAGAATCTCATATGATGTGTTCATTTTACGAGATTCATACAAGGGAGTTATGTGTATCGTACTATGCTCTCGTGTGAAATGAGCTTCATATAAGGGAACTCCATAGCTCGCACTATGATCTCGTACTAAGTACTCATCATACCTGAAAAATAAAGATAAAAAATAATATTCTTAAAAACCTGGTACGAAAACCTCATTCGAACGAGGCCCTCCTATGACCCCTCATTGGAATGAGAGACTCATAAAATTATTTATTACAAAAATAAAAGTCATCCTTTGTGTTATCTTATGTGGTAAAAAATCACTTTAAAATGAATAACAAAATTGTCCATTTTAATTCAAATCAAACCAAAATGCAATCAGCAAATGCATGGAAACTCATGTTGTTGATGGTCTAGAAAAGTTCTTTTTATCTTTAATATTTTTCAACATGGACTCAACAACTATATGCCTATGTTTCATCTAAAATGAAAATTATGTCAATAGAAAGGATGTGCTTATAACTCGTAGTGCACCTCTAGTGGAGGGGACTTGGAATTTTACGTGGGATATCAAAGATGTAGATTCAACGATCTTATCTTGATGTAGGGCTATGTTTCTCTTTTATTATTACATTTAGAATTTATGATTTAGACTTTTAGTTTAAAGAATGCTTTAGTGGTCTCTACATGTTTAAGGATTCTTGACTAGTGTAGGTTGCACTTGGATTATTTATCTTACTCGTAATGTGTATTGAGGTTACTTATTCTATCTCTATAATTATTGTTAATTTATTAGTTTCTTCTTGTGTGCATGATAAGAACGGTGTTTAATTGTGTGATATCAATATTCTTTATATTTAAAAGAGTCCACCTTAAATGTGGAAATATGGATAGTCATAACTGGTATCAAAGTATGGTCTTAGGATTGTCGAATTTACAATTTTACTCATTTCTCTATGCATAGTTCTTTGATAGCTAATATATTTGTATTTTGTATAATTCGAGAGTTCTATGTATATTTCATTTACTCTTTTATATTTCTTGGACTAAATTGACATGTTTGAAGAGATTATAAAGCCTCTAGGGATAACCCACGATAGGGTGGGGTTTTGTAAGGGAATTCAAATATAATGGTGATAATAGCACAAACAACTGTAATGAATGTGGCAGCAGTCATGAAAAATCTACCATAGCTAGCATCACCATCTATGTAGAATCCAGTAGATCCAATCTTCACCATGGATAACATCCAAAGCACTGTTAGGTAGTGGAATCCTTAAATGTTTACTAGGTCTGCCTACCGAATAGTGGCCCATTAGTGAAGGTGTGATATCAAGCATTATTTGAGATTTTTTATTGTAAATAGGTGCAAGAGAAGATGTTAGTTTTTCTATTTGATCGGAGATGCCCTTAAGTGGTGGGAGAGTGTGACCACCATGTGAGAGATTGATACCATAAATTACGCATCTTTATGGAGTTATTTGACACCAAGTACTCTCCTCATTCATTTCATGCCCCTAAGAGGATAATGTTTATATCACTTGAGCAAATGAACAAGACACAATGGAAAAATATGAGCACAAGTTTACTATTATATCATTCTTTACCCATGAGGAGGTATATACTGAGGAGAATAAGATAAATTGTTTCATTGAGGGACTAATATGGCTTATTCAACATACCATCATTGATAACCAAGTGTATACCACATACTCTCAGGTGGTCGATGCCATTATTCATCACTGCCAGAGCCACCATTATTATAATAAAAATTAGAGAAGAAGTGATAGTATAGACATGAAGAAAAACTTGTATGGATGTTGGTCTCTCCTGGGGTGACTAGAGGGGAAATATTGGTTGGTAGGTTAATAGTCGTGCAAGAGAATCTGTAATGGGCCATATTCGATACAACTTCAATAACAAGATACTTTATCCACTAAACCATCAATAACGAGGAAAGGGGACAACATAGAGACCACACATTTCATCCATTCAAAGCGGTGTTCTTAAATCGTGGAGGGATAGTTCAAAGGGAATATAAGTTCTCTAATCTATCTCATATTAAGAAGGGCTAAAGGCCCCAATAATAACAATCAAATGCACCACTAGCTTAACATTCATGGCTACTTTGTTGATTTTAGTAATGAAAAAATATGATATGATTTTGAGTCTAGAATGGCTAGTGACCAACCAAACGTAGCTTGATTTTTTCAATCATGCTGTTTTGATTATGATTTCAAGTTACAGATGTATGTCATAGATATTCCGCACCCAGTAGGAGGATCCATAACCTATTTAGATTATATTTAGTAATTTTCTAAGGAGGAGGTACCGTGTCTATCGATTCTATTTTGGTGGTGTGTGTAAAACCCGCCCCCATGACTTTGATCGTACTCGTATGATTTGGTGACTTGGTATGACAAATTGGGGTCTTGCCTTGTTGAGTTTGATCCTAAGCCAAATTTGGGTAATATGGAATCCCAGACATGATCGAATTGGACTTTTATGGCCTAAAATGAATATTGATATTTTTTACTGTCACTCGAACGAAAGTTATTATCGTTCAAATGTCTAACAATTAAGAAAATAGTCAATTTCCCTCGCTATCTAGAATATCATTGGAAATCCACATTCGAACAGAGTGCTCAATCATTCAAACAACGGGTACTTCTCGTTCGAACGAGATAATTCTCACGCCCCATTAAACCCCATAATTTTCTCGCGTTTGTATCTCATTAGAACTCTCGTTCGAATGAGAGAGGATCTCATTAGTACGAGGTTGAAAGTCATTCGAACGACCGAGAAAAATCTAGAAAATTCTGCACATTTTTAATGTGTTTTCATGACATAGATCATCAGATTGGGTGACATGTCGAGCTCCCAACGAATCAGATTAAAACCTTGGATAAGCTTGATGGGCCATTGGATAAAAGGTTGAGCATAGAGGCATTTGGAGGATTAAACGCTTAGGGTTTTTGGAGTATATAAAGGAGGCTTTAGTTCATTTGGGGGATTTCCATCAGATTTGGTCTCTCCCTCTAGCATTTGCAGCTCTTCCTCCACTAACTATCACACACCACCTTAGCACCATCATCCCTCCACCCAAAACCACCATAGTCTAATTCTTTTTCACCATATTTAAGCTTAGAAAACCCACGTACACCAGTATTGGACAAAGTTACAAATCCATGGAGATATTATTTGGGGGTTTCAAAGAAGAAAGTAGAAGAAATCATGGAGTTTGGAGGGGAATTTCATGGAGCATTCAAGGTCACAAGTTTATTGGGTCTAGGTAACCTCTTTAAGTCCACCTTAGGACATGGGAGGTTAACATCTTCTTCACTTCATCCCCCGTTATTGGAGCTTCTTTAAGGTGGGAAACTCTACTCTTACCTTAAGAACTCTATTTTTCCAGGGCATTGGTTTTGTAGTAGAGTTCGTAAGAGTGGGATGCATATATGATTAAGATAGTTATTTCTTACGGTTTGTGAAAAATGAATTATGAAGGATCTCGAGAGTTTTAAGAAAAATGATATATTTTACGATATCTTGATATCTAAACATTTTATGAAATAAAATATTTGAAATGATATTTCTCTTGTTAACAATAATTTATGAACAAATTTCTTAAGGTTTTCTTTTGAAAAATGGGATTTTTATATAAATAGACATTTACTTGTGTTTTGAAGAAATAAAAATGCCCTTTAGCTTGATAAGCATGTGTATGCCAATATTATAATTTTTTTTAGAATGAATCGTATGCTAGACCCATTTAATGAGATTTTTTAACTTATAATCCATATCCTCATGCACATAAACTTACAATATTTTGATGATGAGCATATAAACAAGTTTAATGAAGGTTTTAATGGGTGTTAATATGAAATAAAGAAAATGAAAATTTCATCCTTTAAAGTGTGTTAAAAGGTGTAGAAAATGTGATGAGTGGGTATTTATAGACTACATGTGACAATAAAAGGAAAATGGTATTTTCTTGTGAAGTAGTCTCCAAAGTGCCAAATGATATCTTTGGTAAAGAAACTAATAAAAAGATTTTTAACTTGAGGAGTATGTTAATCCAAAGTTTTAAATAAGTGTTACTAAGTTAGTAATATTTAAGAAGTTAGTGTGTGTAACTTCATAATGTTGTTGGAAAATAACACTTGTGAAAATGGGAAAAAATAAGTTTGGAAATAAATAGGTAATATGGTAATTTTACGTAAAGCAAAACATTTTTATGAAAAATATTGGAAAAGGTCTTACACAAAATGGTTCTAAAGGAAAGTGATCTTTGGGATAGAATCAATGCAAGTGTATAAAGGGCAAAAAGTGTTATTTTTAAAGTGTAACACAAGGCGAGGGTCAAATCCTCGAATTTTGGCTTTGATCGGTAAAGGTGGAATAATGTGGACATTTGATAAATATTAAAACACATTAATATGGACTCGGGTGATACTGAAAATAATTAAGAAGGGCTCGAAGACCTGGGGTGAAAGACCCAAAATCATTGGCCAAAGCATATGGTAGCATAGACAATGATGTAGAGCACGTTAAAGTATACGGATTCAGAGAATAGATAATGAAAAGTGGAACATGTCAAGAAATGGGTTGCATTGTGAATATAAGAAAAGACAACCAAACTTGAATGAAATTAATACATATTCCGGTTGAATGATAATGAGGACAAGTAAAGTGAAAAATTGATTAATGTCCATGAAATAAAATTATTGGTAAAGTGAAGTTATGTATTGGGTAATTAAGTAACCTAAGGAGGTTTAGCTCATAATTAACCCAAAAAAGTGTTTATGAAAGATTTCAACAAAAAATTAAGTATTTTCTAATAAGGTGCGTGCTTGTATTGAAAGGTGATTTTCAAGGAAAATTCTAAGGTAAATTTGGTGTGAGAAAAAGGATAATTTCAATAAAATAAGTGTTTTTCTCGAAGTAAAAACTTATTCGTTCAAAGTACTTGATTGGGTGTGTTAAATCAAGAAAAAATGTCAAGTCGAGTCGAGTAAAAAGGGGCTATATTACAAAGCGGGGTGAATTAATCGTAATAAGTAAAGTTTTTGAAATAAAAATGGTTTCATGCATTAAAGTGTGTGTATATATATATATATATATATATATATATATATATATATATATATATATATATATATATAGAGAGAGAGAGAGAGAGAGAGAGAGAGAGAGAGAGAGGGGCAGGCTCTTGTGCACACTAAGTTTGCACACTAACTTTGCACATTACCTTTTAAAAGTGTGCAAACTTAGTGCTGGCGCACACCAATTTTTTTATGTGATTTTTTAACATTTCAACGGACTCACATAAAAAAAAATTAGCTCAAAAAAACTTTTTTTGCTATTTTTAAAAAATCGGTCAAACTTTCGCAGTTTTTAAAGGGCTTAAAAACTGCGAAAGTTTGACCAATTTTTTAAAAATAGCAAAAAAAGTTTTTTTGAGCTGATTTTTTTTATATGGGTTCCTTGAAATGTTTAAATATCACACAAAAAAATCAACTCAAAAATATTTTTTTTACCACTTTTAAAAGGTAATGTGCAAAGTTAGTGTGAACAGGAGCCTGCCTCTCTCTCTCTCTCTATATATATATATATATATATATATATAGTGGTTGCATGTGCACGTAGACATAACATATTATAGTTTCTTTTCTGCCGTTCAATTTTTTATTGCATTATTGTATTTTTCCACTTGGAATTCGGCGCATTCCTTCCTCTTGTTACAACAGGTTATTTGCGGTTTTGTATTTTAAGAGAGTTACTCGAGTAAGTATTCTTTTTATTTTATGTTAGTAGCTCTGTATGCTTAGATTCTAGGGACGATTTCCACGGGTCCTTCACGTAGTTAATTTAAATTGGAATCGCATGCTAAATAAGTGAAATGTTAATTAAATAAAACTGGACTAACAACATTATTAAGGTTGTCTTATCACACATCACACCTAACATTTGAGTTGGACCGGGTTGACCACGAATGACTTATAATTCTGGGTTGGGGCATTACAAATGGAATCAGAGTTCTAGGTTCAAGGTTCCTTTCGAAAGTGACGTGGTGAGATCGGTAGTGGATCTTTCGATGTCAGTGTTAGTTTTAGATCGGTCACGCTAGACATGTGATACTTTCGGTTTGTGTTCTCTATGATAGAGTCAAGGATATTAGTGCAACAAATAATGTGTGGCCACGTTAGTTGTCATTAATAACTTATGCGCCTCTGATTTAGACATGTTAGTAATTTGCGAGTGTCTGTGCGAGCCAACAGTGGTGACAATGCGTTATTTTTAGTGTAGGGTGCTTTTATGTCCGCCATTGGTGATGTGAAAAGCCTAGTAAGGTGTTAAAAAAGGTGAATAACATCCATAAAATTAGGGATATAAATTATATAAAGTCAACTATGGAGATCAGGCGACTGGAGTGTTGTGTCTAAGAGGAGTTGATTTTGGGATAAAGACACAATAAGTTCCTTGGTTAAGTACTTACAGATAGTTAATAACGATGATGTAATTAGGCGAACTTTATCCTTGGGGTAGTGTCAGTCATAAGCATTTGACAATTCGATAGGCTTGTAGACCCGCCTCAAACATTACTTGAGGGTGTTCACTCAGTCATAGTTGATAGGATACTATTATTATAAGTAAGTGCCTTGGTAATTGTCAATTGAAAGTTGTATCTCACAAGTTATGATGAGAGTTACTGGCCATTGGTGATGAGTATGTTACGCTTGTAATAATGATGGGTTAAAACGACATAGGAGTGAACCCTAGATAGTCTTTCATGACGTGGTTTTAGAGAATATAATGTAACTTTTGAGAATAATATCCATAGTGACGTGGCTAGTGTGGACTTAGAGGCTTATAAGTGTTGTAGTAAGTCTTATATCCTACCAGAATCCTTAATAGTGTCGGTCTGTAGTTTGATATGTGGTTTATGGCAGCAACCATTTAAAAGAAGGTTTTCAGATCTTTATTAGATCTCGAGGAGAGAGTCATAGGTTAAACCTATGCCCGAGTTTCAAACAAAAGGAAAATAAGATTCTTATCTAAATGTCGTGGCCCATTATGTGATGACGGAATGCAAAGCGATTTCAGTGTGGGTATGATTTATGGGAGTCCTTGTAGTGTCTTTGGGACTGATTATGTGTGGATTCAATGAGGAATTGAAGTCGATTTGTTATGACATATCGATGTGTTCAATGGTTAAAGTGTGTCATGTGTGGATACTTGTAGGCTAGTATCCTTGTTATTACCTAGTGGCCATGATGTAGATATTGGAAAATTAGCAGAGCATACCTACTATAAGAGAATCGTAGGTGATGAAATCTCGCCAGGTTTCTGATGACTTTTATATTGGGGTGTGCTTGGTATACTTAGGGAACTAGTTAAATTCGGCATCATGGAGTGTAAATGTTCTAATGATGATCGTATTGAGGGTCATGTGATGATCCTAGGTTATTGGTCAAATTTTAAGGAATGGAATCATGTATTCCTTGGTGAGGTCATCCAATTTGATATATATATATATATATATAAAAGTGGTGCCACCTCCAAAGGGAAATTAGAGAGTTGTATCATGATTGGCAATGATGTTGGTCTGTCCTAAGATGACGACTGTAGGAAGTATAGTACTTGATTCGATGGTTACTAGGAAATGCATGTGGACTTAGATTTATAATGTCATGATAGAGATTTGAAAACAGCACCCCAGAGGAGACATTGAAGCATGATTCGTATGTCGATATGTATCGATAGTATAAGTTAGAATAACCCTATAACGGAAAAGACAAGTTCTTAGAAAGTCTTGCCAAATCGCTACAGATTAGGAAATGTAGCCCTGTATGATACTTACTACCTTATAGTGCTAATAGAGACCGGTACGACCATCAAGTAAATTTAGTTTGGGTAGAACCTGGAGATATGGACAAGGTCGACAATGACAAGGACATTGAGCATTCGTCAACTAGAGTGGTTCACGTCTGTCAAGGATGTAAGCAGGAAGCCTTACCCTTAAGGAGGTAAGACCAGCGTTCGACTTCCTAAAGGACAATAGATTCGTATGTTGCTTTCGCCTTGTGGGAATGAATGATTTTTTATCCAATTCGTCATGTTTGGTGACTCGATCTAGGTTATATGGATAAATTAGTATCCGATGATAACGTCTGAGAGGAGTCGTGGACTTCAAAGGGTGTGGTGTAGATTCACCCTTCATAAACCATAGTATGTTGTGTGCGGATGGGATTTTCTTTAAATGGTTGTTCATTCTTCTTTGTGTCCCTTTCTATTTCTATAATCGAGTATTGTGTTCCCTTGGTTGTAGTAGCCGAGGATTATATCGTGGTGCGGTATTGTGTGGCTTGTCTCAATAGAGTGTAGTTGGACCTAACACGATTAATACAACTCGGTAATAAGGAGCACCCTCGTTTAAAGTGTCCTTTTATGTTGTATAAAATTATGTGTACATGTGGCTGCACATTCATCCGTATGGTTTTCCCATTGTATCCATTTTCCTTAAGATCAATGACCTTATGGATTGGTCGGCATGGAAATTGATAGCACTGGTTATAAAGAGAATGATGGTGATTTTGGGACATCTTATACTGTTATAACTCAATGAAACATAGCCCAAAGTGTTATGTTTGCCACGGTGAGTGGATTGGTGTAATACTCAAGTGAGTGTTCCATAGTTAGATGCCTAGAAGGATCATAGGTTCATAGAAGGATCTTGTGGAAGTTATTAGTCAGACGCATGCTTTGTGGCTTGATTGGTATATCGATCCACGGACCGAGTAACTAATTATGCGAGGATAGCATCAGGGTTAAATGAATTTATGTGGTCAGGAAGACCCGAGAAATTGAGGAGACTCAAGGTATTTATTCCTAAGAATTGAAACTATTTATCATGGTGGATTGAGTGATTAGTTGTATGTCGTTTTCTCTTGGGTGAGTGTTTATCACTAGAGAGTGTGGCCCCAATAGAGGCGCCATTGTGCTTTAGGTGTTAGCAAAGAAACCTTAGGACTTGATTGAGTCAGATCAACGGGTTCCTAGTGACTCGAGGTCTATTATGTGACTTTGATAGCTAGACTGATAGTGAGCATTAGAATATGTTGTACGTTGAGTTATTTGGTGACTACTCTAGTAAAGCAAAGTATAAAGATTTCCTAGTGGTTTGGGATTTTGATAATTCAGCCTTGAAAGATCTTTATGACATAGACAAGATTGATAACCCCGATAATTTGAGGAATTTATGGGTTAATAATTTTATGGAAGAAATTCCCTAAGGAAGGAAGAATGTAACACCCGCCCCTTGACTTTGATCGTACTCGTATAATTGATGAGTTGGTATGAATAATTGGGCTTTGATCTTATTAAGGTGGATCATAAGATAAATTCGGTAACATAGTGGACCTAACACAATCGAATTGGAGTTTTATGGCCTAAAGTGAATATTGAGATTTTTTACAGTCGTTCGATTGAGGTTCGAACAACATCTAACAACTGAGAAAATGGTCGATTTCCCTCACTCTCTGGAATCTCATTGGAAAGTCACGCTTGGACAAAGTGCTCAATCATTGGAATCAAGGGTAATTCTAATTTGAACGAGATACTTCTCATACCCCCATTTAACCCCACGATTTTGTCTCATTTGACCTCGTTATAACTTTTGTTTGAATAAGAGGGGATCTCGTTCGAATGAAATTCAAATTCGTTCGAACGACTGGGAAAAATCATGAAAATTCTGCATATATTTTATGTGTTATCACAATGTGGATCCTCGAATTGTGTGACGTGTTGAGCTCTCAATGACTCATATCAAAATGTTGGATAAAGGCTTAATGGACCTGTGATAAAAGTTTCCTGTAGGGCCATTATGGGGATTTAACCTTATGATTTTTGGAGTATTTAAAGGAGGCTTTGGCTCATTCGGGGCATTTCCATCAGATTTGGTCTCTCCCTCACTCTAGCTCTTGGAGCTCTTCTTTCACGAACCACCACATTCCACCCTAACACCACCATCCCTCCTCCAAAAATAACCATTTTTAACCCTTTTCATCATATTTAAGCTTATAAAAATCATCTACACCATTGTTGGACAAAGTTATAAATCTATGGAGATATTTTTGGGGGGTCTTGAAGAAAGGATTAGAAGAAATCATGGAGTTTGGAGGGGGTTTTCATGGAGCAATTAATGAAACAAGCTTAGTGCAGCTAGGCAACATCTTTAAGGCGACCTTAG